>OZ018397.1:17978991-18307502 GCA_963969525.1 Ontholestes murinus
ATAGTGGAGGTTTGTGACTGTCGGCCAAGATAGCATCTGTTGGCGTTGACGAAGTGGCTCCAGTTATGGTTCTTAAGGATTTTGGATTTGATTCAATCCAAATCTTCCTTAGCATGTTTGTTTGACTAGTTCTTCTGCATATTAGATGCAGAGGACCCGGTCTCTAAATATGTTATGTAATTCTCAAGAACTTAGGTTAAATAATAGGGGAGATAGCACAGGACCTTGCGCTATTACCTCAAATGTGACTCTGTATCCGATTACCTTCTCTTTGCCATCCAGCATACATAATTTCCTGTATTTTTATAGAAATACTATATTAACTGCAACTTTTTCCGGGATTTTTAAATTGACAAATTTGTGGAAGAGGGTATCAAAATCAACTGAATTATATGTCTTCTGCCAGTCAATAAATTAACACGGGTAGTAATAGTTTCTTGGAAAAGATTGTTTCATGAAGTCACTGCATAGATTGTTCACATTTTTTTTCTTGTTCCAGCCACCAATCAAGTCTGTTTTCATAAGTTGTTCAAAACGATTCATAATGCTGGTAACCCGATATGAATATAGGACATATAAAAACATAATAAAATATTCTGTAAAATTTGAAACAGATATTTGTAACTAAATTTATTTAAAAAAAAGATATATTTTATAATTAAACGTACTTTTCTTTGCTTATTAATAATATTGTCATTATTAATATCTATATATCTATGAATATGCAATAGAGCTAACTCGGTTAGTCTTTCTTGAAACATAGTGGCTCGCAGCCACAATTTGAATTTTTACAGTGCAGAAAAATGTCTTTCTGCAGAAGCAGCACTAACGGGCAGAGTACATAATATTTGTAAAATTATTTTTATGTTGGGTAAATATTGGCGTTAAATTTTCTGTATGCATCTAAAGCATTTTCTGGTAATTGTTCTTTTAGTTTATTTTTCTTTTGCCATATTTCCAAAATTCCAATTCAGACTTAATTGCTATTACACATGTTGCATTTTCAGGTAAAATTTTACTTACATATGTTGTAACAGATTTTAAAGTGACATCTAAATCTTCACTAGTTTGTTGTCCTCTGTTCAGTCAGTTCAGAGGAACCTAAAACAGCGAACCACGTACATGCAAAATTCCATAAAAAGGTAAATAAGTAGTGTTAAAATATATCAAACTAAAAGGAAGTTCGAAATAAAGAAACAAATGAGTACAAAAAGAAAAAGAGATATCGACAGTCCTGAATATGGATTACAAGGTTTCCAAATGAGCAATGGAGAAGAGAAAAAGATAGAAGAACGGAAGCAGCAAAATAAAACGTTGTAACAACAACAGGACACAAAAATAAAACAAACGAAGATGAAAACAATGACAAAACTCACGTAGAAGGCAAATCTAAATATAGCTAAGAACGATGTGGAAATGGAGGAACTAAAGAGCATGTTTAAAGACTTGATGAGAGAAATTGCAAAAAAACTCAGAAGAAATAATAGAAGAGATTAGAAAACTGAAGAAATAAATTAATAATAAAGAAGAGAAGTGGGATCTAGAAAAGCAAGAGATTTTAAAAAGAATCGACAACCTGGAAACAGAGTGTAAACGTAAGAACAGCAAATGAATAAAAATAATATCATAATAACAGGCTTAGCAGCAGAGGCAAACCAAGAACAGAAGGAAGTCTAGAATGTCACGTTACACCAAAAATGGTGATGTGGCCATCATAGTACTTTCCCTATATTCCCTGTATTTACTATGAGGTTTACGCAAAAAAGCTATTCTTAATAATTTATTCAGTTTTAAATTCTCTACAACTGTTTGTTATATAAATTTCATGTAACTCCAATAGTTTATTAGTAATTGACATTTTTATTTTTATTTTTTTTTCTCGAAAGTTAAGAATTTTATAAAAAGTATATTTATATAAAACTTATTCAGTTTTTCATTCCCTTCCTCAAAACCTCAAAACGGATATTTCCGCAAAAAAAAAATTCAAAAAAAAAATCACGATCACAATACTTGGGACATGGGAAACAAAACAACAAATAAAGGGAGCTAAAGGAAATCTAAGAGGGTTCAAGATATACTTAAATGATGACCTAGCACATGAAGAAAGATTCGTACAAAAATTAGAGAAATAGCAAGAGAAGAAAAAGAAAAAGGAAAGAGAGTAAGAATAGGATACCGAAAAATAACAATTAATGAAGAGGAGTACAAATAAGAAACCAACTAATAGAAAAGCAAATAAAATATAAGACATCACAGCGAGAAAATGGTACAAGAAAAAAGTTAAGAATAAATGAACAACAACCCGAAAAAAACATAATATACGAAAAAATGTTAGGTTTAAATGAAATCGGGCGGATTGACGAAGCGTTGCTATGGAGATGGAAACTTTGAAAGGTAACTTGATGACAAATTATTTTTGAATAATTTATAAAAAAAATATTTTCAAACTTCGATAACTCTAAAACGGTCAAGTTTAGCTTTATGATGTGTTATACGAATTTTATTTAGATTTTCTGATAGTTTGTAAAAAATCCTAAAAGTTTTGTTTCTTAACATTTTTCGCTAGCTATCTTACTTTAAGAGATATTCGACCGTTTCCATACATATCAGCAACCTTGTATATCTGTCATGATGACATAAATAGCCAAAAAGGGAACAAAAAAGTGCCCAAACGGATATTTGCACCCTCAGCATCATAAACAAAAACAAGGGTTAAAATGGAAGAACATCGCAGCTGCATGAACTTCGCCCAGATTCATCCATTCAGAATTTTTGTACGTTTTGTTATATATTTATGTATATTCATATGTATTTCTTTTTGAAGGAAAGTTAAAGACTAGTAAACATAAACATAAATGGTTTTTTAAAGTGATGTCACCAGCTTCAATTCGAAACGTAGAATTTCAGGAAAATTGCCCACGTTTGTAATAGATTTTGTATTTAAGAGAGAACCAGCGTCACGATACTCGCGTAAGGGAATATTTTGTTTCTCCCAAAAAATTATACTTTTGATTATTGGTTTTAATCTATGTCTATTTCCTTCAATTTGTCGAAGTACTTTGTATTTTTATGACTTATCGAAACAACATCTTTACCTGATAATTTAGAATATTGAGATAACACTGAGATACGAATTTTTGCAATGCTACTTATTGGTACAACGCAACCAAATTTTGTAAAAGAATTTTTTAAACAGTCTTATTACTTACATAAAAGTACTTGCAATTTTTCGAGTAGAATTACCTAAATATTTCTCTACCATGTTAATCACATTTTCTTCCAGTTCAACCATTCTTTCTGCCATTGGCTTTCTTAGTTCTCCACTGTGTGCCAATGTAGCTTGTATTCTTCCACCACAAGTTATGGTGATGTCATGTAATTTTTTTCTGTATATAATTTTAAATAGTAAATTAGTTCCTAGTTGTATCTTATTGACACGTAACGTAGGCAATCCCTAAGTGCGAAAAAGTCTTTGATAAATGCATCATTGCCGAAAATTTTTGTTCATAAAGGAAAACATTCGAACGTCACAAAACAAGTGCTATCGAAGACGTTCGTACCGTAACAACCACAAAGAAAAGAAATTATATTATTTAATTAATTAAATATGATTCTGAATATGTAATTCGTGATTGCCTGAACGTACCTGAAAGTTTTTGACCCATTTATTGAGGATACATTTCCAAAATTTTAATTAATACTTTTGTAGATTGTTAAGTGTGTGCTCGACCTTTATCCTAGATTCCAAAAGTCTTCTCTTTTATAATACCGTCTGAAGCATTATACATCATCAGATGGACAACAATTTGATTGGTTGCAAATGAAAAGGATGGTAATTTAACAGAGAAGACTTTTGGAATCTATCGTAAAAGTCGAGAACACTCTTAACATAATTATCTACAAAAGTACTAATTAAAACTTTGGGAATAAATTTTTGTACCTGTTAAATACCTGCACATAATGTAAATTGTTGAACTTAATTTTAAAATAAATCAAGTAAATATATAATAGGTAAGGAATTTATCACTTTGTTATTTTATGATGAACGAAATAAAATTCCTTACTTCACTTATTATTAATAGTAATAATAATATTAATAAGAATAATATTAATAAAAATACTATTAATAAGTGAAGTAAGGAATTTGACTGATTGAATCGGTGGAACAAACCAACGGTTTTATTAATTTTTTACCTTTTATTTTATAACATTTCACCAAGAGATAAGTGAGAATATTATTTAAAAAAGATTATTATATAACTGAAATTAATGAAGTGCACGATTATTTTATTCCAGTCCCAACGAAAAACAAGTTTGCAACATATAAAAAGAATACCTCTTCGCCAGACTGAGTCGATTACCTGTTTAATATCTAAAAATACGGATGTTAATGACAAGTTTAATAAGGAACTGTAAAACACGTTCAAAGTTAGGGTGGTGAGGGAAAGCATTGTAGCATTAAAAAAATAATTTTAAATGGCGATTGAGATTTGGAGATTTGCAAGTTCAGGAGACATTTCTACCTTTGATGATAAATAAAATGTTTTCCCAAACACATGAGAAGTTGAAATCAAACACTATCATTTTCCTCACAATTAATTCAAACTCTAAAGTTATAATATTCAAATAAAAATTATTATTAATTCTAATGTTTATTTCATCATGTTAAATAAACACAGCACGACCATTAACTAACAGTATAAATTACATCACTAAACTTGTTTATATTGTGGTTATTTACTAATAATATAATTCGCTCTCTTATTTACATCCAACACTAGGAAAATACAATTCGTAAGCTTGTGCTTTAATTCGTGGAAATCCTCGAAGCGATCAATTATGAATGACTTCATCATTCCGGGAATGGAGATATGTAAAGAAAGTAACCTTGATACTCTTGTTGGTTTTATATAACTGTACATATTTCAGATGATTCATTTTCTATTCGAATATTATGTTATATTTATGCAATATATATGCCGATCGGTTCCATTATGTGAACGAATGAATTGTTTCCTACTCAAGCTTTAGTTTAATAATTAAAATTGTTATTAGACATAATCACAACCATTTATTCTTATAAATACATAGTTACAACTTACAAGTATAATTACACACACATACACACTATATATTTAATATCCAAATGGTAACGGACGTAGTACAATATCATTTCGTAGAAGTTTACGGGTGAAAAGGTCTAATATTATGTTATTAGATGTAGGGAGCAAAGAAATAAACGGTGGTAGTTGTGCGCCAGATATTTTGTATAAAACATATATGCATCCTCAGAACCTAAAAATTGTTATAAAGTAAGGTATGATGATATAACTATAGTTAAAATTTAACATTAAAATAAGAACTAACACAAAGAGTTACATTTAAAAATTATGAAAGTTTAATTCTTAAAGACTAAATAAAGGTAAGACTTACGAATGAACAAGTATAACCGTGTCCTACACTTTAGATGGCCACGTGACCGCAGTAAGATTTTTAAGGTTAAGTTATTAACAATTATAGTTCCTTTTTGGTATGAATTTTAAAAATTTACATAGTTACATCTACAGTAATTTGTTTTCATTTCAATAAAGCCCGTTTTTACATGGTTTAAATTTAATTATTTTTAAAATTTTTGAATCCTCATTCCACAAATACATGTTTTCCCGTAAGCTACCCTTAAAAATCTATCTTTATGTTGTTTCTCTCCCTCGTTTTTACTTAACTCCTCTTAATTTCTTAACCTTTTTACCTATTTACCTCTTTTGTCTTCCTCTTACCCTTTTCTTTTCCTACTACTATTATTTCTATTAACTGAAGGTGATTTTTCTGACATTACCACCTCTCGCTTCACGTAGCGGGTCCGTTCCTCGGTATCCTCTTACGGTGTGACTTGATTTTGTGTTTTCGTTTCCTGCTCGGTTGCTGAGGTCTTATCACCTCAGTGACGGACTGGGAAATTGCACAGCTTGCTCCACCCTGGGCTTGTTTCTTTCCGATTTAAATTGGGGTGGTTTTTCCACTCCCAATGTTAGGCTTATCTCCCTCCGGGTTTTTACTCAGGGGTTTTATATGTCGGTTACCCTCTTCAACTTCTCGGATCTGGGTGTTTGATTTTTCTTACGTGAATCATACTTTCGTGCGTTCGTTATCATGAAATTTCGATGTGTTGAACATTTCGTCGCTCTCTTCATAGTTAATTAAGACCGATCGCGATGATAATGAGGCAGACTTACATCCAATTGAAGCCATAGGTTTCTTCTGATGTTTAAAGCAACTTCTAATAACACTACAAATTCGTGTAAAAGAAAATTGAGAAACAACACACCTTTTGCAGGTCTTTCAAAAAATTGGTTCCCATTAAATTTTGCCCCACACCTATTTTGATTTCTTGTGACTCTGTATTTATGTGGATTTTTCTGCCACTTCATCTAACACCTACATACAAAATTCAATTCAATTGTGAAAATCATTTCCGTAAATTTTTTCGCAAAGCTGGAATTTATATGGATGAAATCTGTGTTTTTAAGAATTCTTGAAATACTTGCTTGACTTAAGTATTTGCGGATATGTAATTTTGACTAATACTGGGATTTTCGATAAGTGAACTTACTACTGTAAAAATAGTTTCTTCACCTTCAGTGACAGATTTTCTTATACTGGATTTTTTATAACTTACACTTACACTTTCTTTAAACTGGTTTAATAGTTATTTCTTTCGGAAAACGTTGTGTATAAACTCGAGAGGCCAATAAAAAAATTTTATGACATTCTCCAAGCATAAAAATCATGTCAATAGGCTCTTCTTTTAAGTAAATTTTTATGTTTTTACTAAGAAATGCAGGAACGACTTTTAAAGCTTGCATTGATATGGTAAAGAATGCATTCCAAAGACTTCTGTCAACCAAATGGTTGTGTAGCATTCAGAATTGAACGTATGACATTACACTAATGATATGGTTGTCACATGTCTGTTTTTTTTCCTAAAAATTATCCTTCGAAGTGTTTCGTGCGTGTATAACTTATCTTGGATTAAGCTCATTTTAAAAAGCTCATATAGTCGACATTTGTTTCCGACTCAACCGCATATATCTATGATTCGTCACTTGTTACGATATCATAAACGTTTATTAAGTACAGCAACCGTATTTTTTGGGAATATCTTTTAACCAATCGGCGTGAGCCAATACTAGAGAGATTGTAAAATTATGTGGGATTTAATGCGAAATATTTTTTGTCAGCAAAATGTTCTTGCAATATTGCAAATCCTGAAATTGAGGCATTCTTGGGCATTAGTGGGACTGACCAAGAATTCCTCAATCTCACGATAACTCACGTAACGATCTTGGTGTCGTCTCTTAACTTCTAGATTTCCCTGAGCAATTTACCCTCTCACTTTCTTAGCCGCCAACGATGAAAATAGCGGCCGCGTCACTGCTGACGTCTTTTTCATAATTCAAAAAGCCTTCGACATCGTCTGTCACCAAGGTCTCATCCTTAAATGTCACCTCCTGAACATCCTACTTTATCTTATCTACATAATCAAATCCTTCCTACAAAACTGTTCCCACTTAGTTTCCTACTGTTCCGCAATATCTTCTCCTTTCACCCTCTACGTGGTGTTCCACAAGGGTTCGTCCTCTCACCCTCTCTCTACATTTTCTTCACGTACGACATCCCACTCCTCAAATCCTTTATAATATAAACCTACGCGGATAATACAGCCCTCTGGCCCTCTCACAATATCCCCCGAACAGCCGTCTCTAATCTTCAAAAGGACGTCAACCTCTTTACCAACTGGGCCCAGACTTGTCATTTTTCCATTAGCCCCTACAAATCCCAATACACTATAATAATAATAATAATATCTTTACTACCCAACAGGCAAAGCCCAATTACAGAGTAACGTATAGTGAATAATACAAAACAATATGATTACAAATTTAAAACTAAAACTAAGTACTTAAACTAAAAAACTATGATTATCTGGTATTTACAAGCATAACACATACGAAACAATGATCATATACTAAATTAGAAATTAAAGATTGTATAAAAACGTTTTAAATTGACTCAAGTTACAGTTAAATATATCAAAATTAGACGAAATACCGTTATGAAATTTGCATATTCTGTTTAAAGGAGACTTTTCTAAAATGTTAGAATTTGCTCGTGGAGTATAGAAAAAAGTAGAATTTCTAATAGACGACCTAGGAGCATGAAAGTTTAGATTAACTAACAGTTCAGGACAATCAATTAAGTTGTGAATGACTTTAAACAGAAATATTTGCCCCTGGATGTGTCTGCATGTGGCAAGTGGCACCCCATTAAATTCACCCAGAAGTGCCTCATGGTTAAAACCCTGGGGTGGATATATTCCAAATTTTCTAAACCAGAGTGATTTGTAAAATTTCCGTTGGATGTTTTCAACTGATTGGATATGATGTTGGTAACATGGATCCCAAACAATTGCCCCATATTCAAGAATAGGTCGCACAAATGAGACATAAAGAGAAATCAAAGCCCGTTGATTTGTAAATAATTTTGTATTAAAAAAGGTTAAATGAAAATAATTTTTAAGTTTTTATACCACTATTTATTGTATAATATACACAAACAAAGTTTACAATATATTATCAATTTTGACACAACTATAGTTTCGACCTTTGCAGGTCATTATCAAGTGTTGAAAAATTGATAATATATTGTAAACTTTGTTTGTGTATATTATACAATAAATAGTGGTATAAAAACTTAAAAATTATTTTCATTTAACCTTTTTTAAAATGAACTACCACATAGTAACGGTCGCTACCATCATTTCAATTTTGTATTACGGATAATAAAGCCAAGTGCTCGGCTGGCTTTGGAAGTGATGGAAAGAATATGTTCCTTAAAAGTAAATTGTGAATCAAAAAGTATTCCTAAATCTTTAGAGATAGAACATCTCTCCAACATTTGATTATTAATGTGGTAGGGAAACAGAAGCGGATTAATTTTCCGTGAGAAAGTAACTATCTTGCACTTACTCACATTAAGAAATAATTTATTGACACGACACCAGTCTGATACGATATTAAGTGCACTCTGTAGAGAGATACAAGACGATGTATCAAAAATCGGTGAATATATTTTGAGATCGTCAGCGAATAAAAGGTGGTGATGATGTAAGGAGGTACTTAGGTCATTAACGAAGAGAAGGAAAAGTAATGGCCCCAGGTTTGACCCTTGGGGAACACCCGAATAAGCAACAAATGTAGTTGAAGAGTGTCCATTTACTGATACTTGTAGACGTCGGTCAGATGGGTATGATTTTAATAAGTTAATAAGATTTACGTGAAAACCGAATTCAGCAAGTTTATTGAGTAAAATAGCATGGTCTACACGATCAAAGGCCTTGCAAAAATCTGTGTAAACACAATCAACTTGACCTTTATGGTTAAGTTCACTACATACAAATTCGCTAAAACAACTTAGATTTGTTATTGTAGATCTTTTTTCCATAAAACCATGCAGATGCGGAGAGATGAGGTTTTTGACATTCAGATAAATATAATCGTAAACTATCATCTCAAAAACTTTTGCAAAATTAGACAATAGGGCAATAGGCCTGTAATCTGTAATGACGCTAGGATCGCCTGATTTGAACACTGGACAGATTTTTGTTTGTTTCCAGATTGTGGGGAACTTCGAGTTTTTTACAATGAGATTGAAAATTGTCTTTAGAGGTTTAACCAGGATATGTCTACAATCTTTTATTAAGAAATTCGGAATGCCATCGATACCACAAGACATGGAACTACTCAATTTATTTATGGCATTAAGAATATCATTAGAGGTAATAGTTGTTATGTTAATAGTTGGTACATTATTATGGTTCTCTTTAATAAATGCGTTATAGTCACGAATAATTTGACAATTTAAATTAGTAAAAATTAAATCAAGAAGTTTGTTCTGACAATTAGTGATGTAATTATGTTGTTTTAGATTGAGATAAGCTGAGAAGTTTTGAATTTTACTACATAAACTGCTGTCTAAGTTATTGCAATTTTGAATGTAACTTGGAATATTAAAATCTCCCATAATAAGAACATTATCCGCATCACTACATAATACACAAATGAGATCTAGAAAAGATTCAAGATCATCCGCTGTGGGCGTTCGGGGAATATAAATAACAAAAACAAAGATCTTAATACTATTCACGACTAACTTACATGCAGTTACGTCAATCAGAGGAAAACGTTCGGTTAGGACGGATGTATCAATTCTGGAGGAATTGAAATCCTTACGCGCAGCTACTAATACACCTCCTCCGCGGGAAGGGTTGTTTAAACGTTGATCCCGATCATGACGGTAGACATTGTAGTTGGAGTTAGGAAGTAATTCATTATCTTGCACAGAGCTACTAAGCCAGGTTTCTGTTAAACATATAAGTACAAATTCACTATCCGAAACTAAACAATTAAAATCATCAATTTTGTTTTTTATGCTACGAACGTTTTGATAATAACAATGAAAAGATACACTGTTGGGATTTATGCGTTTAAAGTAACAATTTTAGGTTGGTTTTGGAAATATTTAATTTTTAAATTCGTTTCTCCTTTTGCAGCACGAGCATCTAGTTCCGCTTTAAGTTTTTTGTAATACGCTACTTGACGTGGGGTGCGATCAAACGCAATTGATACCGCACTATAAGTAGATAATTGTTTTAAACGGTACGCTTTTTTTATTAGCTGGACGCATGCGTTTTCCGAATGTAATGTGACTCGAATAGGACGATGTTTTCCATCCGTAAATTTGCCGAGACGTGATGTTTTTAATCCTATTTCTGAGGGAAAATCCCTTTCAGACAAAGACTGTACAATGGAAGATACGGCCAACCGATCATTTTCTATTCGCTCCGGTGTAGTTAAATTAGATTGTTGCTCCTTAATTCCATAAAAAATAATGTTGCATTTACGTTTTTCACGTTCCACTACCTTATGGATTACATCTTCAAACATATCTTCGTTAAGCGGTGTTTCTTTAATAGTGTGAACCGATTTTAAATTTTTCACCTCTTCTTGAAGAGCAACAAGAGCGGCTTTAAGCGAGTTTAAGTCCGAACCGATTTTTGTACATTTATCACAACTCCAAGAAATGCCCTTTTTGGCATTTATGGCTCGAATTTCTGAAGTGGTTAATCCCACGCAACTATGCAGAAACTTTTTAAGACAAATGCAACAACTAGCGCTTTGGTGTTCTTCACATCTCGCATTACAACATGCGCAGTTTATGTAGGAGACCATTCTAAATTACGAACGTAGTCAAAGTATAAGTTGTAGATAATACGGAATAAAAAAAAGTAATAGTACATAAAAGGAAAGTCACATAGGATTACCCACTTCACCTCACAGGGTCTATTGTGAGGGCTTTAAGAAACAAACAAGGTAGACCACGGATTAAAGGAGAGGGAGTAAGAATACAATGTTAATGTTTAAACAATCAACAGATGTATGTAGCCCGTTAATATTCCAAAAACAATCGCAACCGGCCGATAAATAAATTGGAACGCGCAAATTTGATAGCGTTGATATGATTCCGTCTCGGGCGAGCGAAGAAAAAACGAAAATTTTTTCCCCTCCCTAGAGTCAGCACGGATACTTACTTACGGTTAAATCGGTGATATCTCGCTAACTATACAAGGTACGAGAATGACACTAATTACACTACTACACCAAAATTCACTAATTTTCGTTCATTAACAACTCGTTAAACAGTCGAAAAATCGGAGCAAAATCGGAGCACGTGCACTTGCAATAAATTGCGACAAGATTATTATCTTCCATCACCCTCATTGCTCTTGGAAACTTCCTAATCCCTGCTCTCTTTGCCTTCCAGTCAACAATCACCTTTGTTCATGTCATCAATTGCCTTGGATTCCCTGCTTTAGTGGTTGAAGATTGTGATTCAGGCAAAGCACTTCTGGTAGTTTCCATTTCATCGTCATTATTGTTATCCTTTTGATCAGGCTGTCCATTCCTGCTTCGTCTCTGATCGTTACGATGTTCGTCCGAAGCTTTCTTTTTTCTAGGAACTCGATTTGTGCATCTGCAGGTGGTTATCCTTTCAGTTGCCTCATACGACATCCAGGAGATACCGCGTGGACATTCTACTCCGTCCACTACACAGGTTTAGCTTATTATTACTATTATTTACATAATTTCATGAATGATTTTCTCATTTACCTCGTGGTGAAACATTGTGGAATAATAGGTAATTAATTAAAAACACTTGGTTTGTTTCACTAAATTTTATATTCACTCGACTAGTTTCGCTTTTTACAGCATTTTCAAGAGTAATTATTAGAAGAAAACCGGCGATGTTTATATATTCAGGTAATAAGTGATTCGAGTATTGGGAAAGACCAAATCTCTTCGTTGTCGTTAACGATGTGTTTTCCCGCATTTATTGCCCTATTAATTTCAAGGCCTTCCCTCAGATTTAAATTAAATCCCTTATTACCTGAGTATAAAATCTTAAAATTATCTATATCTATAAAATGACTATTATTGATACAATGTTTTGAAATACCCATACATTGTTTGTTATATAAAATCGATTTCTTGTGTTCTAGCAGTCTTGTATGAAAAGTTTTTCCTGTCTGTCCTATGTATATGGAGCACACTTAACCTAGTCGAGTGAATATAAAATTTACTGAAACAAACCAAGTGTTTTTAATTAATTACCTATTATTATTTATATTATTATATTATATTAATAATAATTATTATTATTACAGTTTTAACGTTTTCACGTCCTTATTTTAACTTTAAAAAATGTTTTTACCTTTTGCTTTTAACGTTTTAACATTTAAACATTTTGAGGTTTACACATTTTAATGATTTAAGGGCATTCACGTTTTTCACACTCTTACGCTTTAATGTTATTAAACACTTAATTTCTTACTTCTGTTTTAATATTTTCGCATTTAATACATTTTTTAATTTCTCATTTTAACGTTTTTAGTTTTATATATTTACGTTTTAACATTTTCATTCATACATGTTTCACCACATAGTGGCATTGTCAGGTAGATGACCTTGAATAATAAAAACATTTTGAAATACTGTGTGAGTATTTTATTAAGTGATATGGAGTTTAACACATTTTAAGGTTTTCACGACATAACAGATTATAGTTTTCACATTAACATTCAAACCTTTACAAACTTTGACATCTTACAATTTCAATTTTAAGGTCTTCACTTTTAAACACTCCCATGTTTTCACGTTTTTTTTTGTTTTAACGTTTTACGGCTTACCGCGTATATTATTTTACAATGTTACTCTTTAATGTGTTTATATTTCCAAACCTCAGCTGTCAGTTTTTTAAAGTTTTCACATTTCTCTATTTTTTTACCTACTTTTAAGTTTTGACATTTCTGCAATATTTCATTATTTGTATAATCGTTCTTAGGTTTGTGCTTTATGAAGTTTTAATATTTCAATACATTTTTTTTTAATTTTTAAAGTTTTGAATGTTATAATATAAACTGCGTAAACGCTAACAGGATTAGCGTTTACGCAGTTTATACGATTTCATGTCTCTAGCAATATAACGTTGCTTGCGTTAAAACACATTTTCACATTGTTTAATTGTTAAAATTGAAATTATAATATTAATTCTTCTTCTAAATATTTATAACAATTTCGTTTAAGTAAAAGTTGTAAAAAATTTGTATTTATTTAAACAGGAAGACAAAACAAAATTGTCTCGTATTAACACTCATTTTCGGTTCAAAAAATATACCTTAATCTTCCCATAAAGATTAATGGCCTAAGTTTAAAGTTTAAGTTTAAAATCTTTACTAGTTTGTAAACTACAGCGCCCAAAAATGGGTTTATATGTCCATTGTTAATATCGTCTCAAAAATTCTAAAACTCTGTAATATCTGTGATTTATAAAAGAATGCCTTGGAATATTTAAATGGAAAGGAGATTAGTGGAAATTTCTATTCGTTTTTTAAAAACTACCAAAAAAGTTGAAAAGAAATTATAATTTTTAAAACCTTAAAATGAAGCATTCTACAGTTTACAAGATTCTAGTGAAATATTAATAACCTATAATGATGAAAAATAAAAGTGAAATAACTGAAAATGTCTAAAACTATCATAATTTGGAAACATATTCCTAGAAAATTCTCAGAAAATGAAACTAGGAAATCTTATAACACTCAAAGCAAATTCTTGCAATATAGAAGAGACATTTGTAAAGGCTTAAAGACAATATTTGTAATTTGTAAGAAAATTTCCTAGAAGATAAAAAATATTAAAGATAAGTTAGTGATAAATTCTAGAACTCTTAAGAAACCTCGCGCTATTCTCAAGATAAAATGATGGATAACTACCAAAGAGTACTCCAAGAAAATTCTTACAGTTACAAGATTCTAGTCGAATTCTTATAAGCAGTAATGGTGAAAAATTAATGTGAAGTTACTGAAAAACTCAAACCCTCTCATAATTTACAAGAGATATTCCTGAAAAATTCTCACAAAATCAAAGAGACATTATTAGGATATTTTATAACACTCAATGCATATTTTTGCAATACGGAAAATTTTTTTTTGGTAAGAAAAAGAAATCTTGACAATAATGTTCACAATATTGAAGAGAATTTTCTAATTTTTGTTTTAAATAATAGAAGGAAATTGCTGTAAGATTCTAAAATGTTGAAAGAAAACTCAAATGAAAAATTGTTAAAGTTTGGAAGATAAATTTTGATCTAATAAAGTAATAAAGAAAGAAATTATGAAACAAAAAGACAATTTTTCTAATTTGTTCATTATCTCCCTCTGCTACCATTACACAAATACGAGAAAAGCCATATTGCCTAGTCCTCGCTTTCTTAAAATCCATCCTCCCAGCCCACACTTCTAATATTCAACTCCGCATCTACAAAGGTAACGTCGGACCTGTCTTCGAATTCCCGCATGCCTTCTTCACCTCTTTTTCTCCTCTCGCCATCCTCTTCTCTACTAAACGCCGACTTCTACGGAAATACTGAGTAGAAATCTTAAGACTGATCATCAATTTTGAAAGCCATTCATCCTCCTCTAATCCCACAAATAAATCACTCTTTGACACCAAAGGAACAAGGCCCGAAAAGAACCGATACTCTTCCCTGATACTCTTCACTACCCCCTCCCGATATCTTGACATAATCCAACCAGCAACATCAGCACATCCGTACTACGCCCTCAGAACCAGGACATACCACCGGAACCACAATAGCCACCACAAAAAGCTCACCTCAAAGCCGCAGAGGCTCAGTCCTACAATGGAATTTAAATTACGGTGGCAAGGCATTTTCTAAATAATTTTGTATCCTTGAATTATATAATATTATAGTAGGTGTAGTTAGAAGTAGGCAAGTAAAAAACATAAGAAAATTACAAACAAAGAGCTTACTTTATACAAGACGATATATCAATGCTTAACTGTTTATGATATTTCAGCATTTTGAAGTTAGTATGGTTTAACACACTTGAAACATGATAACCACAAATAATTGGTGTTTATCCACCCAACTAAGGAATGAGAGTGCAACGCACAGGTAATAGTTGGCACCTTAATAGAATTATCTTGTTTTGTGGACATCTGGAGAATTTGAACCTTCAAAGTTTCCCTGTCTTAAACTGCGCTACGCTGATGAGTTCAACAATTGATTGAAACCGGTTCGTGGCTGTTGTTGGCAAGGATGTTTGACCAACTAAATTATGATATGCATTGAATTTAACGCTTTATATTAAAGCCATAAAAATAAAGTAACTGAAAACGTGCAAAATACGCCAAGAATATTTATTCAAAGAAAATGGATCAGGCAAAAACGTGGTCAACTAAAACCCATGAGATACCAAAGATGACTTTTAAGATCCTATCCAATAAAACTTAAGCAAGAAAGAAAGAAATAAAAAATAATATAGCATTTGGGGTTAACACTTATATACATTAAATATAACATTTTTTTTAGGTTTTAACGTTATTTCAGTTTAATAAATAAGAATTATTCTATCTAAAGCATATTTATGCATCCATTTTATATAATTCAACGTAATCATTTTCTTATTTATTTATTATAATATGGTTATATTATAATGTTAAAAAAACAATTTTATACGTATATCTGTAAAAATGTAGTTTGTAAAGTAAATTTTTATTTGCAGAGAGAAAATAAACGAAAAAAAAGTATTTAAAAGTATTTATTAGTGTTTTAAAAATAGTTATGAATAAATATTTGTTTAATTAATTTAAAATAAGTAAGTACTACAGTCTGTAATATATTAGTTGCAACATCATTGCAGGTCTGATACATATTTTTTCTGCGTCTACCTTGAAATAAATAAACCGTTTCGTGATATGTAACAATAACTCATACAAAATACCGCACATAATGAAAACACGATTGTACATTTCTAGTACGAGATGTTGACTAAGAATTCATAACGTTAAATGACTCGCAACGTACAGGCGAACTGTGCAGGTGACAATTAATACCTTGATTCTCTCGTTATGGGATTGATTTATAATTTGTAATCAATTGCCATTATTTATATAGCTAATAGTCAATATGGAATGCGGGTATATGTCAAGAGCATTAGATATCTGGAACAGTGCAGCTTTGTGAACTCTCAATGGACCATTAATTTTATATTAGTCACTTGTTCTACTAAAACCTTTGTAATTATAAATGGTGTCTAGACAACATTAAGCGAATTAACTGGTGCTATTATTTCAACTTTGACATTAGTCAATATTTTATGTAATACAATACATATGCCACTTGCTCGATATCTTTAGATTGTCATTCAACTTCTTCGTATTTTTAAATTAGGGATACAGTAAATTATCTTTCGGAAGAAAACCTCTCTTAATAAAAACATTTAGTTGTTGTTAACACATCTATTTCTATTTTGAGCCCACTGTTTTCTATTTAATTATAAAAGCATCTTTCTGGCAATTATATTGAAAAGTCGTACAATTTAACTTAACTTTATTATATTATAATTGTATACTAGTTTTATTCTAGTTTTTATTCTTAATTCAAAATACACTTTGTGTCATAATTAAACAAAGTATTTATTTAATAAAGGTGTATCGACATATAAACAAATCTTATAAACAAGAACAACGTAAGGTTAATAAATGATAAGTAATTAAATAAATAATGAAAAATACTAAGCTAGATAAGAATAGAATTATAACGCAGGAATCAATTGGAAATAAAATCATGAAGGTTGATGCGATACTGAGAAACGGAAACTAAAGATAATACAACGGTGGTTCATATAAAATGCAGGAAGTTAAATATAGAAAATAAGAAATACGAGAATTGAAATATATATAAAAATAATACAAAATTTTTGCAGATGAATACATATGTTTATAGCTTTATGATTCATCGCAATATTTGCAGTTTTCAAAATAAAACTCGGAGTAGTCATACGTCGGGATACACCTTCCAATCCATCTTAGACATCATCGTAGTGATGGTAAATTATCATCTTTGATGACTGATCATTGATTATCCCGCACCTAAGTAGTAGTCTTTGAAATTTCATTTAGTTCGCTCGTGCAGCTGCGAGAAATATTCCTTTGATTATTTTTTTGCAGGTGTTGCTTTAACTTCTGCAATAGTTCTTATTTTTATTGTTTACTTATTTTATTCATTATTATTAGATACAAAAGACATCTATTGTTTTAAATTATGATGTTATACAGGGTCCGGCAGAGAAGTATGATATTTTTGGAACGCGAATAACTCAGCGTAGAGGCAGCCTGACGTTGATATGTGACCACCCGACCTTGCCATTTTGTTTGGTTTAGTGGTTATGAAACCATGGCCGCTAAAGCAACGCGTATTTGTTTACGAAAATTTCGATGGGCGTTATTTGGTTGCTACACTACGCATATTTTGAAAACAATTCAAACAGCATCCTGAACTGGGCCCAGAACCTCCGTTCTAGATGATCGTTAAAGCCTGGAGTACCTCAAGGTGGAGAAAGAGGTTTCAAAACCCCTGAAAGTGTGGCTGCGTGATTTTTCCTTCCAGAGTTAACAAAGTCTAATGTTGATATTAGAAGAGTCTCTTTTTAACTAAATGGGGCATCTTGCCATATCTCATAAGGGAGTCTATGGCATTTTTCGATAACATGTTTTTTTAACCTTTTCTTGGATATCAATATTAAATGGCAAATCCACACCTACCTATTAAATAAATAAAATTTTGATTCAATTGAAAATTCTTGGAGTTTTCAAAAACGTTATACAGCTCTGCCGGACCCTGTACAATTATAATTAAGATGATTTCTTATTTACTTAAAACTTTGAAATAAGTGATACTACAGAGCTCATGATCGTTGTTTAGACGTAGAACTGGTGAGACATTTGTTATCAGATTTTTTGTTTTCGACATTTAATTTGCATTCCAATTTTGTTACCATTCTATCAATTCAAATAATTTTTATTTAGAAGACATTATATTTTAGAGGGCTAGCTTTTTGTATTGTATATTCTAGAAAAAAGACATTAAAATGTCACTAAAATGGATAATTGATATCCGCGTTGATCTCGGCCAGAAGGTGCCAACCATTACCGAGTGATACTTCATACTTTTGAGTATGGTCTTATAGAATCTTCTAGATAGGAAGTTGCCAGGAGGCAGCTCACCAGAACCAAGAGTTGCGGGATCTCTCATGCACAGGAACTTGAGGACCAAGTCAAAGAAACCTTGAAGCAGGCAATCAGCAAAAGTAAGACATTTGCCTCGAACAAACGTTGAGGTCAAGCTTTGGGGTTGGTCGTATTTCACCGAAATAATTGGACCAGGGATAATTTAGGAGTAGGAAGTATTGCCTGGGGATAACAAGAACGCGTTCAATCCCATCGTGTGTCCGTCAGTGATGATGGAATTGGTGAGAAGAAATCCCTCATACTTCTTTCCATTATCGGGGATTACCTGCGTGACCGCGAGATTATCGACTGCCCCAGAATGTGGACGGGCTGTGACGAGCCCTGAGCCCTGCGTTTTACATGAGGGTACCGCATGATCTCGATGGAGGCTAGAGAGATGCTATCATCCTCTCCTCCATTAGATCTCTAAATATCAGTTAAGTCCACGATTACCTGCTGGTGTCGCGCAAGTACGCCAAGCGCGAAGCCAGGCCACGTCTGTTGAACAACTGGCAGAGCAGATGGACTGCTGGCAGCAAAGGAGAGTGGACCCGCACCCTCATTTTCGAGATGGAGACATGGGTAGAAAGAAGGCATGGGAAACTGGACTTCCACACCACCGAGTTTCTATCCAGACACGGATGCCTTCTGAGCTACCCACGTCGCGAGCGAGCAACAGATAGAAGACACTGCCAATTCGAATGCCCAGAATCCTAGTAATCTGGCGGGATCAGAATGGATGACGACGAGTCCGCATAGAAGAGCGTTGGGGCTGACTGGGCCGTCATCTTAGGGTTATATAGATTGTAGGTTATAGGTTAACATAGGATGCTAGTGAGGTATGTTAGCCTTTCTTGAACTGCGACCTAAAAGATCTATTGTTCTACCCTTATCCAATCACTCCCCAATCAGTCCCACGTCCTCAATGAACCTGGTAACTTTCTTGGGGGTGATATTGCTCACTTCTTCGTGCGATAATCGGTCCCTACCAAAGTGTGAAAGACGCTTGTGAACAATCGCGGCACAAGTGCATAGTATGTGCTCGGTCGTTTCATCTGCCGAATTACATAATCTGCAGTTTCCACTTTCCTCTTTTCCCATTTTCCACAAATGGTATCGGAGGGCACAATGCCCTGTCATTAGTCCGGTGAAAGTTCTTAGCTCGTTCCTTGTGCGTTCAAGCATCTTGTTGGTGTGATCAAGTTTCATGAGTCGCTTTGATTGACGTAGACCTGGTACATTGTTCCAATGCTTACGTCTTCTGTCCTCTTCTCAATTTTACACCATCTCTGTTCTGTGCGCCATGACGAGTTCATCGGCCACTTCGTTGCCTTTAGTATCCCCGTGCCCTGGGACCCACATGAGGGTCAACGAGTTGTTCTTCGCCATTTGCTGGAGTGTTCTTCGACATTCCCAGACAGTCCGTGAGCCGTGACTATAGGCCCAAGCGGCCTTTAATGCGGCTTGGCTGTCTGAGCAGATGTATATATGCGCGCCATTTAGGTGACTATCCAAGCATTCTCTAGCGCACATATCAATTGCAATCGTTTCTACCTGCAAAATTGGGGGCGTCGTGCTCCTAGCCATGACGCTCCTGTGGTTTTGGTTAGGCCCATAAATGCCTATTCCAGTACCTCTGGTATTCTTGGCACCATCCGTGTACCAGACTGATATCCCTCGTCCAAACTCCTTGACTCTCATAAAAGCCGTTTTGGGGTCTTCGATCGACACCTTAAATGGTAATTAGAATTCGAGCTTCCTGGGCATAATGTTCGTCGGTTTGGACAGAAGGACCGGGTCGATTTACTGCAGTATTTCTAAGTGTCCTGTCCAGCCCCCCGGCAGCGGTGTGAGACCAATGATTGCCTCCATTCCCGAGATTGGGGTCGTTTGCGTGTCTAGCTTTTGGGTTTTCGGCCACCAAGGGCAGAATAGGTGACAATGGGTATTACCGCCGTTCTATACAGCTAATGCGTGATATTCGGCTTTAATCCCAAGGTTTTTCCCATAAGCCGCCGACAGGCCCAAAGCAACATCGTTGCCTTCGCCATGATGTTATCGACATGCTGATTCCAAGACAGTTTGGTATCCAGAATTATACCCAGGTACTTTACTTCGTTAGAGATTTATCTCTATTTCATTCAGCGAGGGAGCCCTTATGTACAGCTTCCTCCTACACGTGAATGGAACTATGATCGTTTTATTCGGGTTGATACCTACTCCTTCCCGAACACACCAGCTATTGATGCTATTCAGTGCTTTTTGCATTAGGATTCTAAGAATGCCTTAATGCTTGCCCCTGATTATTACGGCGATGTCACCTGCGTAGCCTTGGGTTATAAAGCCCTTTCCATGCAGTTTATCCAGGAGTCCATCCACCACTATTGAACATAGTGTCGAAAACAAAACTCCCCCCTGAGGACATCCCTTTGTAACAGTCATAGATACTGTGGATCCTGATAGAGAAGCCGTTACTAGTCGGTTTTAAAGCATTGCCTCCACCCATCTTATCGTGGAAGGATATAGTCCTTTATTTATAGCTGCTCATTTTATTGCAGAGAATGAGGTGTTGTCAAAGGCTCCCTCTATGTCTACAAATATTACGATTGCTATTTCCTTGTATCTTATAGCCCGTTCTGTCTCTTTGACGAGGTAATGTAGAGCATCGACGGTGGATTTGCTAGCTTGAAATGCGAATTGCTTGGCATTTAAGGGTGTTCTTATAAGTGAGCCACCCTTTATGTGCTCGTCGATTATTTTCTCCATAGCCTTTAGGAGAAAAGAGGTTAGGCTGATGAGTCAATATGATTTAGGTACATCTAAACGCCTATAGCCCACTTTAGGTATACATACCACTTTTGCCTCCCTCCACAACCGGGGTATATACCCTTATGCATAGCTTGCTTTATATATCTCCATGAGTCCTGGAGCAATTCTATCCAAGCCGCGCTGTACTAGTGCGGGGAAGATTCTCTCCATTCCTGGGGATTTATATGGCTTGAAACTGTTTATGGCCCAAGAAATTTTTCTGAGCGTGAATATTTTTCCCGCTAAGAGCGGCTATCACGATTGAAGCAGTGAGCCACTGAGTCGATACTAGTCGCACTTGTGTTTTTAGTCATTACTTTTGATCCCGGAATGTGAGTACCTAAGAGTAGCTCTAAACTTTCCTGTTGTTCTTTGGTATGACTGCCATCAGTTCGTTTTAAGATGCCGACCGCATTGATATGGTCCTTTGATAGGACCTTCCGGAGACTATTTGCTGGGGTCAGATTGTCGATCCCCTCGCAGTAGACCTTCCAGGTCTTTCGTTTAGATTCCCTCAGTTGCTTATTGAATTCAGTCAGAGCCTGTCTGTAGGCTTACCAGTTGCCTGTTTTCTTGGTTTTCCGGGCGGAAGTCCTGAGTCGATCCATATCCTTGTTCCACCAAGGAACGTTTCTCGAGAAGTTTACCTTCTTTACCGGGCAGCTTTTCTTATAGGCTGCTACGACGGTATTACTTAGGTGTAGTGAGGCCTGTTCTAACTCCTCTGTGGTAGCGATGTTATATTGGAGACCTTTAATTTCGGACAATAGACACTCGTTATATAGTGTCCGGTCCATTTTTCGCGGCACTCTCCACTCTGCTATTTCGGACTCCCTGCTTCCATATCGAACGCGATCGTTTGGTCCGACATGGAGGGCTCTGGGAGTACACCCCATTTTTTTATCAATTGCGCACTGTACGCTGTGGCTAAGGTCAAGTGAAGGACCACTTGCCTTATTGCGTTTATAAACGTGGGTTTATTCCCCTTGTTTAAGATGTCTAGATTGCTAGCGCATACATAATCAAGAAGGTACTTACCTCTGTTGTTGATATCTGAGCTGCCCCGTACATCTCGGTACTGTGTGGTGCGCATTAGCGTAGCGTGCACCACACAGTACCGAGATGTTTTCCATTCCTACGGCACCAGTCCAAGAGGTACTTTCCTGTCTCTGGTGGTGGGTTGTTCTCGTCCCCTGGAAAGGATGCTGAGGCAAATACAATTTGCCTCTTGCCATGTCCCGTTGGTACGTCCACAACCGCTGCCACTAGGTCCTGTGTGATGGACTGTAGAATGGGAGCATAATTAGCATTTTTCCTGAAAATTGTTAGAACTAAATTCATGATACACTCCAATGTAAACTCTATTTGTTCCACTGGCAGGAGAGTAGCAGGATAGTCCTTTGCCATAACACCAACCTTCAGTCTTTGTACAGCCCCACTGTATTATGCCATTTTTTGAGGATTTTGCTTCCTCTCTGTGACGCCACTCGGGCTTGTGCTTGTGAGGGCCTTGGTTTGCCCCTGCACCCGCTTGAGTGGTGATATGCCGCTCGTGGAGGGCCATGTAGTCCCTTTTGCACGTTTGGCTGGCGTACCTTTCGGCGTGCTGCCGTCCGAACGGGTACATTTTTCGGTCTTTTGCTTTCGCGCTGGACCGAAGAGCTGTAAGGCCTTTTGTGCTGCCTCTTCCCACGTAATGCCCTTGCTGATGAGGTATTTAAACCTCTCCTTCCCAGCTCCCCTTAGGCGCGGCTTGCGTGTTTGGAGGTCTTCGGACTTTTGCCGAGACTCTTTTCCACTGCTGGCTAGGAGTAGTTCCTCCCTGTCGATCTTAGGCACTAAGTTCTCTCCCGTGGCAAGGATTTCACACTCCGTCGCCGTAGTTTTGTCCTTTGAGAGGGACGGGCCCTTATTTGATGTTTCTTGGTTCATATATGATCCCACGAGAAGCTAGGGAAATAAACGGTCACCTGCAGCAGAGCCCTCATGTAACAGGCAGGCTCTTTGAAACCGGAATTCACCTGGTATCTGGAGTTTGCATACTAAGACTAAGCTTTCCCATGCAGCCTTCGGCATATGCTGTTCCACCATGGCTTGAGGAGTTTTTTATTGTGGCTCTCCTTTCACTTGGTCCATGCAGTTAAGCCCAGACCCTCTTTCACTGCTCACTGCCAGCGAGACTTGACCACGTACAGCGGTGAGTTACATATATAACCTGCCTGGTGGCTTTACAGACAGTCAGAGCAGGGCATCTTACCCTTTAGTGCAAGTTCTAAGCCACGACACGTCAGCTGAGCAGGATGTGCATGCTGCTTAGTCAGATCCATCATCTAAGTCCTTTCCAGCATGGGTACCCCTATCGGGAGCTGACGCTCCCGCTGTTGTGCACTTAGGATCATCTGGATACGCAAGCTCCCCCACCAAATAAAGGTGCGCACACACGGATGAGGTCCTCTTAGCGAGATAGAAGATGTTAATTCATTACACCAATTGTAATGTAAACCGAAACCGTTAAAGTAATACCGTAGCTGTAAGGCCTTTTGTGCTGCCTCTTCCCACGTAATGCCCTTGCTGATGAGGTATTTAAACCTCTCCTTCCCAGCTCCCCTTAGGCGCGGCTTGCGTGTTTGGAGGTCTTCGGACTTTTGCCGAGACTCTTTTCCACTGCTGGCTAGGAGTAGTTCCTCCCTGTCGATCTTAGGCACTAAGTTCTCTCCCGTGGCAAGGATTTCACACTCCGTCGCCGTAGTTTTGTCCTTTGAGAGGGACGGGCCCTTATTTGATGTTTCTTGGTTCATATATGATCCCACGAGAAGCTAGGGAAATAAACGGTCACCTGCAGCAGAGCCCTCATGTAACAGGCAGGCTCTTTGAAACCGGAATTCACCTGGTATCTGGAGTTTGCATACTAAGACTAAGCTTTCCCATGCAGCCTTCGGCATATGCTGTTCCACCATGGCTTGAGGAGTTTTTTATTGTGGCTCTCCTTTCACTTGGTCCATGCAGTTAAGCCCAGACCCTCTTTCACTGCTCACTGCCAGCGAGACTTGACCACGTACAGCGGTGAGTTACATATATAACCTGCCTGGTGGCTTTACAGACAGTCAGAGCAGGGCATCTTACCCTTTAGTGCAAGTTCTAAGCCACGACACGTCAGCTGAGCAGGATGTGCATGCTGCTTAGTCAGATCCATCATCCAAGTCCTTTCCAGCATGGGTACCCCTATCGGGAGCTGACGCTCCCGCTGTTGTGCACTTAGGATCATCTGGATACGCAAGCTCCCCCACCAAATAAAGGTGCGCACACACGGATGAGGTCCTCTTAGCGAGATAGAAGATGTTAATTCATTACACCAATTGTAATGTAAACCGAAACCGTTAAAGTAATACCGTAGCTCCACTGCTGTCCTCGTATTCAGTGGGAGCTACAGTTAGTAGGGCGCGAGTGACGTTCCTAAAAGAAACAAGAATGTGAAGCCAAATCTAACATTATCTTCTTTCGAGTGAAGCCTTGTTTTTTGTAGTGGCTAAGCCCGTCAGGAATTTTTCAAGTTCTTGCAAACGATTTCATGCGTCAATCATAATTATTAATCAAGAAAGTTTTAGTTGTTAGTGTAAACCGATATTTTATTATCACCTGTGAATTCTGTAATTTAACCCGTGCTTTTATTTTGTAATAAATCTAAATACTTTACTTCTAATAAAAATAAAACCAACAACGCTATTTTTAAAATTCCTGTCCATACATTATGTTTTTGTGGATATTCACTTCTTGATGTTACAATATGAAAAACGTTTTGAGGCCATTGACGATTATTTTGTTCGTTATTTTCAAACACCAAATGGAAAGTACATTCATCTGTAAATCATACACTATTTGGAAATCTCCTATTCTCGTTACACTTTTCCTCAATAATTTAACAAATTTATTATACTTTTTTTTAATTTTATTATATATTTTTGTGTTACTTTAATTTTACTGTAATTATAAATTAATATGTCTAAATGTAAGGCTTGTGATTCAGCTGTGGCACTTACTGATCAAGATACAGTTCATTGCCGTACTTGCAATAGTTTATTCCATGGCTCTAAATGTGCTAATTTAAATAAAACCGTTTGCAAGGCTATACTTGATAACTAGAGAGCGGATAAAAAAGCTTAAAATTTTTGAAAAAAAGCACTTAAAAAGGCACTAAATTTAGAGAAAAAAGCATTAAAAAAGCATAAAAACAGGAAAAAGGCATAAAAACACGAAAAAAGCACTAAAGAAAACTATATTTTCTTAATATGTTACACGTTTATCAACATATTTTACATAGAAATTCTGCTTAAAACTAAAATAAACATACTTTCTTTACGCAATATATAATATCATGTAAGTATTTAAAAATTAAATTGTAATTTTGTATACATTTCAAAATAACTAAAATCTATTCATGAAAACAGTAGATCATTAAATGTTGTTCTAGGGGTTTAATTGTAAAAATTATTACTTCTGACGCTCAATACATTTTTGAAGTGGAAAAGCTTCTCTTTATTTTAAATTATAGCTGGATCCATTTGTAAATTGCCATTTAAAATCAAGTTTAATTTATTTAATATTAAAAATCCTTCATTTTCACCGCATACTTCTTTCGATATTATTTTGATTTCTTTGCCAATGCGTTCAGGTATTTTCTAAAATGAATCTGCTTTTATAAAGATTTGATTGTGTTGCTCACAAAATTTAAACGCGATTTTATGTAACTAAATTGTTTTGAAGAAAGCTCTTGTTTCTTAAGAACTGTTTGGCAGTCATAAACTGATTTGCTTGTCGTTTCGGGAAAGTTGTATATAGCCTTATTAAATTCTTCAAAATTGTTCGCATAGTATATCGTAGCATATAGACAAGTTCCCCATTTTGTTAGCACTGGTTTATGGGGCAGTGAGATATCAGGTAATGACTTCTTGAATAATTGCACTCACAGAAGAATATAAGAACTATTTTTCCATATTTAATTAAATCTACAAATGGAAATTTCATTCTTATAGTTTCAGAAATTCATTTCTATCCATGTTCTAAACTTGTACAATGCACAAAATGCATTATTAGTAAAATTTTGTAACTTGGTATTGTCTACGGCAAAAATAAGCTTGTCAGTCCATCATTTATGAATTTTGCTATAATGTTGTTATCAGTTTTCTTTAATTATTTTGTATATATCAAAATACTATTGGTCTGATATCTTCATGTTAAACTCCTATCATTAAATTAAACAAGCGTCTGTGGTTTCATCCGCACCAAACCACATATAATTATTGTTAATAATATCTTTAATTTTTTGTATGGTTTCATAGTATACAAGAGCTACATAATTTTTTCTCGGGAATGCGCATTTTACAATATTTTCCCAAGAAAGATTTAAATGCATTATTTTGTAATTTTCTTGAAGGGATATTCGAATGTAGAAGTATTTTGCACAAATGTGAATTTAATCTAAATTGTCCATCGTTTGTTGAAGATGATGCTAAAGATTGTGATATTGTGCTGTTTTTTTTTTAGTTCAGCTTTGAACTTTTACAAACGTTCTTGATGTAGTGTTGTTATAACATGTTTTACATACAAGTCTTGACTAGTTAGGATGCAGTTGGGAACTAAAATAAAACTTACTATTTTTAAACATGCCTTACAAAATAATGTATAATTTTCACTTGTTAATTCTGGATAGTCTCTAATTAATTCTTCTATTGTGGTTTTCACCTTTTGCATTATGGCTTAAATATGCATGTGAATTATATAATATAATTTATCTGTGATTCCCCAGGTTAATACGATTCACGCATATAATAATTTTTGATAAATAAGCAAAGTTTTTGGAATTTGAATTCAATAGTTTATGAATGCGAGTTTGAATTTGAAAATTAACGAAAACGGTAAATATGCGCCAGTCGTTCCATCCGTATTTTTGCCGAGAGTAGAAAATTGATACGGTTGCAGAACACCTGATTATTAGCTATCACTTAAATTTGTTTACATTTAATACTTACTGGGGCCCCTGTTTGGGACTAGTTTAACGACGTTTACATCCGGAATATCATAGGTGTGATTCCTAGGAAGCGTTCGTTTGTATTATCTGAATAATGAGACGGTCTATTATATCTACTTATTTATAAACGAATCCATTGTAAATTGGTTATTTGTACTAATATTTATATAATAAAATTAATTATAATTATTGTATCATATTATGAAGATTTTAAACAATTATGTTGTCAAAAGACACGAAGAAAATATGTAATACAAATATAATCTATAAATGATGAGATACAGACTTTTACGAAAATTCTCTATGTTAGCACATTAATTTAATATCAGCGTGAAATTTTTATTAAATGTTTTTTAAATGTTTAAGAAAATGCTCCAAATAAGCATCAGAATCTAAAAAAGGCATGAAAATAAGCATAAAAAGGCAAAATAAGCAAAAAAGCAAAAAAAAACTTAGCGCTAAGTAATCACATTCTTCAAGATTCGTATAGATATTAAGAAATTTTTTCGATGCTATTAATATTATGGATAGGCATAATGCTAGAAATCCGCTCTCTATTGATAACAAAAGCTTGTGATGGACATGCAAGTATTGCATCGACAAGGAGAATAGTGTTTCTGTTAAGTTGAACAGCATTATCGATGTGGTTAATGAACACTCGTCTTTATTAACTTTCATCCTTAGTGTGCTCAATATTAATAAAGATAGTAAGTCTTCTCCTACCATTCATAGTGATGATTCTGGAAGTGACCAATTCACGCAAACGTTATTAACTCCGAATTTGTCTGGGAATAAAAATGATAAAAAAATCATTCGTTAAATTAAATGGTGCTGGCAGCAATAATAAAATTAGATCCAAATAGTCCTCCGACTATGCTCAGGTTGTTACCAAGACAACCCAAGCTCCCAAAAAAATCATCATTGTTAATAGGAATATTTCTGATACCGATCCCAATGTCGTTACTTCTAACTTTACATCAGCCGAAAGGCGTCAATGGATCTATGTCGGTAGATGCAGTCCTGAATCGACTGTCAACTCAGTCCTGGATTATCTTCATAACGTCCTAGATATAAAGGACGCCAAATGCTTCGAACTTACTAAAAATGAGGATATTTGTTCCTACAAAGTAGGAGTTAAAGAGTCACTTATAAAAGAATTCTTTCCTCGTCGCAGTAATAAATATACTACTGGAAATTTTCCAAGAGGAAACTCAGCCGACCTACAGATCTGAACAATGTAATCTACTGCAGATGGTATATCGTTGTACTATCAAAATGTGAGAGGTAACTCCTGTTTATCTGAGGATTACACTTACTGAAACTTGGCTACATGCATCTATTATAGATAGTGAGATAATTGATTGCCGTTTTAATATATATCGCAAAGACCGATCAGCTGAAACGAGTACAAAAAATAGAGGCGGCGGTGTTCTTCTTGCAATTAAGAAAAACGTAAAATCGACTATATTAGAAAATGACGACACTTTGGAACTGATATCTATAAAAATTAATATAGGTTCCGCTAAACTTATAATATGCTGCTATATTCCGCCAAATTCTGCATAAAATGTATATGAAAATCACTGCATAATGTTTGATAAACTTGTGACGGATTATCCTGATTATAAAGTTAATATCATTGGTGACTTTAATTTACCAAATATTACTTCGATCAACGATGATGAGAACTGCGGATTAATTCCAACGAATATAAGTTCAACTTCCGATATGTTATTTTGTGACTGTCTTAGCACATTAGGTATGAATCAATTTAATGGCATTAAGAATGCGTTGGGAGGGACATTGGATTTATGTTTCTCAAATTATGATTGCTTCTCTGTAAGTAATTGTGCTTCTATAATTCCAATTGATAGATATCGCCCACCATTAAATATTAATATTATTATAGATGAATGTGATACTTTAGCGGATAGCATTAAATATAAACCTGATTTTAAACGTGCCAATTATCTGAGCATAAATAACTTCTTGTCATGTGTGGATTTTTCTTATTTAAATAAGTGCTCCGATATTAATTCTGCTAGTCAAATTCTCTATGGTATAATTTATTTTGCAATTGATCTGTATGTGCCAAAAAAACCTGTAAAGTTTGATTGTTAACCTGCCTGGTTTTTGAAAAAGTTAATTGTTATGATAAAATATAAAAAAGAAGCTCACAAAAAAATGGAAAGTAACCTCAAATTCGGCAGACTACAAATTATTTAAGTGTATTAGAACGCAATGTGAAACTGAAACTATGTTGTGCTACAGACGGTATTTGAATAACATTGAACTTTCCATTCCGCATAACATTAAGTCCTTTTGGTCTTTTGTTCATAATAAGTATAAATCATATGGCATCCCATTGATTATGACCTATAATGACGATAGTGCTACAGCAGGTGACAACATATCAAATCTATTTGCGAAGTACTTTTCCTCTGTTTACAATCCAGATACTGATGAAACACCAATAACTCTTACTCCCAATTTAACAACAAACTTAAACAGCTTGTATATAACTCCCGAGCAAGTATTATTTGAATTGTCAAGGTTGAAGGTTACTTCTGGCTCTGGCCCTGACAATATTCCTCCGATCTTTCTTCGTAATTGTAGTAGATCACTTTACAATCCACTATACAAACTGTTCTCTTTATCATTAACTTCCGGTATCTTCCCTGATTAATGGAAATTATCATATGTAACACCAATCCACAAATTCGGTTTTAAATCCAACGTAAGTAACTATAGACCAATTTCTATACTGTCAGTTATACCCAAGGTGTTTGAGAAATTATTATATAATCAGTTGGCTGACGCTTTTTTGCAATATTATCACCCAAAACAAACCATTTTTTAGGAGTCGTTCCACACAAACAAATCTTCTTGTATTCACTGATTATATTATCAAGGCTATCGAAAGTTGAGCTGAAGTGCATTCTATTTACACATACTTCAGCAAAGCTTTTGTTTGCGTAAGTCACTCTATCTTATTGCAAAAATTGCGTGGTTATGGTATAAGAGACCCTTTACTGAAATGGATAAAGTCATATTTAACTGATAGGGCTCAGTCTGTTAAGATAAACGACTTTATCTCAGATACATTTTACGCAACGTCCGGTGTACCCCAGGGTTTCCAATTGTGACCATTACTATTTACCATCTTTATTAACGACTTATCTGAAGTACTTACCTGCCCGTATTTACTATTTTAAGACGATCTAAAGATATTTTTGAAAATCAGTGGAAGAGATGATTGTTCTATTATCCAGAATAATTTGGCTTTAATTCACACTTGGTGCGGGTCTAACAATATGAAACTTAATATTAATAAATGTCAGTTTATGCCTTTCTCACGTAGTAAATCACCAGTTAATCACACCTATAATTTGAACGGTATTCCACTTAGTAGGGTGAATTACATAAGGGATCTCTTTGTATTATTGGACCCTAAGCTGACATATAACTTGCACATTGACCACACTATAAACAAGGCCAATAAAATGCTAGGGTTCGTCAAGCGGAGTACGAGAGATTTTAGCAACATACGTGCCCTGGTTATCTTATACTACGCGTTGGTAAGATCGCACCTAGAATATTGTTGCCTCATATGGTCACCGGTATACAAAACCTATGTGGATAAATTGGAAGCAGTACAAAACAAATTTGCTAAAGTTTTGTCATTCAAGCTTAGTATTGCGGGAATATACCTTACACCCCAGCAATCCAGTGCATACGTTGGCCTCGCTTCACTGAATACTCGGAGATAGAGAATGGACCTCGCATTTACGTTCAAATTACTGAATGGGCGAATTGACTCGGAACATCTACTAAATTTAGTCATTATCAATGTACCAAGCCGTGAATTGCGATGTAACAACTTCTTGCACGTGAATCACCACAGGACTAATTATGGCATGCATGGTTCCATGACGCGGATTGCAAGAAACGTCAACAGCGCGGGTTCATCACTCGATGTTGTTGGGCTCTCCTATTCAACTTTCCCTAGTCCCAGTTAAGGCATATTGAATGACGTGTTATTTGTTTGTAGTATACTTATTTCTCTTATATTGTGTACTTTACGAATACTTTTTGTATAATTATCTTGTAAATGCAGTTAGCGTTAAATAAGGTATTATTATTATTATTATTATTATTATTATTATTATTATTATTATTATTAAAATTTAGATCTTGAATCAAGATCCACTACTCAGTTCTTTATGATTTTAGCTTTTATAGTGTCGGTAACTATAAGCTTACACTTGATGTTGGATTTACTGTTATCCTTGCAACACATTTGTTACAGTTTCTTCAGATTTTCTCCCTTTATTCCTAACAATATGTTCAACGTTTACACAACCATTCTCCTCAGATTTCTCATAAATTCCAATAATTGTTGATTGACGCGGCATTGGACGCAAAATGTCCGCCAAAACTCAATTTAATTATCTGAACTCTTTCTTTTGTGGTGTAATTACTCATTCTGAATTGAATTATTTGTTTGTAGCTTAATAAATTTAGATGAGAAACACTGATATTTCATAGCCACTAGTATTTATTTTTGTTTCAAATTTTGTTTTAAAAGAAATATAGTTTAAAAAGTGTGAACAAATATTCGATACTAAAGTCCTCAAAATAGTAGTTTCTGTGAAAAGTCCGTGTTTGTCATCCAAATTGCCGCAAAACAAATAATTATTGTAACATATGAATTGAATTATAATTCAATTCAAAATGAGTACTGCCACCACAAAAGAAAAGGTTCAGATCATCAAATTGAGTTGTGGCTGATATTCTACGCTTGTTATTTGCAACTTATTTAGTATAAATTTTAAAACCCGTCCAGTGCCGTGTCAATCAACAATTATTAGAATTGATCAGAAATTTGAGGAGAATGGTTGTGTAAACGATGAACATATTGTTAGGAATAAAAGAAGGACATCTCAAGAAACTGTAAATGTGTTTCTAAGGATAACAGTAAATATAACATTAAGTTTAAGAAAAGTAGCTTTGGAATGTGATGACAGCAAATCTACCATTCATCGAATTTTAAAAGCTTATAGTTACCGACCCTATAAAAGAACGAAATCACTAAGAACTGCTAATAGTTGATCCAGATTTAAAATCTAAATTTTGGAATAGAAATGAAAAAGTGTATTAAGAATAAGAGGTTTCCAAATAGTGTGTGTTTTGCAGATAAATGTACTTTTTATTTGGTGTCTGAAAATCACGAACAAATTAATCGTCATTGGTCTCAAAAAATTCTTCATATTGCAACATCAAGAACTGAATATCCACAAAAACTTAATGTATGTGCAGGAATTTTAAAAATAGAATTGATGATTGTATTTTTATTGAAGGCAAATTAAAGTATTTAGATTTATTAAAAAATAAAATCACGGATCAAATTTCAGAAGTCGCTCGTTATAATGAGATATTATTTCATCCGCACGTATGCTCGTACATATCTGAATAAGTTATTTATATTTCATTATATTTATTTTAGTAAACGTTTTTATTTATATTTCAAATCAATTTTATAATAAAGCTGTACTGAAGAGATCGAGAGATCGAAACACGTGTCTGCAGATGGTTATAAATTGAGTATTGAATTATTTTATTGCTTTTGCTAATTTATTTTTAATTACATCAATCTAAATTAATTTCTTGTTCCTAATTTATCGTAATATAGTCACTCACAAATTAGTTAACGTACAGTCAATCATTTTTAGTTCATTTTACAGAAAGAAATACGTTCAAACTAGTGTTGCTTTGATAGCCTTGCTATTTTGTAACACGCAAATTACTTTTGTATTATTCAATGTCTGTCGAAGTATTAGCTAGAGAAGTACTTGTTTCAAAAGTGGTTTGTTCTTGTAGTCTTAATAAGACTCATTTGTTGTAGATTTTATGAAATATTTTCGTGTTTTTTCTAATTATTAGTTAATTTTCTACAACGTAAAGGACTTATATATTTTATTATAACTAATATATTTTAGGAATATACATAAAAACAAAAGAGTAATCTCTAGTATAAACATTCCATAAGTTCAGATCTAAATTGTGTTACATTTGGCGAAAATATGTCAACGAAACACTGGACATTATGATAATTGCGAATCATCCTAAATAATGGTGAGAACGTGTAATGCGCAGTGCGGGCTGTTTTATAACTGAACGTTTCCTTATGTCTTGAGTGCAGCCTGGGTACATTAAAATTAATTTGAGTTAGAAATTCAGTGTTATCGGTGTAGTTATGTATTAATTTATACAACTCAATAATTGATAAGTACCGATGTTTGTTCTGTATTGTGCTAAAATGAAACTCTTCTAAGAATGTTTGGTACCTTATATTGAAGTCGGGATAAACTTTATGTTTTATGAGATACAAATATTTTAGGAAACGTTTGTTAATTTTCTCAAGATTATTAATATATTGTAAATAGCCAGGAGACCACACAGTAGCACAGTACGATATTTTCGACAGTATGAGGGAATGATATAAGTATATTGCCGTATTTACAGATTTGAAATCGTTACAGTTACGCTTTAAAAAACCTAGTAATTTGTAACATTGCGTAGTTATTTGCTGTACATGCGTATTAAACGTTAATTTATAGTCAAAATATATACCTAGATCCTTTATACAATTCACACGGGTTAAAGAAATATTATTAAGTTGATAATCATATATAATTGGTCGGTGTGAGCGCGAATAAGACATAACGTTACACTTATCTACGTTTAGCATTAAATTATTTGATGAACACCATTGATCTAACTTTATTAAATTATTTTGCAAGTGGTTTGTATCTTGGGTGTTATTTACTACTGAAAACAGTTTTATGTCATCAGCGTATACTAAGAATTCACAATCTAACAAATTACATACGCTGTTCACATAAACTAAAAACATTACAGGCCCAAGGTTGGAGCCCTGCGGCACCCCACTACTGGCCAAATACATATTTGATTTTACTCCCATATAAACAAATTGTTGTCTCTCATTTAGATACGATGATATTACCGACACTATATTGGCACTAATATCACACTTTTCAAGACTGCTTATAAGAATACTGTGCGATATTCTATCGAATGCTTTTGTCATGTCGGTGTACAAAACATCCACTTGATTTCCGCGTTCTAAGTTATCAGCTATAAATTGGGTGAAGTATAGTAAGTTACTCTGAGTAGATTTTTTTTCATAAATCCATGCTGCTTTGGGCTCAATTCAATATTGACTTTTGAGTATATGTGGTCAGCAATAATAAACTCAAACACCTTACTAAAGTTCGATATCAAGGCAATGGGTCTATAGTTCTCAATATTCCCTTTATCGCCCTTCTTGAAGACCTGGCATATTCTCGTTACCTTCCAGCACTGAGGAAAAATGCCAGTGAAAAGAATTTGATTGAATAAGTGCAATAAAGGTTTAACTAAAACTATAGCGCAATCTTTTAATATGAAGGAAGGGACTCCATCTGGACCCATTGTGAGTTTCGGTTTTAGACGTCGCAAACTTCGTAAGATCATATCTTCACTCATAAAATAATGTCCAAGATTGTGTTGACAAGGTATTGTGTTAATATTATCGGATGGTAGATATGCGGATTTGAATTGTTCTGCAAAACTTTCAACAATTTCAAATGGATCTTCTAAAACAGTGTTTTGAAACTTCATACATCCCGGAATGCGTGTCTGGCACTTTTTGTTATTAACAAAATTCCAGAATGCACTTGGATCGTTGGTAATCATATCTTCCGTATGCTTGATATATTTATTGTAAGCTAGTTTTATTTTGTGTTTGGTTAAACGACGTATGTGTTTGAAATGCTCCAGGGAATTACTGTTTCTGAAACGTTTACTCTTCTTCAAAAGGTAGTTTTTTTTTTTCTTTTAAGAGCGAAATTATTTCTTTATCCAACCATATAGAGTACCGATTTATATTGCCTTTTTCTTTTCGTTTGGGTACATGACTATCAAAAATTGAAAATAAAGTTTGATATAAAAAGGTACAGCAGTCTTCTGAGTTCTTGTATTTTTCTATTTTGGGCCAGTCCGCAAGAGATATAGCTTCATAGAGAAGAGGAAGGTTGGCTGCTTTGAAGTTATATAAGTCAATTTCTCGATGCTTGGTTATGAATTTAGAAGTGTTTTCTGTTGTAAAGGTGAAATCCACAAGTAATGGGAGTGATGACTGTCTTCCTCCACTAGGTTGCACTCGGATTTTATAACTTCACATCCATCGTGTGAAGTAATTATTAAATCTAATATTTTATTACCAGAATTGGTTATTTTATTAAATTGTTTTAAATTGTTTAAAGTTAAAAAGTCTAGAAGAGGAGTAAGACTATTATCACCATCATTTTGCAATAAATAATTTGCGTATCGTGGTAGATTGAAATCACCTACTAATATGATCTCTTTTGACATAAGATGCTGTTCAATTATTTCAAACAGAGTGCCATTATGATTAAGTGGTGTTTGAGGAGGGATGTAAACACAAATAATAATATTTTTTATACCATGTAATGTAACTTCGGTAGCGATTACATCGATGTTATCGATATTAATAGGTATATTAAGTAGGATTGATTTTAATTTGTTTTTTATTGCTAATAAGGCACCACCTCCTCTGCGTAATTTTCTATCAGCTCTATATATACAATAATTATTTGAAAACAACTCAGCATCATATACACCCTCCTTCAACCACGTTTCCGTAATAGCAATCACATCGAAGTTATTTATACATACGTTGTTGTAAAATTCGTTGGTTTCCGTGTTTAAGCCACGGACGTTCTGGTAGAAAATTGATAATTTGGAAGATTTTGTGTTGTTTACTTTTAATAAATTGTGGTTTAGTGTTTTTGTTCGATAATTTTGGGTATACCCCTAAAGTATTTTATCGTTAAATTATTTTCACCTTCTTCGCGTCGCTTAGTTAACTCAGATTTGAGCGATTTCAGGTAATTTTGCTGAAGTGGTGTTAGGTCAGATTTTATTACAACGTTGTGCTTAATTGATTTACTTTTTAATAAAATTTGTTGTGCGGAATCATCTGCAAATATTACCTTTATGGGACGAGGTTTAGTATTGCGTTTTCCTAAGCGAAATATTTTCGAGGGTTGTGTATTGACAATGTCGTTTATTATAGAAGATACTGTCTGTCTATCATCGTTTGCTTGTTCCTGAATGTTTGACTTAAGAGACTCGGGATGATTATATATGATGATATTTTTTGATCGAATTTTCTGTTCTTCAATTTCAGATAAGATATTCATAGTATCATCGATGGTCATTTTTGATTTTAGTGATGTGAACTCTGTGCGATGTTTTTGATTTTCTGTTTTTAAAATTGCCATATCGGATATCAATGTTCTTAATTCATTATTTTCAGTTGAGAGTTTGTCACATTTTAATGTCAAATCATTCACAGACTTCTGTAACTCTTTCACGCAATTACAAAGATCTCGCATAGTTTGCTCATTTGTAACATCTCCAACGTCGGCGTCACATATGTGTTTTTTTTTGCATCTTGGGTGACAGTATCTATTGCATTTAGCGCAAGTAGTCTTATTAGCTACTACATTGCCACATAGACCCACACATTTAAGTTCTGGCATATTTGAAGATGGTTAAGGGATATTTAATGGTATTTGTAAGAAGAAAAGAAACAAGACACAAAACTTCACGCTACGCGGTCTTTCGTAGCGACTTATTATGAACAAACAGGTGGAGAAATAAGACCATGGAAATGGTTTACAGAAGAGAACAATGGATTAGACTGGATAACACAAACATACAGCAAAACAATCTATTTAGAATTCGGGTAATAAACATAAATAATTAAAATTATCACAATGACTTTCCGTCGTATCAAAATTCTACGATTAAGCGTATAGTGATCGCGTAATAGATTAAATCGTTTAGTGTGACATATGATTGGTTAATCGTATATTAAGAATGAATAAATATAATTTTGTATTTACCACTTTAAGTCAGGAAAGAATGCAGAGACGACAAGGACACAACCTCGAGCTCACAATATTATTAGATAACAGTAACATAAGCAAAAATCGTCTGTCATTTGAATCATTGTTTGATAGTCTTCATCATTTGAAATTAGAGCCATCGACTATTTCTCAAGTTCGTCTACTGTTAATTGTTCTTAAGCTATTTTGGTAAGTTATGAATGTGGACACCATTTAGTGTTGAAATTCATTAGTTTTAATATCTTCTTTTACTAATATTTTAAAAAATTGTTTTTTTCTGAGATTATTTTATTGTGTTTTTTGTATTCTTAAATATATATTTCTGAAATAATATTTATTTTTTAGGGAATTTTAAAATGTTTTTGACAATTACCAATTGTTTTACTGTTTCATGATTTTTTCAATGTCAACTGTTTCTAATTGTTTCTTGTCAAAAGTTTGTTAGAACAATGAATAATTTAATAGTCCAGTTCAAGACAACGCAATGGATAGTACATTGAGATAGATCAATATAGTTCTAGCGCAAGATTATTGAATTTAAATGATTTATTGCGTACACTAGGCTTATGAAAATGTTTGTTTCAAACAAAGGTAATAACAAAATCGTTAATGATAAATAAACAATAGTAATAGTGTTTTGATGAAAGTTGAAATGAATATGTAGGAAGAGCAAGTGGCCTGTAACCCACCTTCCAATCAGTAGAACAAATGATTACTTTTTCAAATTAAAATGTAAATGAAAAATATTAACTTCTTACAAAATTAATAAACTTTTCTTATTAATATTTTTAATTTAAAAAATACTGCATCGGTAAATTCATATTTTATTTGATTATTTTTTTATTATTGACATATTACTGATTATAAATTAAAATATTTAAACAACATAAGTACATTCTCTTAACGATAATTACATAATTATAGTAGACGTTGTTTACAATGTCCCATTGATGTAAACAATTATAAAAATATTTTAGCTTTTTTATTGCAGATACCAGAGGCGGTTTAATTTTACGCACTACTCGTGTGTAATTTATTCCGTGTGGCATTTCTACTACAAAAGTTTAAAACGACTCTGATATCCTTGAACCACGTCATAATTAAATCAATCATATTAATGAACAGCACAAGTTATGGCGTAATTATTAATTTAAAGAATTATTGAGAATTATAAGAAAATATACAGGGTGTCCCGTTAATGTGGGGAAATGGCTGGATCATAGATTCCTAGGATCAAAATATGATTTAACCCAAAATCCAAAAATTTACGGTTAGGCCCGAATTTGCCTTCAAAGTTAAATTATTTTTATTTCTTTTGTTTATAACAATTGAACCCTTTATTCGATTTGAATGAAATTTATTATTAATAACTAATATAATATAATACACTATTTAAGTTATTATGAACATTAGTGATTGACAGGAAATATAGAAAACAGAAGTACCACCATTTAAAAACTAAAATATTTTTTTATTGGTGTATCTAAAAAATATTTAAAAAATACTACTTGAAAGAACATACAATTTTTTGTTTCTTAAATGTTTGATATCTTTTACTGTTTTCGCTCAAAAATTAAAATATGAATATAGAATGCTCATTATGTACTTATTAATAAATAAACTAACTTACTCGATTGAGTAAAAATTAAATAATATTAATTTATAAAATAAATCAAAACAACATCTTACACTTTTCAAACAATTTTTCGATTCGCAGAAAAACTAGAGTTTGTTTTTACTAGATTACTTAAAATATATTTTATTTTTTTGTGGAAAAACTGTGAGATATCAAATATTATTAAAAGACAAAAAAATTTTTAAATTTAATGGTCCTTCAAGTAGTATTTTTAAATTTTTATTAGATGCACCAATAAAAAAATATTTTAGTTTTTAAATGGTGGTACTACTGTTTTATACACTTCCTGTTAATTATTAATATTCATAATAACTGAAATGATGTATTATATTATATTAGTTATAAATAATAAATTTCATTCAAATCGAATAAAGCGTTCAATTGTTTCAATTTTTGGAACTTTGAAGACAAATTCCGGCTTAACCGTAAATTTTTGGATATAGTTATTTTGGGTTAACTCATCATATTTTGACCCCAGGAATCTGTGGTCCAGACATTTCACCACATCAACTGGACACCCTGTATATAATAAACTACACATAAAATTAATTTACGAGTGTAAAGAATAAAAGTAAACACGATCAAATAATAATAATGTCTTAATTTAATCTAATTTATATCTTTATTATACATTTTAAGACCAAAAGTCATTAGTATAAAAAGTTCTTTTGTGGACAAAATAAATTGACCCTAAAAATTTTTTAGATCACATGTACAGGAGCTTAATAAATTAGGAAAGTATACAAATGCTCTAAGGAATAAGTGCCATTATTTAATATTTTTTACAAAAATGTTATAAAACAAAGTTGTTTATAAACTAACGTAAAGTCTAAATAAAAATTTTAAAATACAAATTCGAATTTTTAAAAATTATCGGCTATGTTGATTTTTTATATGAAATTAAAATAAATAAAAACCACTGGCAGAAAGACCTACAGTCGATAGCCCTTATTTGGGAATGCATCATCAAGAATATTTTGTTTTGTTATCATTATTTTACATGTAATGTACAACTTCTCAGACAATAAAGATTTACTGATATATAAAAACCACGGTAATTATTTTATATTTTATATATGTTCGAGTGTGACCCAGAATCTCTAAGGAGGCGAGTGGCACACAAAATCACTCTTCCGCCCTAAGAAAGCGCGAATAAGCAAGGCTCGCATCAAAACAATGCTAACTATTAGGTATAGTAACGGCCATCCAGCTATAGTAAAGTCTGTTTCCGCGAAGAAAAAAAGAATGTTTATTTTTAAAACGTTGGTGGCCTTAAGAACAATAAAAACGTTTATGTTTAATGTTAATTTGTGCGTGTATGATGTTATTGTTTGGGTTGAAACTTGGTTGGATGACACTATTAATAATTCCAAATTTGGACTAACAAATTTTGTAATATATAGAGCTGATAGGTCTTTTCAAAACAGCACAAAAAGTAAAGGTGGTGGAGTGCTAATTGCTGTTCGTAATGAATTAAATAGTACCAATATATTATGTGGGAAAAACATTGAACAGCTGTTTGGTAAGATTAACAACAAAATTATAATTGGCTCGACATACATTCCACCTGCATCATTTCCAAGTATCAGGACCATGCATAGGAAATTGAAATAATCTGCAACGCATATCCAGCATATGACTTTATATTGTGTGGGAATTATAATCTTCCAAATGCAATCTGGACCAACTCTGGTGATATACTACACGAGAACAATTTGAGTTATCCCGCGGAGGTTATGTCGAACATTTTAAATTTTTACCACTTACATCAGGTAAATATAGTTCCAAATGCTAGGAATGTGTTTTTGGATCGAGCTTTCTCGAATATAATGGATATCAAGGTTTGTGAATCTAGTGATATTTTGTGCAATACAAGTGTTCATCACACGCCTTATTCCATAAATGTACCATTAGTGCCGATAGAGTGTGTGACTGAGAGTGAAGATTGGATATTTGATTTCAGGTCTGCAGATTATGCACAAATTAATAAATTTTTTGCGAGTATTAATTGGGATGAGGTATTTTCTGGCAATTGTGTTAATAATAATGTCATTAATTTTAACATCTAATATTATGATTTTAACTTGTTCGTTCCTGTTAAGTTTTTAAGTCCGTCCAAGTACCCAAGGTGGTTTAATAAGGATTTAATTCGTCTAGCGAAATCTAAAAAGATAGCACATGCTATATAAAAATAGCGGATCTAGATACGATTATAATATCTTCAGTCGTTTACGCTAACAATGTTTTAATTGAAATACATTATTGTACAATAATTACATAAATGGGGAAAAAACATACAACGTTCTCCTGCTCACTAAACTCAAGTATATTTCCACACTGCTGGAAGGATAGCTATAAAATACCCATTTTTAAAAATGGGTGTAGAGGAAATATCACGAACTATAGAGGTGTCGCTATCCAGTCCGTTCTGCCCAAATTATTAGATAAGTTTGTCTCCCAGCAACTTAAATGGGCATGCGCTCAGACAGTTGTCGAACAGCAGCATGGATTTATCCACGGCAGATAAACGGTAACCAACCTATTACTGTACCAATCATTTCTGTCGGATGCATTGGAGAATGGTTCTCAAGTGGACTCTAGTACAGCATAATATTTTGTTAGATAAGTTGGAATTAATGGGCTTTAGGAGTTAAACAATAGAGTGGTTTCGAAGTTACTTGAGCAACAGAACTCAGCGTGTACGTATTGGTAAATTCCTTTCAAAATATATTCAAGTATCATCAGGGATACCGCAGGGTTCACACTGTGGTCCAATTTTATTTATTCTTTTTATTAATGACATAGGGTCAAGGCTGAGAACTAGCGACTTCCTTCTCTATGCTGATGATCTTAAGATTTTCAGTACTATAAGATCCATAAATGATCAAAAAGCATTATAAGATGACCTAAATAGTATTTTTCTATGGTGTAAGGAAAATCAACTTGAATTAAACTTAAATAAATGTTTTTCGATATCATTTTGCCGAGGGACCAGTAGTAACTTTGATTATGTAATTGATAATCATCAATTGAGCCACAAAACTGAAATTAAAGACTTGGGAGTGATTTTTACATCGAAGCTCAATTTCACGAAACATATTTCGACTGTGTGTAACGAGGCATTGAAAGTCCTAGGTATTGTAAGTCGATTTTCACGGGACTTTAAAGTTACTACTGTTAAAGCCTTGTACACTGCATTAATAAGACCCCACCTTGAATATGCATCTCCTGTGTGGTCTCCTTATACTACGACGGCAATTAAACAGATTGAATCGGTCCAGGGTAAGTTCCTCAAGTTGATTTTTTATAAATTGGGTAGGAATAATAACCACTTTAGCTATAGTGGAATGCTAGCCTTCTTAAATTTTAAATAATTAGCAGAGAGAAGAATCTTTCTCGATATGATATTTTTATAAACTGCTCAACGGATGTATTAATAGTAGAAGGTTAGTTGGTAGTTTAGATTTTTATATTCCACGTGGTCCTACTTCCAGGCATAAACCGCTATTTCTACTGAACTTCCATGCAACTAAGTATGGGATGTATAATCCGATTGATCGTCTGATGCGCTACGCCAACATATTATACAATGACATTAATTTTGTGATATTCGCTCCTACATTATTAAGCTTTAAAAACCGATTATGTCGTATAATATTAACTGATGTCATTTGATTATTTTAATTAATTTTTACTATTCCTGTTTGTATTTTTATTCTCTATAATTTTAATCTGGTATTTATTTATTTTAATTTAGTGTTTTATTATAATTTTTTAGTTTTACTGCTTTTTATTGTATTCGTTTCAACAATTTTATCGTTTTATGTTACTAAATACTGTTATAATTTTAATTTTTAATTTTATTATTTAATATCTACTATAGTTAATGTTATCTCATTTATTTTAACTTTAATTCCTTTAAATATATTTATATTAACAATTTTATCGTTTTACACTACTTAGTACTGTTATATTTTAAATTTTAATTCGTTTTATTCTAATTATTTTAATTTTAGTATTTATTATTTATTGTAATAAATCTACTTTTATTTATTGTTTTGCTATTATATCCATTTCTGCGCTGTTTTAAAACCCTGTTAATTTGGATCCACAGTGCGGCATTGAATTTGTTCAACGTTTCTTTTCTTGGGGGCTATTCTTTAATTCATTAAACCACCTTGGAAGAATAATCTCATATGTAATAAATATTTATTGTATACATTTTCACACCACATTATTGTATTTTTCTCTGTAAAAAGAAGTTTCCGTAAATAAATAAATAAATAAGTAAATTATCTATTTTGACGTCAGAAGAATTGTCCATTTTGAGTTTATATTGCAGGGAGAAATAGTCAACTCAGCAAACAAAAATAGAGCTTAAAGAAATACAAAACAGTATGATTACAAATTTAAACTAAAACTAAGTACTTAAACTAAAGAACTATGGTAATTAATATTGAGAGTAATAAATCTCTATGAGCGTTTCTGCACTAATGTTTTACATAATAATGTAAAAACTCCAGCTAACAGTTAAAACAACTACTCCCCGTCGTAAGCACCGTCAGGCATTGAATGAAATAACTATTAGCTGTCGTTACATGTCTAAAATTATATTTAGCACTATGTAACACTTTTGTGGTGTTATCGTGTTTTAACCGCGTCTCGAAATGTGTTATCTTCGATAAAACCACAATAGTGTTACATAGTGCTAAATATAATGCACTGAAGAGCTGTGATACAACGAAACACGTGTCTGCAGATTGCCATTGCATAACACTTTTCGAGACGAGGGTAAAACAGGATAACACCGCAAATGTGTTACATAGTGCCAAATATAATTTTAGACATGTAACGACAGCTAACAGTTATGTCATTCAATGCCTGGCGATGCTTTAGTACGGGGAGTAGTTGTTTTAACTGTTAACTGGAGTTTTTACATTATTAGGTAAAACATTAGTGCAGAAACGCTCATAGAGATTTATTATTCTCAATATTAATTATCATTATTAATACTGCACTAGATTTTTCAATATTTAATTTAAAGAACTATGATTATCATGTATATAAAGGCATTACATATATACACAAAACTATTAAACAAAGAAAAATTTCTAATGGACCACCTAGGAGCATAAAAATATAACCATTAATTTCACTCATTGTTAAAACTCTGGGATGGATATATTAAAAATTTCCCAAGCCACACTTATTTGAAAAATTTCCGCTGGATGTTGTCCACTGATTGAATATAATTTTGGTAAAGTGGATCAAAACAGTTGCCCCATATTCAAAAATAGGTCGCATAAATAAGACACAGAAAATTAAAGCTTGCGATTTGTAAATATTTGTATTACGGATAATAAAGCTAAGGACTCGGCTGGCTTTAGAAATAATGGAAATATTATGTTCCTTAAAAGTAAGTTGTGAATCGAAAATTATTATTCCTAAATCTTTAGAGGTAATGGCCGCAGGTTTGACCCTTGGGATATACATTTACTGATACTTGTAGACATCGGTCAGATATATAAGATTTTAATAAGTTAATAAGAATTACGTGAAAACCGAATTCTGCAAGTTTATTGAGTAAAAGAGCATGGTCTACACGATCAAAGGCCTTGCCGAAATCTGTGAAAACACAATTAACTTGATCTTTACGGTCAAGTTCACCGCATCTGGATCTGGATTGAGTTTGTCAAATCATTGACCAGTGCATTTAGGCTTTAACACATGTTCCACTGTCTCGTCCTCTTCGTCATATGCTCTACATATGGGGGTTTCCACCAGTCCCGTAGTAAACAAGTGTTTCATTAGCTGACAGTGACCCGTAAGGATACCTGTGATAAGACGCAGATTCCCCCGGGATGGTCGCAAATAATATTCAGCTGTTTTCAGATTAGGTGAGCGTATTGCTTCCTTGGCCTGCAGCCTGAGGTGTTGTCCCAACGTTGTTTTAGCATCTTGAGAGTATTCTGTTTGAGGATATCAGTGATGCATTTCGGTGTTGGCGCGATCTGCCCGTCCGTGGTATCACTGAGAACCGATCCAGCTCGCGCCAACTTGTCTGCCTTGCTCTTGCCTTCTTCATTATTGTGTCCCTTGACCCAGCGCAGCTCAATACTGTTTGATTGTGCTGCTTGTTTAAGGGTGTTGTGACATTCTTTTAGTAGTCTTGAGGTGATCTTGTGACCACTCACTGCTAGTATTGCTGCCCTACTGTCTGTAAGGATTTGGATGTTCCTATCACGGATGTCACGGTGTAGGATTTCTTTCGCCTTTGGATGATACCAACGATCTCTGCTTGCAGAGTAGTTGTGTGCTTCTCTAGGGGTATTGCTAATGAGAGGTCCATTTTTTGCGAGTAAATTCCCGCCCCGGATCCTCTTTTGGTTTTAGAACCATCGGTGTAAATTCAGAGGGTTTCCCCACCCTCTACACTCCCGGTTCCTCTTTTTATCGATACATTATAGGGTCTATTGAAGACGTAGCAGGGTGGCAAATTGTCTGTCTTCCTTCTAAGGAATGGTGTCTTTTTGACAGCCTCCTCTAGAAGGTGACAGTGTCTGCCAGCCCTGCTTCCTTTGTACCAGAGTCCAACTGAGTTTAGGCGCAGTACTGCCACTGTGCCCATCTCCTCTACGTATAAGTCGAGAGGTAAAAGGCAGAGCATTGCTTCCATTGCTGCAGTGGGTGTTGTTCGCATTGCTCCGGTCGTGCTGAGGTATGCTATCCTTTAACTGAGTAAGCTGCTTTGCTGAGGTTTTCTGTCTGGCTCTGGGCTACCAAACCAGTGCTCCATAGATTAGCATTGGTCTTACTACCGCTCATGTCTGCCCCACAGCCCTCCGGCATTGCCAGAGGGAGACGTATGCTTTTTTACATTTCATTTTGAGATGTGGTTCCCACGTCAACTTGCCGTCGAGGATCACTTCCAGGTATTTGACTTCTGACGATAATGTCAACTGGGTGTTGAGGAGTTTAGGAAGCTTTAGTTTACCTAGTTTCCTTTTCTTTGTGAAGAGGACCATTTCAGTCTTTGACGGGTTTATGGTCAGAGACTGGTCGTTACACCAGTGTTTAATTATTTTGAGGGCTTCCTGCATCAAGCTGCATAGCACCGTCTCAAATCTGCCTGTTAGCAGAATGGTTATGTCATCTGCATATCCTATTGTGTGGAAGCCATTGTCGTTGAGTCGCCGCAGTAGGTTGTCAACAACTATGTTCCACAGGAGTGGTAAAAGTACTCCACCCTGTGGGCAGCCTTTTGCAACGATCTTTCTGACAGTGGTATTTCCTACATTTACTGTGACTGCCCTATTCTCCAGCATGCTTTTGATCCATCCACTAACTGTGGGGTTCACACCATGCGTGGAGAGAGCAGTTTCCATTTTTCTAAAGGTCGTTTTATCAAAAGCACCTTCTATGTCAATGAACACGCCCAAGGTGGACATTTTGTTGTCCAGAGATCTTTCGATTTGGTCTACAAGAGTGTGCAGAGCCGACTCCGTTGATTTCCCCTGAGTGTATGCATGTTGGTTAGCGTGGATTGGATTCGTAATCAAAGCCGTCTAGCGAATTAATCTTTCGCACAATTTCTCTAACATTTTCAGGAGAAATGACGTTAGACTAATTGGGCGGTGTGATTTGGCTAGTGTATAATCTATACGACCAGGTTTCGGTATGAAGATAACTTTTACTTCTCATGTCCATGCTAGAGGGGTGTATCTGAACGCAATACATGCCCTGAAGATTTTGGCTAGGTGGGCTGATAATATGTCCAGTCCCCATTGGAGGAGGGCCGGGAATATATCGTCCAAGCCTGGTGCTTTAAATAGTGGTCTGCCACCTCCCAATCCTCCTTGGATGGGTTTGAGGGTATGGGTTCTGACCAACCTTTATCAGAGGTGTTCGTACATCCTGGGAAATGGGTGTTGATGAGAATCTCAGCTCCTTCCGAGAGGTTAGAAGAGTAACTTCCATCCTCTCGTTTTAGACAACCTGGTTGTCGTGAGGGATCCTTGGAGAGAATCTTTTGAGCCTTGCAGCTGCCGAGGTGGTTTCAACCTCCTCACAGAAAGACCTCCAGGCTGCCCTTTGTGTTTGCCTTATTAGTTTTTTGTAGTATTGTTGGATGTTTTTATAGACCATCCAGTCCGACTGTTGTTTAGATTTCTTTGCTTTATTAAAGGATTTTCTCGCAGCTCTTCTGAGATGGTCGAGTTCTCCGCACCACCAGGGTGTGGCGTTCTCGGAGTCTTCCACCTTTCTCGCAGGGCAGGAGTCCTTATATGCTTTTATAATGGAGTGTTAAAACGTATTTACATAGGCTTTAGTGTCTTCCACTGTATTAAGTTGGCCGGTAGCTTCGCAAGTTCGCAGACTCCACGAGAGGTTGTCTATGTATACATGACATTGAAACAGACGGTGATACATGCCCGTCGTGGATTTTGTTTGAGATATCGCTAGTCGCCAATGTAATGTCTATTACAGTTTGGCTCCGAGTTGTCACGAACGTGGGTTCAGAGCCTCGGTTTAGTATTTCTAAATTGTTACAAATGATGAATTCATGTAGTGACTTACCTCTGTTGTTGGTGTCCACGCTGCCCCACATGGTATGTTGTGCGTTAGCGTCGCAGCCAATGACTAGGTGAAGTTTCTCCATCTCATAGTGTAGCACGAGTTGCTCCAGCCCCCGCTTGGTGTGGGGGCATCGTGAGGGAGGTAAACTGACGCCAGGATGGTGTCTTTGTTGCCGTCTCCTGCTGACAGCCTTACCACTGTAATGTCACTGGTGGAAAGCTGTGGTATAAGATAGGATGTTATGTGCTTAAGTATGTAAATACATGATCTAGGCTTATTATTTGTGGGATGAGTAAATATGTTCCCATTTAACTTACAAAATCCACAAACCCTGGATTTAACAATACATGGTTCTTGGATGACGGCTATTGTGTCCTGCATAGTGTCGAGGTGGCGGCAAAGGGTTGCCACTGCCACCCTACAATGATGCAGGTTACACTGTATCACCTTTACGGCTGTGAAGGCTCCTCTGGGATGGAGGTGGCACACTCCTGGCTTCCGCCCGGTGTGCCTCCATCCTCCGTTTCCATCGGGACATCCACCCGAGGTGTTCCTTCTATACCAGAAGAGGTTTTGGGGGCTTCAGCTGTCTTTGCAGCAGCCAATCCCTCCCTGGTCTTCCTTCTGTGCTTTAGATCGGCTCCACAAATGCGCTTCCTTTTTGGGGGTTGCTTCTGTGGGCCGGCTTTTTTTGTGGTGACGGGTGGATCAGTTGACCCACCCGCAGCCACTGTTTGTTGCGGGGAATCCAGGGACTCACCCACATTTATTGTCTTTTTCGTAGTAGCAGGTTGATCTTGCGACCTGCCTGCTACTACCGTTGTTTTATTTATTTTATTTTTGTTCATGCTAATGGATAGTACTTCATCCCTTTGGCTCCCTACCCGCCACGGATCCCGCACTGTGGACATCGATAATCGATCGCCAGGGCTACCAAGGGGATATAGTCACCAAGGACTGGTTGCACTCGAACGGGTGCCTGGCACATGTAATGGGTCCGTTAAGCACCCCTCCGCTCCAAGGGGCTCACCCTGTCGTAAGTCTGACCTTACAACGCAGCCGATTGATCGGTGTGGGTTAGTTCCGACCGCCCGTTTAGGGAGAACTCAGGGCCAAAGTGGAGTGTTGCCGCCGTACGTGACGCATCACGAGGGCAACTCAGCCCCCAGGTTCCCTTTGCCTTCCCTTACGGGTCTCCACGCACGGCACAAATACGCGGGTAGCCTTGTGCACATCCTCGCATCGCGGCCACAACGATGCGCGGTTCACCGCATATAAAATCATTAAAACATCTATTTTTCCATAAAACGATGCTGATGTGGAGAGATGTGGTTTTTGACATTCGGATAAATGAAATCATAGACTATCATCTCAAAAACTTTTGCAAAATTAGGCAACAAGGCAATAATAATAATAATAATGTTTATTGACTTTCATATTAAATACATGATTTGAAAATAGATTAAATACTCCAATAAACATACTTAACACTCCGATAAGACTAGTCTTGTGTGGAGAGGTTTACATTTGTAAGTTGAACTAGAACATAAATAAATAAATGTTTATTGTATAATCTTAAAATCTAATTTAAAAAGTTCGAGTATAAACATACAAGTATAAAAAAATATATAAAACAATAAAATAAATCGAATAAAAAACATACTATCAGTAGATAAATAAAACTAAGACGTATAATAGATAAATATATAATGTTTAATCTTAAAAACTAAATTTAAAAAAAATCACTAGAAATAGATAACTTAAACTAAGACATTAATTAAATGCAAAGTATATAAATATAGTGAATTAAACTAGTGCATCGATATGTATATAAAGTATAGTAAAATGAAGGAACGCAAGAACTCATTTGAAAGTTTTTAAAACATAGGCTGATCAATCAATAAAATTAAATTAAATGTAATAGACGATTTTAATTTATGCACAACAATTAAACACAACAAGCGGCTGAGTTAAGCCTAGATTTTTTTTCTATCATATCATGTATTGATTGTCTCGATATATTATTAACATTTATATTTATTGTTTGTCACACACAAGTTGTAAAACTTCGCGACTTTCTGCGATTTACTTATTGTTTTAGGATTATCATTGTATCTTAATTATTATGATCATCAATGTATCTTTTATAAACAATAAGTAAACTAAACTATATTGAATATATGCTCTTTTATTTTCTTTCTATAATAGTTCATGTTCGATGCATTTTGGTTTTGGTTTGATAGATTGTTGAAGAATTTTGGGCTCAAATAGGTAAAAAACCTTTGGCCTAAATCTATACTTGCGATATTGCATAAAGACGTTTTTTTTCGTTTCATGGAAATAATCATTTGTTCTTACTGTATGTTTGTGTTTGAATTTCCATATGGTATATTGCAGGAAATATAGCTGTCTGGGATCAATTACTTTATATTCTTTATATAACATATCAGAAGGCTAGAAATATGGGCGTTTAAATATAATTTTTAAAATTCTCTTTTGTGTAATAATTAGTTTGTTCAAGATGGTTATACCCACACCACCCTATGCTTGTATGCCATAGTTTATGTGGGTTTCTGCTAGGGCATGGGATAGGATTTTAAATAGTTTCGGCTGCAGAATATCTTTTAACTGTTTAAATTTATATAAAAGCTGTCGAAGTTTCTTGTTGATATAATTTATGTGTTTTTCCTAGATATTTAATTTCATTTCTGTTATTGATACGAGTTTAATTATCTACATTATGGGTATTAAAAGCTGGTGAGGACTGTACTGTAGATATTATTGGTAGGAAATAAGTTTTTGATAGGTTAAAGCTTAGTTGATTTTTAGTAAAACATCCAAATATATTTTTCAGATCTTTCTCTACATTTTCTTTTAATTCAAACCAATCATTACCGACGTAAGTTATTGCAGTGTCATCGGCATACGATATTATTTTTCCTACAGTTTTAAGATTGAATAGGTCGTGTAAGTATAGATTGAATAAAACGGCGATGAGTATGGTTCCTTGTGGGACCCCTCATTCTAATGTTTTGAAATCACTCTTTATGTGATTTAGTGAGACATTGGGCCCTTTCTTTTAAATACAAATGAAACATCTTTAGTGGGATTCCTCGAATGCCTATTTTTACGATTGATTTTAAGAGTATAGTGTGACTGATTGTGTCAAATGCTTTAGCATGGTCTAAGAATACACAAATAGATTTCTTACCGTTATCCAGAGCCGAATACATATTTGCAATGAGTTGGAACATAGCGTCTGATGTACTTCAATTAGGTTTAAAACTGTATTGATTGTCTGATAAAATGTTAAATTTTTCTAAGTAGTTATTTAATCTATGAGCTAATATTTTTTCAAAGATTTTTGCAAACGTCGTTATTAAAGATATTGGTCTGTAGTTAAGGAAGTTATTCCTATCTCCATTTTTGTGAATTGACAATACAACGCTTATTTTAAAAATATTAGGACATACCATCCGCAAAACATTTGTTTATGATGAAAGCTATCGATTGTCATATTACAGACTTAATTGTTTTATTATTTTTTATTGATTGTATAATATTCGAGACTTCATCTGGTGTTGTAGGTTTGATAAAAAATGAATTTAAGCTGTTGGTAGATTTTAAATTTACGTTGGCTTGGACATTATTGATTTTGCTTGCATTTTTTGGAGTATTGATATAGTGATCATTAAAGTTATTAGCTAAGTTCTTGATTTTTTCAGTTGTTGGATCGCTTAGGAAATTGTAAGTAATATTGTAGGTATGCTTAATTTCGCCACAATTTCATTTGTAACATTCCACACTTGTTTGATATTGGTGGTGTCTTCGATTTGTTGCTTATAGAAACTATGTTTGGTTGTTTTAATTAGGTTAGTTAATCTATTTCTATATTGTTTGTAATTAATTCTTATTATATGGTCATAAAAATTGTTTAATACGTCTTGATACATTTTGTCCCTTATTTGAATTGAATTGATTTTATTGTAATATTTGTTATCCAAGATTTACGTTTGTTATGTTTCACAGTTTTGATGTTGATATATAGGTCCCCAGTCCATCTTTCTTAGTTCTTTGTAAAGTTTCTTTTCATTAATTATAGTTATTATTGTCCTTTTGGAAGTATTTATAAGTTTATTATTGTAAATGATTTGTAAAAATGTTGTATAGTGATGCGTTATGTTTGTTCGTATTATTATTGGGAGCATTAAGTCCACATCGTGTTTTTTTTTAACAAAATCAACACAAGATTTACTAATATCCTGACATGGAGTGTAATCATTTATTACTGACTAAAATCCATGTTCGTACGTTAGATTTAAATATACTATAGTAAGATTTGTATGCTGTGATATATCTATATTAATATCACCCTCAAAAATAAAATGGTATATATTTGTATCTTATTTTCATAAACCAATTTAATCAATAGTATATTGTTATCTGTGATTTCTAGAATATCATATATATATATTTTCTATTATTTTTTAGGTACACTAAAACCTCGTCATTTTGATTATATGAAATTTCGTAGTATAATACGTTATATCCATCGATTTTTAGAGCATTTGTGTTTTCTATCCGCCACGTTTCACTTAGGAATATACACTCAGGCTTATGAGAGAATTGTTCAAGTTAACACTTCATCTCACTTATATTTTTATTTGCACTACGAATATGATTATGTATTAGTTTAAAATTACAGTTGTTTTCGTCAATATTACAAACTTTATCACACTCACTAATTGTTAAAAGTTTTTCAGTTTGTGGATTTTCTGTTTCAAAGTCTTTTATGTAGTTATTCATTTTAATATTTACATTTGTTAACGTTTTGATGACTTCAATGACGATGCCGTAGAGTTTCTTCTTTAATAAATGCATTATTCTCATGAATAATATGACAATTTAAATTAGTAACAATTTAATCTGGTAATTTGTAATGAAATTATACTATTTTAGATTGAGACAGGCAGTTAATTTTTGCATTTTACTGCTTAAACTGTTCTTTAAGTTATTGTAATCTTGACTGTAACTTGGAATATTAAAATCTCCTATAATAAGAACATTATCTGCATCTCTGCATAATACACAAATGAGACCTAGAAAAGATTTAAGATAGTCTTTTGTAGGCGTTTGGGGAATGTAAATAACAAAAACAAAGAGCTTAATTCACGACTAATTTACAGGCTGTTATATCAAACAGAGGGAAACGTTCGGTTAGGATAACTTTATCAATTCTGGACGAATTAAAATTCTTGCGCATAGCCAGTAAAACACCTCCTCCGCTTGAAAGGTTGTTTCAACATTGATCCCGATTAAGATGATAGATATTGTACTTGGAGTTAAGAAATAATTCATTATCTTGCACAGAGCTATTTGCCAGGTTTTTGTTAAACGTATAATTACAAACTCGCTATTCAAAACTCATCAATTTTGTTTTTTATGCTACGAATATTTTGATAGTAACAATTAAAAAATATATACGCTACAACGTTCCATAGAGAAGTTTCAGGGTGCCTTCTAGGTATGACAGGCAGATTTCCGTGTATTGATGATGGGGGTGAGTATTTTAAAGATTTAAAGCATTTGTGTGGTTGCACCCTGAATGTTATATAGGAATTTTTAAGCATTAATTGAACGTGGTTGCATTTTTATTCGGAGTTAGAAATTTTTACCAGTACTGTTTTTCAAAATTTCTAAAATTTTCTGGTAACTTGTCTTCTATTTTTTTGTGACATTTTAACCATTGCTTGTTTTATTTCACTCTAGCCTTGCAAATTTCAGATTTCTAGAATGTTTTCTCATATTAAATGAATCTCCTTTTAACATGCTTGAATTTCCGGCAATTTTTAATTATTTTTTCTAGAATTTGCTACAATTTCCAGCATTTTAATTTTAATCGCTGTTTGTTGAAGATTTCTAGAATTTTCTATAACCCCTCTTTAATTTTTCGAATAATCCTTATTTCATTTTAATTTAATCTGCTTAAAATTTACTTTTTAGTTCTATAAACTTTTGCTTCCAAATAATGTAAACAGCGTTGTGTTCACAATATAGTGTTCTTCCACTCGTACCTAAATTTCTATTCCATTTTTGGGAAAACTTTCAAATATCTTTAGTTTTAGAATTTTAAAGCATTTCTTCTATCATCTTTCTACAATTTTCCTCTATTTTAAACACTTTAGTTTCCAAACACCGTGAATTTTCTTTGAAGTTTCTAGATTCCTTTTTTACATTTTCTTAAAAATTTTCCTATATACCGGGTGTGGCACTTAAGACGCCTCGGACCATAGCTCCCTTACGATAAAAGCTATCAAAAAAATCTAAGAGCAAAGTGGTGCATAATTACCGTCGCTATGTTTCAAAAATATTTCTAATCATCAGTGGCGTGCCGTGCTCCAGTGGCGTACCAAACTTATGTTTTTTTTAAATGGAATGCCCTATTTTTTATTGCAGATTTGGAAAGTGCTCGGAGAGTACTTATTTTTTTTTTATCTAACATGTTATACCCTTCACTTTAGCGGTTTCGCTGTTTAACCCCTTCTTTCAAAATTGCGCTCCATTTTTGAGATTTTTTTGTAGAGAAACTAATTGACGCCGGTGCCTAAATTTTGAATTGAGGTACAGTTTAACACCTCGTATACCTTCACATAATTTTTTTCGGGTAATTTATGGAAAAAAAAATTTTTGATTGATCTTCGCATGTTGTCATTTTTTTTCGAAAATTTCAAATGGCACCCCCCTAAAAAAATTACGGCGTTGTACAGCCAAAACTCAAAATTTTCATTGGTACAAAAATTACAACATTGCATAAAAATTACACATTGCATAACAAAATTTCGGAGAAAAAAGGAATTTCATCGCAAATGTCGGGAAACGTTTTCCGTTCCCAAGTGTGCCATGAGAAAACAAAAGATTGGTAATTGTCAAAGTAAATTATTAGACGCCAGTAGCAGCCATAAGTCATTTTTGATAAACGTTCTAAAAATGATCCGAGGAAATGGTTGACATGATATTTATTCTTGGAGAATGTAACAAGAATTGTTTCTTGGCGTCACGAGTGTACGCTGCGGGATATCCGCACAGGGCACATCCAAATGAACGTGCGTTTCAGAAAGTGTTGGAGAGATTTACTACTACGGGAAGTGTGAAACGGCCAAGGAGAGTTAGAAAGAAGGCAGTTTTTACCGAAAATAATGAACTGCAGGTTCTGGAGGCAGTTATTGAAGATCCTCATACCAGTATCCGTGATATTAGTAGGAATCACGATATTTCAACGCGATCCGTACATCGTATTCTTCAAAAGTACAAATTCCGTCCATTTAAGATTCAACTGCACCACAAATTGCAACCTCAAGATTTTCATGCGAGGCAAGATTTCTGCATGTGGGCTATTAACAAAATTGAGCAGGAGGAATCATTTCTTATGCGCGTATTATTTTCTGATGAAGCGACGTTCCATAGAAATGGGCATGTCAATCGCCACAACTATTACGCCGATGAAAACCCACACGCCATGCGAATGATAAACCACCAGCAAAGATGGTCGCTGAATGTTTGGGGAGGCATACTTGGAGAACAACTTTTTGGGTCCTTATTTCATCGAGGGGCACCTGGACGACAACATTTATTTGAGGTTCCTTCGCGACGACTTGGATGATCTCTTGGAAAATGTCCCTCTAGCCGCTCTACGACAGATAGTTTTCCAGCACGATGTGGCTCCTGCACATAATAGCCGCGTCGTTCGGGAATTTCTCGATGAAACGTTTCCGGACTCCTGGATTGGTCGTGAGGGTCCTGTGAGGTGGCCGCCAAGATCACCAGACATCACTCCCCTTGACTTCTTCCTTTGGGGCCATATCAAAGACGAGGTTTACAGGACGGTACCAACTACTGTCGAGGATATGAGGCAGAGAATCCGCGCGGCTTTCCACGGTATATCACCAGAAGTTCTTAGGGCAGTGTCTAGAGCCTGTGAGTCGAAGTTGCGGTTATGCCTCTAGCAGGAAGGTCGTCATTTCGAACATTTAGTTTAAGTTGTTAAATTTTCTTTATCTGCATTTTTCATATCATGTTGAATAAATACATACTATTATGTTGACCGTATTTGTGTTTTTGTTTTCTCATGGCACACTTGGGAACGGAAAACGTTTCCCGACTGCAATATGTATTTTTTTTGTACCAATGAAAAATTTAGAGTTTTGGCTGTACAGCGCCGTATTTTTTTTAGGGGGGTGCCATTTGAAATTTTCGAAAAAAATGACAACATGCCAAGATCAATCAAAAATTATTATTTTCCATAAATTACCCGAAAAAAAATTATGTGAAGGTATACGAGGTCTTAGCCTGTACCTCAATTCAAAATTTAGGCGCCGGCGTCAATTAGTTTCTCTACAAAAAATGTCAAAAATGGGGCGCAATTTTGAAAGAAGGGGTTATAACAGCGAAACCGCTAAAGTGAAGGATATAACTTGTTAGATAAAAAAATAAGTACTCTCCGAGCACTTTCCAAATCTGCAATAAAAAATAGGCCATTCCATTTAAAAAAACATAAGTTTGGTACGCCACTGGAGTACGGCACGCCACTGATGATTAGAAATATTTTTGAAACATAGCGACGGTAATTATGCACCACTTTGCTCTTAGATTTTTTTCGATAGCTTTTATCGTAAGGGAGCTATGGTCCGAGGCGTCTTAAGTGCCACACCCGGTATATCGAGAAGTTTTAACCATTTCTTATTTTATTTTATTATAATCGTATTGCAATAACCTTTCTAATGTTTAGATTTTTTATGAATTTTCTCTCAAACTATGCGCACTTGTTTCCAGTGTGTAATTCTCAATCATTGAAAAAAATGTTTTGTCAATCTTTCACTATTTTCAATACCTTTATTTTTAAATCGCATTATTGATGTTTCTTCTAATCTGTGAGTAATTTCTTTCAGCGTTTCTGTAATATGAATATGACAGGTATTGCCTAATCATCGCATCAAATTCCAAGTTATATAAAATTACAATCGACAAATAAATTTATATTTTATTAATAGTTTTATTTCTTAAATATAAATAATAAAAATATGTTTTTATTATCAAAATTATTATCATCCTGTATAGGGTTTTATGTTTGCGACCTGGAGCTATCAACCTTTAAATTGTTGTTGTGTAGTACTGTACGGAATTCAGCATTATAATGTCGATTATTAAACCGATACGATATGCATTTCCGCTGGGATGTCCTTATTTATAAACTATGCAGATCTGCCTCGACATTTTGCAAGATTAATGACTTACACGCAGTCAAGTGTTACCGCATTCGAATCGATACCAAGAATATTACATGAAATTTTACCTTTGCATTCGGATACCGTTTCCTGTACATGTTTATTCATAACTTTCCGTTAATTAGAAGTTGAATATGATGTCTGCGCGATAGCGATTTTGACAAATAACATTCTAAAATAATAGAAATATACTTAGAGAATATTCAGAATAACACATTAACACAGTTTATGTTATTTATAAATTATTCAACTGGCCGGGATATTAATAAAACGCACTCGCAAATAATTAATATCCGTTCTCTTTTTCTAAATGGTGTATATTATCTAGTTAATATTACTTTTCCATTATGTAAATTTGGATCATTTTTTTAACGAGCGGGACATTAATTACACAATCGGTTTATGTCAACACATTCTTATTTAAATTATTAAGTTGGGTAACTTTAGACTTTACTTAATGTGCATTTGTGATTTTTCCCTCGTGGATATTTTTCTATAATATTAAGCGAATCATATTTACTCCAGAAATTTTGCAGAAGCTTTTATCTTCTCAAATCCAGTAAAAGCTTTATGTTTACAGAATGAACTTTTTGCATTTGTATACATACGGAAATATTCGAATTGTATTTTACTCGATATTACAGTTGTATGCTTAATTAGGTATATGAAAAGTTGAATAAACACTTTGAAAACTATTTTAATAATAACTTTATTTTGTGTTAATGAAAACATACACACGTTCAAAATAATACACAGTACTTGAAAATATTTAAATCCTTTAAACAAAGAAAATATTTTAATAACTAAAATAAATCTTCCGAAAATTATAATTATAATACACATTCTTGCATAAGTGATTTTGAGATTATTTATTAAGCATTCGGTAAATCAAGCGATCTTAACCCTTTTGGTAGCTCATTTTAAAATAGTGGGCCTTGTATAATGAACTGGTACATCATATTATGACCGAATACAATATTTTGGAAGATTTATAATACAATTAAAAATATATATAGGCATGATTCTCAAACATCTGCGTTGAAGTATAAACACTAATCGCGTGTGGTCAGTGTCCCCAATATATAATAAAATAATAATTTGTGAAGCAATTAAAGCATGATATGCAGTTATGTATGTTAGTTACAGTATGTTGTTTTTAAAGGCATTTAAAATAAATTGTGTTAAATTATTGATCTACATTTATCTGATCTGAAACCAAATTATTAAAAATATTGTTCGATTCAAAGTATTTCTGCAGTTGTTCTTTAAGAATTATTTTAATAATTTTATAAATAAAAGGGCTCAAGTTACTGAGATTATTTGCATCTTCTTTTGTAAATAACGCTATGACTTTAGAAATTTTCAGTGTGGAAGGGAATGTAGTTTCTCTAATACATTCATTTATTAAGTCCATTAATAATTTTCAAAACAGTCATAATTACTTTTTTTATTGATATCATATATATCTCTACTTTTGTGGATGATGGCTTTGCTTAGGTGAAAAAGTCAGGTCCACTGTTTTATCACTATTTAAGTTTAATTTGTTTGCTTCATTGTTCCATTTTATTTATTTATTTATTTATTTATTAATCTTTAGTCTCCTTTCATTTTCTTAAAAAATTACAAATATTACAAATCATTAAAAAAACATACGTCAAATTTTGAGCGAAAGAAGCACGGGCTGTGTTCTTCCACTAAAACCCATCCTCTTCTATGATGCTGAGGGAGCAAATATTCTGCTGATCATCTGGAATTCTTTTATATATGCTTTTACTTGCATTTTATCCCATTTTTAGGGGAGGCATTTGATCTGTTTATGCCAGCATGACAGATATGTATAGAATATATATACAGGGTGAGTTTTTTTTTTATAGTTTCCGAGATCCCCATAGAGAACATGTAAAAAAACTCACCCTATATATATATTAAAATCGAATTGTATTTTTACGTGGTCTACATTGTCTCCTTTACACGACATGGATGTGTCATCGTCATACTGTTAACGAGTTATAATTTTCGCAAGGCAGATCATTGATATAAATTAAAAACAATACAAACCCAGGATGCATCCCTGAGGCATACCATTTTGCGTTGCCTTGAAGAATTATTTTTTAGTACAACATTTTGACTTCTGTTTGATAAGTACGGTGACAGTAACTTACAACTTACCGGACTGAAGTTATATAAATACAGCTTTCTTAGAAGAATTGTGTGTGTGACATAGTCAAATGTTTTACTCAGGTCTAATAACTTACAACTTACCATTTCATTATTTTCAAAAGCATCGATTATATAATTTATTAATGCGCTAATTGATGTTGTTCAAGACCTGCCTTGCGTAAAACCATACTAAACATCTGTTATTATCTTATTTGATTCGAGAATTAATGTTATTTGCTCTGACAGAATTGACTTATTTTTGAATTGGTAGTATAGACATCGGGCGGTAATCGTTTGCATCATTTTTGTCACATTTTTAAATATGTTAATGGGTCAATTATTAAATCAATTACCCCCTTTATTATACACATATTTAAATCGTATTTACTGTCTTTATTTTCCCATTTAAGTGTGGTATCGTGAACTTTTAAGATAGATACTTCTTGAATATTAAAGTATCGAAGAATTATTTCCTTATACTCATTGTAACGTGTCTAATTACCTATCAGGTCTTGGGAGCAATCCGGAATAGACGCGATAACTGTCTCTGCGATTGTCGAGAAATCATTAAATTCATTGGCAGTAATATCAATGTTCTCGACTATATTAGGATTTCTATTTACCTTTGACCTGACAACTCCCAGACCGCTTTTAAGTAGTTCGTGGACGAAGTTATATAATGCTCAATTGTATTTCGCTATTCTTCTTTTTTACGTAATTTGAATTCTTTATTAAATTGATTTTTTCGCGTTTTCGTGTGCTCATTCCTAACTGTATTCTTTAATTCGCGAAGCACATGTAAGTTACCCTCAATTACTTCAGATCTGGACTAAACAACTGTACGTTATTAGCATGTTTACTTATTTTCTTTATCTTTTCTGAATATATAATTGAACATACTTTATCATCTATTAACACAGACCAACCCACGTTGATATTAATTTCATTAGTTATTAAATACCCCACTCAAGCCTTGGTTGTATCATTGTTGCTGAATGTATGTGAAAAAACATTTATCAACATGATCCATATCTTGTGGGTTGTGTTGTGGCTTTATTCAGTACATAACACGCAAATAGATTACAAAGCTCGAATGCAGTTTTATCATTTAAGTTAAACGCTACATTAAAATCGTCACATACATGTACAATATTTGACACAGTTGAGTTTCTTCAACTTGTTTCTCATGTATATTTATATAAAATAACAACGGTTTTTTGTTATTCAATTATTCCTATTCTCGATTTGGGTGCTTCCTTTAGATGAGGGAACGTTGTGAATAAAAAACGCCGCACATTTTCCATTTGGTCAAGATTATCGAATGGAACTGACACCTAAAATGACGCATATTCTTCGGGACGTCTTGAATTTAATTTTTCACAGTGGAGTTGTTGTTTTTTATATGTTTATTTATGTCCTTAGTAGTGTCTCAGTCAACACATGAAGATGAGCTATTTTTCCTTCTCCTTTGAAACGGACATCTGCATCAGATTCACCCATTATTCTTTTCTTAGGCTGCCACTTTATGCGGTTGACTGTTTTCCACTCGCTATTTCTCTTGCATGGAATAGATTCAGTTTTTTTTATTCTTTCGAATACCGAAAACGGCATCTTTAATCGGTGTTTTGCTAATATTCAGTTTCTGCAATTTGAGTGACTCTATGGAATTGTGCATTTGTTTGCCTATATTTATTCCCACATTTGGACGGACATGTTCATATTGTAAAATTACCTCTGTGGAGTGGATACATCGATGTTGGTGACACTGGTGGGATAATCAACCTTCGTGGAGTTTACTTCCAGAAAATCGATTTTCTCGTTTAGTTTGCGGTTTGAGTTAGTTAGATGTTGCACCGATTGTTTCAAGTACATGTAGGCTTCCATTTTAAAATCTATTTCTGTTATAAATACCTCATCTTATGAAACTGTTTGATCCAACCCGATTCTGGTGGCAGCATTTGTTGCGATTGCGGTTAAACCCCCGAAGTAATTTACTTCACCTTATTCTGTTACAAACACTCCACAGATTTTTATATCAACCTGAGTATACACCTATTTTTAAACAAACCTAAAAGAAGTACTCCATACTACTAGCTCAAGAAAGAAATAAACAAATTAAGTCTCAAATTAATAAGTCGAAAAACAGATCCCGTACAACATGGAATATTATATCGAATATAGTTACCTTAAAGAAAAGAGAAAAAACAAATTTACCTCACAACAATGATTTTACTAAATTAGCAAATGATTTCAACAGCTATTTTAATGATATTTTAAACGAACTTCCCCAAAATATTAATGTTAATTCCGTGGACAACATATCACTAAATCCCAATTCAATAATTCTTGAACCTGTAAATGAATATGAGCTATATATACAATAATCTTTATTTGGACAAAATAAATATACATAATAACATTTAACATGAATATAGATAAATGGTGTTAGTCCGTCTGGGCTATGGACCTGCGGTCTTTCTGCCCTGTCTTATATTTAATGATGTAAGAAAAAAGTATCTTTGCTAGGAATATGAGCTAATTAATATAATTACGAGAATGCAAAATAAAAGGAGTGCAGGGTACGACGGAATACCTGTGTGCGTCTTAAAACAATGCGCGGGTATTATCTCTAAGCCTATATGTGATATAATAAAAACGTGTATGGAAGATGGTGTCTTTCCAGATCAATTAAAGTATGGAATTATCACGCCGATTAAAAAAAAGGGAATAATAATGACATTAAAGATCATTGCCCAATTACTATTTTAAGTACATTTTCAAAAATATTTGAATTAGTTATCTGCAAAAAAAAATATACATTATTTTCTCAAACACATCTTACTATCGAACAGTCAACATGGGTACCTAAATGGCAGAAATACCGAAACGGCAATTTTCGACTTTACGAACTCTATATTGTTTGCGCTTGAGAACCGGGATGTCACCTGTGGGGTGTTCCTGGACCTGTCCAAGGCCTTCGATACTATCGACTATTTTTTATTGCTCCAGAAACTATACCAGTATGGTATACGTGGTACTGCGCAAAATTTAATAAGTTCTTATCTTCATGGTAGGAGCCATTCAACAAAATTAGTAGATACAGATAAGGGATTCGATGTGATGTCTGAGACATTGAATATGTCCGGGGGCATTTCTCAGGGTAGTATTATAGGCCTCCTTCGATTTGTTATATTTATAAACGATCTCCCGCTTGTTACTCCTGCAAACGCTTGTATATTAAATTATGCAGATGATACCAATGTATTAATAAAAGGGGAAACATTTATAGACCTAGTTAGTATCGGTACTCAGGCAATGTCATCCGTGGAAAACTGGTTCAAATGCAACAAACTAAAACTGAATACTGATAAGACCAATTGCATTTTCTTTAAAGTCAATCAAAGTTTGGAAACACCAGAATGTATCACCCTGAATGATACACGCTACTCATTTATAAACTCAGTGAACTTCTTAGGAATCACCATAGATGAAACTCTTAGTTTCTCTCCGCAAATCAAAATTGTATGCACTAAACTAAACAAGGGTTGTTATGGCTTGCGGGTGCTTATCAATACAAGCAACTACACTATTGCAAGACATTTCTATTATGCAAACATATATTCACATCTCAGATATGGTATTATCTTTTTGGGCGCGGGTGTAGACATGGACAAAGCTTTTATCGCAGAAAAAAGGCAGTGAGAATACTTCACAAACCTCTACAACTGTATCAATACAGTTGTCGAGGTATTTTTAAGCAAATTCTCTGTTAACCTTCTACGGTATATATATTTATGAATGTGTCAAATTTGTTTGGAGCCATGAAGATACATTTAGTCAAACCTTATTTTCAAATACATATAACACCAGACATGGTCAACAATTCATGCTACCTACTCACAGATTAAATATGTATGAAAAGGGTGCATACTATTCCTGTATGAAAATAGTAAACCACCTTCTTAAAACTATTAAACAAGTTCAAGGTTTGTCTCTTAGAAAGAGAAAACTGTTTAACTTTTTATGTAATGTAGAGCCATATTCAATGGCTGAATTTTATGGTTATGTACAAGTTTAGAAAAAGTTGTATTTCTGGATTTTATGTTACTAGTCCATTGACTATTTTTCCGTGTATAGTACCATTTATTTGTAGTTTCACTGGAGAATAAAGACTTTATTATTATTATTATTGATATTGATTTTAATATCAACTTGGGCGGAGTAAATTTTCGATTCAAAGCTACTTAAATGTATTTAAGGAACAGGTGGAAGTGTGATTGTGGTTTAAAGTCATCTATTGTACACTTAGATTTTCATGTAAGTGTGAAGTAAATTTTACTTACTTCACATCATGTGTATTTGATTTTGTATAGTACAACTCAATTAAAAAATAGCTCTTAATTACTTAATAATTATGGTTCCATTCCTCTGTATATGTTTGTATAGTAATTAACAAAAACGCAAACTGAATGTACAAAGGACAACAGACGCGAAGCTTGCTCTTATCGAAAGATTCAATCAATCAATTTTGTCTAATTGACGTTGGTTTTGATGGACACTTACTCGAATAAACATTAGTTATATGCTCTTAACAATTTTAAATTCGTAGCACAAAAGCTTAGATTAGGCCCTCATTTAATAATAATAATAATAATAATAATAATATTTCTTTATTGTCCAACAGATAAACCACAAGAGGACATTATTAAGTACATTAAACTATAAAAAATTAAACATAAATTACATTTCATAACATAAATTATAAATGATTTGTTTCTACTTCTAACTTAAAAACTATTTGACATGATGTTCGCATTTCTACTCATGTGCATTATTGGGGCTCTTAACAAAACATTTGTTTTAGCAGTAGGCGTAAAGAAAGTTACATGTTGTCGCGCTGTGAGGCGTGGAATATTAAATTGAACCATGGAAAGTAACTGGGGTGAATCTATTTCGTTGCTTATTAATTTCATCATGAACGATCCACTGGCTTTGTCTCTTCGCGCAGATATTGATGTACAGTTATGCGTTTCTAATAATTGTGTGTAATCAACAGCTTGATCTGGATATATTCCATCAATTTTGAAACTGAGAAATTTCAGGAGACGTTTCTGCACCCGCTCTATTGTCAGGGACCCGCTTACATAATATGGGTACCATATAATTGAAGAATATTCTAGCTTGCTACGAACTAATGTAAAATATAAAATTTTCAATAAGTTATTATCATCAAAGTAACGAGATATACGCATTAAGAAACCGAGTAATTTAAAGGCCGATGTGCTGACTGCAAGAATATGATCCAAAAACGTTAAACGAGAGTCAAATATTACACCAAGATCTTTCATTGTGATTTCGCGTCGAATAATATCATTACCAATTCTGTAAGAAAATGCAGTTGCATTATGTTTTCGCGTGTATGAGACGATAACGCATTTACTGATATTTAAGAGGAGCTTGTTAACCGCACACCAATCAACGATCTTATCAAGATTTCTTTGCAGCAAGAGATAGTCAGAATGATTGACAACTGTATTATATATTTTTAAATCATCCGCATAAGCTAATACCGGACATGTTATTGATGCAATTAAAACATCTATATATAAGTTAAATAAAAGAGGACCCAGATTGGAACCTTGCGGTACACCGGAAGAAGCGACATAGTAATGGGATTTAAATCCATTGTAATGAACATAGTTTTTGCGATCTTTAAGGTACGATGCAAGATATTGTAAAAAATCTAAGGAGAGTCCAAATGCACTAAGTTTATCTAGAAGTATTTGATGATCAATAGTATCAAATGCTTTTGAAAAGTCCGTGTATAAAACATCGACTTGGCTACGGCTATCCAGGGATTCGCAAATATGTTGCGTGATGACTGCTAAATTTGTGGTGGTTGAACGACCTGAACAGAAACCATGTTGATGAGGTGACAAGTAAATATGAGTGTGACGATAAATAACATGATAAATAATTTGTTCGAATATCTTGGCGAAATTTGAAAGTATTGAAATTGGTCTATAATTTTGAATATCAGCAATATCTCCTCGTTTAAAGATTGGACTTATTACAGCAGTCTTCCATATCTCAGGGAAGACCATTGTGCGTAATGAAAGGTTGTATATAAGAGTTAATGGCTTTACAAATATATATTTGCAGTCTTTAATTATAAAACACGGAATGCGATCGTCACCACATATCTGCGAATTTTTAAGCCGATTGATACTCATTATTACATCAGACTCCTGGATAATAGGTGTGATCAGTGTTTCACGACTAGTGACAGTGTCTTTAGGTTTAATATAGCTTTTGCCAGTATAAGCTTTAGAAAACATATTCGCAAATTCGTTTACAATTTCTTGAGGTGTTGAGTATGTGGTGTTGTCATTTTTTAGTTCAGCTGGGAATCTGGTTGTACCTTTTTTTGAATGAACAAATTTCCATAGATCTTTCGGGTTGGTTTTAAGATTGTTTTCAATTTTACTTTAGTAAACCTTATAAGCATTTTAAATTTGCAATTTAATGAGTTCACGTAATCTTTTAAATTCAGTATGGTAGAATTTTGATCCTGAAGTCTTCCATTTACGATGAAAATGTTTTTTCAATTTAATGTTACGTTTAATTTCCATAGTAAACCAAGGGGGAAAATGTGATTTGTCATAGTGTTTTGATAATGGTACAGAAAAGTTAAGTATATCATACAACTTAACATAAAATGACTCGCATGCTTCATTAACATCATTATATAATTCTAGGAATGACCAGTCAACATTTGCCAAATTCTCATATAAACTTAAAAAATTAGCCTTTTTGAAATTGTACCTGATATTTTCATTAACTGGAAAGGGTTTCTGTTTATTTATATTTGTTGATGTGCCCACGCTTAAGGTAATCGAAAGTGCAGGATGGTGTCCATCTTCTGGAACGAGTGGACATTCATCTCTTTCAGTATTAAGAATATCACAAAAGTTGCATAAAACTAAATCTAGCAATCTATTATTTGAATTACTAACATTATTAAATTGCTTAGCTGTAATATACTCATGAACTGAAACAATGCATTATTGGATACAGGTGGCACAGAATCAGTATATGAGGGAATATTAAAGTCGCCAATTATGAATACCGGTTGATTGAGAATTATGAGCGCAATGGTTTCAAGAAAAGTATTCAGTTCCTCGGAAGATATATCAGGAGGTACATATATAACCATAGTATAAAATGAAAACGTATTAAAAACACATTTACATAATATAAAATCACTTAACGGGACGCGTTGTCGTATTTGAGGCGCATCAATAATCTCAAACGAAATATTTTTATTAAAGGCTATCAAAACATCCCCTCCGGTAATTCTATTAGTAGCTTGAACATTTCTATCTTGTCGTAAAATATTATATTGAGAAGTAAATAGTTCAGTTGAATAAACAGAATCACAAAGCCATGTTTCAGTCAAGAATATAACATCGAAGGAGGAATTACATATATTGTTAAAGAATGTATGAGTTTTTGAACGAAGGCCACGAGTGTTTTGATAGTAGAAGTTAAGTAATTGGTTACAGTTGGACAAATTTAGTTTTCCGAATTGACAATCGTAAGAATTCCACGTATATATTTAATTCTGAGATTAGTATCACCTTCAGACGTTCGCCGCAGCAGTTCCTTTCGTGTTTCCCGATATAATTCAGCCTGCATGGGTGTTTGATCCCTAGCGACACTAATATGTTTGAATTTATTACTGTCCTTTAATTTCTTCGCATTACGTAGAACAATTCTCCCAGAAGATTCACTGGAGAGTGATACTCGAATTTATTCAACATTATCGTTAATGATCTGCCAGAGAAATATTATTATTTATTGAGTTGATCAGTTATTTTATAATATAATATTAGCAATTGTTAATACACGGTGATTGAGTTAAAGTTTCGAATTGTTGCCATGGAAATGGACTTGATTCAAATTTTAACAAGTGTAAACATCTCACTAGAAGCTATAATCTTGATAAATTTAAATTCAATATTTATAACATTTAAATAGAAAGATCCTGGGGTGTATTTTGCTATAAATACTACTTTAACCATCATGTTGAAGCTGTTGCCAAATATATTTAATATTCGGGTTTTGTTAGTTCAAATTCTGTGATTTTTTTTTTAATCCGGATATTATAAAAAGCAATTATGTAACTTATGTGAGTTGGAGTATGCTGCATCAATTTTGCCATTAGTAACAATTGTTACCTAACGCAGATTTTTAAAATTTAAATTTAAAGAATCAGAGGTTCCTTCAATTATTTAATTTGAATCCCTTAAATCTGGTCGGGTAAAGTCTAGAATTAATTTTCTTTACAAACCACCGCGTAACTTATTTGGCTTGCCCGGTATATTAAATAAAGTCCGCGTACATGTATAGTTTTTTGGCAATAGGCAGAAACCATGTTTTCGTATGACATACAGCAAATTGCAGACTGAAACTTGACTTACAGCGACGATTGTAATGATTAAACTTAAATTCTTTCACTACTTGAATATGAACAGTCACTATATAGTGATAGTTGTTTATTTGTATTCATACTGTATATGTATTATTATTAAGTTTGTGTCGTATTAATATTTTGTTTTCTGTACAGGCAATAAATGTAATAATTGATACTCTGTGTGCATTTTCTCACACAAAATGTAATTATTTGTCGTTATTTTTTCAATAAATAACCAAAAGAATATATTGACATTAATAATTCACAATTTTCGCTTGTATAAAATTGAATACAGGTTTATTTAATTAAAGCAGTGAAACTCATTTATCCGTTTTAAGTAGGAACAAAAGGAATCGGAAATATAATGGCAAAATAAAACATAACTCGCAGTTTTATAAGCGATATGCAAATGAATCCCAGCCGAGATTTTAGCTACGCATTCAGCAATAAACGGCGTTAGAGCGGCACATAAAGCCCGGGCCCAAAATTAAAACCGAAATAATTTAACACGAAACTGCTGCGTCGTCCTTGTGCACCGAAACTCATCGCGCAGATAGCCATATTTTTTAATACTAACGATAAATAAACCAGAAAATATTTACACCGATCCGAAGCCCCCACGGACCAACCTTTTTCTGTTCCGGTCGAATGCAGAAGACGTCCCCCGAAAAAATGAAAAAAATAAAAATAATAGTCCGGTACCTGCCTGATTTATAAGTGCCGCATATGCAATATAAATAACTCGAAAAGTTTTTAATTTACGGCTCGACGTGTATTAAATTACACACGACGTCGGAATGAATATTAATATATAGAATTTGCAGATTTCTGATATGAGTGAATTGTTGCCACAATGAAAATGTGTTTCATGCTGAACGCTCGGAATTTAAATAATTCATGTGGTGCAATGGGGAGGATTATGTTTTATAACATATGGATGGATATTTTTCTGTTCGGTATGAAGTTCGGTATAAACTGGGGATGTATTTGAACACGCGATTAACTGGACTTTATATATTCAGTATGCAGTATGAGCCAGAAATATTTGCATAGCGCTCTGTCTTTTTTTGAACGTTTAAATAATTACAAGAGATTTATCCTTCAACTAAAACTAGTTTTATATGAGACTAATCATTTTTTCATATTAAAATTTGATATTATTCTATTTATATCTATTTTAGAATGTAAAATATATTATTTATATTTACCATATTATAGATTATCAATTAGTTCAATTTCCTGATGTTTAAGAAGCCAAGTGTAGTGACTTCGAGATTCGTTTCTTAGATCTTCGGTTGATTAATTGGTAACACGAAAAGTGTGAATTGAAATTTCCCCAAAACACGATTCTACCGACTGCGACCGTTAAATTACACTAATTTATTTATATAATAAGTTTTTAAAAACATATTTATTTGTAAATAAGCATACAGCGTAGGCAGAGTGAATGTTCATAACTTCTAATAACTGAATAACTGAGAAATTTAGCTAGTTTTTAATATACCCATACCCTCCAAATACTTGATTTATTTTAATTATTAAAATTTATACTAATACCTAGCGCTGACGATGATAAGAAGAATGCACAGTTATTATTTGCGCCATCACCGGATTCCCCAGAAATAATACTAGATGAAACGAATACGCGTGTAATCGATAAATCGAAAAAAACCGTCATCAGTACACGGATGGTTGGAAGACCAAACCACCAATTTTTATCCCACCGTGTTTAATTAGTACCATAAGAAGGGAGCATACCTGCATACTATCGCTAATATTATGTAAAAAGAAACAAATGTATTCTATAAATATTTACACAATATTATGTAAATATATATAATCTCAAATGATGATAAAACTAGCTTGGTATTAACTAAAAAATGCAAGTTTTTATATTAAAGGCATAGAGAATTTAACAACATAAGTGTAACCTGATTTCAAATTGTTAAATTGATTTGATTAAATTTTTAAATTACGTCCAAAATGTACGAATTAAAGAATGTCGAGTGAGGCAGTGTTAAATGAATAGTGTCTCAAAATAAATGTTCTATTTTTTACTTTCTCTATATTGTATATATAGGTGAACTATTCTTTTCAAAAGGTGAAACTTTAAACTTAAGATTTAATCATTAAAAAACTAGACCAGAAAATCTTTTGGCAGACATTCATAAACTGGAAGTGGATGTTTCGAAGAGATTTTTTTTTTAAATTTGTCTCGATATTTTTCTAAATTTGAAAAATATTATATAAACAAAAGGTAAGCGAATGAGAAACTTAATAAGTTTTATTAAAACATGTTTTTCATAAAGTTCTTAATTTAACGAGAAAAAAAAAACATATTTTATGTCTACTGCTAATCAACTATACGAGTTACATGAAATTTATAAAACAAGTAATTGTAAAGAATCCAAAATTGAGCAAATTATTCAGAATAGAGTTTTCACGCAAACCACATAGTTTTAAAACGCTCGGTTATGATTTGTTGATTAGAGGATAGGATAGAGGTCACATATACATTGTAACTTTAAATATTAATCGTTGATGATTTTGCTGCAAAAAACAATATAACCTTGTATGTAATAAAAACTCAAGCATAATCCAAATTTAAGTTTAAATATAAATGACCTTCTATAGCTAATAATAATACTAATAATAATAATTAATGTATTCCATTCAAGTACATAACATAACGTAAATGGAAAACGTCATAATATTGATTTACAGAAACATCAAATCCTTAAAAATAGCTAAGACCGTCGATCGATAGCCGTTGAGCAGAAAAATTGAGCCATTGTCTTAAATTATTTATTTTATCCATTACATGTATTTTATTTTATTTTTTTTATAAAATTAAATTAAAACTACCGAAATAAAGAACGAGAAAAAAAATTGCTTAAAACTAAAAAGGGATTTAATATTTAAATACATTAGTGGATATGAAAAATTTAACCTGAAAATTAAGTATGATTTGTTTTCAGAAATTGTATTTAATGTATATGTTTCTTTTATCAGAAGGTATTTGATTAATTTGGTTATAAATTCTTTTAAATTCGTAATATTTTTTATATATGTTGGCAGTTTGTTAAATATTTTAATAGCACCATACTTTGGTGATTTTTCAAATAAAGTTAATTTGTGAGTTAGAAAATCATAATAATTACTATTTCTCGAGTTGTATGAATGAGTTTTTAAATAATTACTAAAGCTAGATAGATAGATGTTGTATGGGTGGCACCAGCGCCTATTCCACCGCGACCTTTCCAGGTCTATTGTGGATCCCGGTTTATCTCAGATGACCAGCTCTAGCTTTGCCTCTTTGATTAGTCCTATTAGCCCACCCAGAGGGGCTTGGGTATAAGTCTCCGCGCTTGGGTTTGTAGTACCTAGCTTTTGATATCTAATCCTTGCTAGACCCTCGCAGTGGCATAGGATATGGAACGAGTCCTTTTCTTCCTCTAGGCAGAATATGCATGATGCTTCTTCCACCAGGCCTATTTTGCTCATATGTTTATTGAGCTTGCAGTGTCCTGTTATCAGGCCTACTATTGTTTTGACCATTTTCCTGTCTTGGTTCAGGAGTTCGGTCGTGAATTTTGGCGATTGTTTCTTAAGGAACTGTTTCACCTGTCTCTGTCCTGGTGAGTTCGTCCACCAGGTATGGGCCTGTGTCTCCGCCCATTTTTTTATGGATCGTTTGACTGCGGTTTTGGAGATTCCGCAAGAGGGTTCCGGGCCAATTACTGCTTTTGACAAGCCTTGTTTGGCCAATTCGTCTGCTATGTCATTCCCCGGATGTCCTCCGTGTCCTGGGACCCATGTGATTGTTACTTTTTTGTGACAGCCAAGTTGGTTAAGAGCGCGTATACAGTCCCACACTAGCTTAGATTCGACCTGTGTGGAGCTTGGTGCTCTTAGTAGCGCCTGGCTGTCAGAGAATATAGCAATTGACCTACTTTTGGTGTTTTGTCTTGCTATTTCTCTTGTGCAGTAGCGAAGAGCTATCGCCTCTGCTTGGAACACCGTAGTGTCCTTGGTGAGACTGACAGAAATCTTTGTCTCGGGTTTTGTGCCGTATATACCTGCTCCTACCCCTTTGTCGGTCTTTGAGCCGTCCGTAAACCAGCATGCTTCTGTTTTGGTAGGTTGGCCTTCGACCCAGTCCTCTCTTTGTCGGATTAGAACCTTGTATTTCTTTTCGAAATTGTATTTTTTCACCATGGCATCGCTAGGCATTGCTGTAATCGCGTTAGCCTTCAGCTCGTCTTCTAGCCATTGGTGCGTTTTTCCGTGTGATCGGATTATGGGCGCCTGTCCTTGCATCAGTCTGTATGATACGGACCTGGCTTCTCCTTGAATGAAGATGTGTAGTGGTGGTATGTTCAAGATGGCTTCTAGGGCTGCTGTTGGGGTGATGCTTAGGGCTCCTGTTGTACTGAGACATGCTAGTTTTTGTGTACTGCTCAGGAGTCCTATCGCCCCCTTTTGCTTTGTCCTAGTCCACCACACCACTGCTACATAGGCTATCATGGGTCTTATCACCCTGGTGTAGAACCATAGAGTCAATGTAGGGTTTAGTCCCCAATTTTTCCCGCACATTCTGCGACACCTGCCCAATGATATTGTTGCTTTTTTGGTAGCTTTTGTGATGTGTGGTCTCCACGTCATTTTGGCGTCAAAGGTTACTCCCAGGTACTTTGCCTCCCCTACGAAGGGAATTTCCGTACCCCCGAGCTTGAGTGGCTTTAGGCCTTGCAATGCTCGTCTTTTTGTGAATACGACAATTTGTGTTTTTTGTGGATTTATTGTCAATCGCTCCTGTTTGCACCAATTGTCTACTATGTTTAGGGCTCTTTGTGCTCGCTCCGAGACAACTCCCGCGAACCGGCCCCTGATGACAATGGTTAAGTCATCCGCGTACCCTAGGCATGATGTCCTCTTTGGACAGTTTACCTAGAAGGTCATCTACTAGTGTAGCCCATAACAGTGGAGATAGCACTCCTCCTTGTGGACAGCCCCGCCCCTCACTGCCTTAGCCTTAATGGTATGGCCCCCCAAAGTGGATATGATTGTCCTTTTCTCTAGGCTGGCCTTGATCCATTGGCAAAGGCTTGACGGGACTCCTTTCCTTTCTTGTGCCTCCACGAGAGAGTTTGTTGTGACGTTGTTAAACGCCCCTTCTATATCCAGAAATGTGGCCATGGCTATATCTTTGTCTTCCATTGACTTTGTGATGAGCCTGTTTAGGTCGTCCAGCGCCGAGTCCGTTGACTTACCCGGCTGGTATGCATATTGCCTGTTGTTGAGGGGATCTTTTAACAGTATATCGTCCCTTATGTACCTATCAATCAGTCTTTCCATTGTTTTTAGTAAGAATGAAGATAGGCTGATAGGTCTGTATGACTTTGGCGTTAGGTCAGCTATTCTACCTACCTTCGGCAGGTATATTACCCTTACGCTTTGCCATGATTTTGGTATATATCCCCATGCCAGGCAGGCTTTGAAGATTTTTGACAGGTGCGGCACCAATTCCTCTATTGTAACAGAATGGGATAAATCCCATCCGGTCCCGGGGACTTGTAAGGTTGGAACCTGCTGATGGCCCATTTAATTTTAGTGGGTCTTGTGACCTAAGTGGCTAATCTCCAGTCCGTTCGGTCGGGCCTTTTAGGTCTTTGTCTGGGATTGTCTGGCTTGTTGTGTTCTGCCAGAATTGTTGAGGCTGGAAAGTGGACTTTTAGTAGTTCCTTGAGACTTTCCTCTGTTGTTTCTGTGTAGGTTCCTTCTGGTTTCTTGAGGAAGCCTACCTCTTTGGCAGCACTGCCGTCCTTAGCCAGGACTTTCCTCTGTAGGTGTCCCAGTCCTGGTTGCTTTTGGCCCTATTGAATAGCCTTCGAACCTCGATCCTCATCTTTTCGAGTTTTTGGTTACACCAGACTGTTCCGCAGCCCCTCTGCTTGGCTGCTTTTTCCGGGCAGTTTTCCAAATAAGCCGTCCTTGATTTTTTCCACTACCAGCTCTGGTAGTGGATCAATCAATCAATCAATCTCTCTTGTCGATGTTGTACCTCCCTTGAGAGCTTCTCTGAGGGACTCTTTATATCCTACCCAGTTCGTCTCTCTTGGGTTTCTGTACTTGTTCGTCTTGAGAGATGTGACTAGATCGAAGCGGATTTGCCTGTGGTCGGAGCACGATGTTTCTTCTGACACATGTCAATTGGCTATACTATCACTCACTTTCCCGGTACAGATCGTTAGGTCTAGTACTTCTTTACGGTTTTTCGTGATGAACGTGGGCTTATTGCCGATATTGGTCACTATAAGTCCCTCTGCGGAGATATATATAGTATACGCGAAGGACATTCTCTCTCATCGCCTGGGAAGTAGGCTGAGCAGATGACCCAGCTCCTCTCCCCTTCCTCCGTCCTGGCCGACATGATGCCTTTAACCGAATCTTCAGTGCATAATTGTGGTATTAGTGTACATTTGACTCTATTACTGTGAATTATGCATGCCATTGGCCTTTCGGCGTTTGGGCTGTATATTACCTGAAAGTGTTGTGGCGCTAGGCCTGCTATTTTCCCTCGGAATAACCAAGGTTCTTGCAGGAGGGCTATATCTATGCCTTCTTTGTTGAACCTCCTACACAGAGTTGCCGATGCGTCTTTTGCGTGTTGAAGGTTCACCTGCAGGATTTTTATTCCTCTTCCGCTATTGAAAAGGAGGGACATCTTCAGGCTCTTCCTCCGTGGTCTTGTCCTCCTCCATTGGAACCGCGTCCCCCTTGGCCGATGGCCTTAAGAGGGGACTGATCCCGCTGGCGGAGGGTTGACCTTCTTTGGGAGAGTCTTGCCCTGGTTCCACGTTCTCTCCGGCCTCGCTGGTGCCTTGGGTCTCCGCTGGTTTCTCAAGGGTAGTGGCCTCCGGACTCTGCCTTGGTTTACTCCCTTCCGTTGTCCCACTATTCTCCTTGATACGCAGCCGAAGCCTCCCGTATCCGAAGAATGGGTAGTGGTCCAATTTAGATAACTCCTCTTTGGACTCTTTATCAATGGAGAATGTCCATATCACATCTTTAGCCTCCGGGGTTTTCCCCCTTACAGTCCACAGGTGTGTGTTTAGGCCCCGGTTCCCGATTCTCAATCGTTTCAGGATCCTGTCGGCCTCCAGTCTATTCTTCCCCTCATCCGGGACGTATGCCGTGCACACCCATGACTTGGGAATCTCGTTCCCCTTCAACACCCTGAGAGACGCTCTCTCCTATTGTGTCAGAATTGGGACTGTCTCCCTTAGCCATTGTGCGCTGGCCTCCTCGGCATAGGTTATCATTAGATATCCCGGTCTCTGTGTGCACTTCGCGATGCGGACTTGTGGCCCTTGCTCCGGTATGTGCTCGTATGCCGTCATGATGGCTTCTTGGACTGCATTCAGCTTGTCCTTGTCGAGCTGGGTTTCTGGGAACCCCTGGCACGCTATGGCAACCTTGACCGATGTTACGGCCTTCGTGAAGGTTGGCCCGTCCCTTTTGGTCTTTTTTGTCTGCCTAGGCGTGCTGCTATCCGATCTGGTCCTCTTTGTGGGTCCTTTTTCGGATTTATGAGCACCCGCAGACATGTTTTGCCCTTGGGGTGCCTTCTTTGTTTGCGCCCCGGGCCTTGTTTGTCCTTGGGGTTTATTCTGGCCCTTGCGTGCCTGGCTGGCGGTGAAGTTTACCTTGATTACGGTTCTTTTGGCCTGGATGTAATCTCGGCCTTCCTTCTTCCTTCACCATTTTCGCCACTTTCGCTTTAGTGACGCCTGAAACCCCTGCCTTCCGAATTTCATCGTCTGACATGACGTCTACCTCCTCTAAGGCACTTATACGTAGTGCCTTTCCGGCCCTTTGGCCTTGACGAGATTCTTGTGTAGAGGTACCCTGCCCTTTGGCTTGGGTGGCCTCTTTGCTGGCCTCGTAGGAGGTCCCTGGCCCAGTAGCCTTGAAAGCCTTCTGGCCTATGTTTTTTGCTTTTCTTGGGTTTGTATTTATTTTTGTTCGCACGAGAAGCTAGGGAAATATTCGGTCGGCCCCGCATGACCAGGTAAGGCTAAATACAGGGGGTTTCGCCTGGTGCCCCCCTGGGAAAGTTCGAGAGACTAAAGCTATGTTTGGCAGTTGGCAGTTGGCAGTTGGCAGTTGGCAGTTGGCAGTTGGCAGTTGGCAGTTGGCAGTTGGCAGTTGGCAGTTGGCAGTTGGCAGTTGGCAGTTGGCAGTTGGCAGTTGGCAGTTGGCAGTTGGCAGTTGGCAGTTGGCAGTTGGCAGTTGGCAGTTGGCAGTTGGCAGTTGGCAGTTGGCAGTTGGCAGTTGGCAGTTGGCAGTTGGCAGTTGGCAGTTGGCAGTTGGCAGTTGGCAGTTGGCAGTTGGCAGTTGGCAGTTGGCAGTTGGCAGTTGGCAGTTGGCAGTTGGCAGTTGGCAGTTGGCAGTTGGCAGTTGGCAGTTGGCAGTTGGCAGTTGGCAGTTGGCAGTTGGCAGTTGGCAGTTGGCAGTTGGCAGTTGGCAGTTGGCAGTTGGCAGTTGGCAGTTGGCAGTTGGCAGTTGGCAGTTGGCAGTTGGCAGTTGGCAGTTGGCAGTTGGCAGTTGGCAGTTGGCAGTTGGCAGTTGGCAGTTGGCAGTTGGCAGTTGGCAGTTGGCAGTTGGCAGTTGGCAGTTGGCAGTTGGCAGTTGGCAGTTGGCAGTTGGCAGTTGGCAGTTGGCAGTTGGCAGTTGGCAGTTGGCAGTTGGCAGTTGGCAGTTGGCAGTTGGCAGTTGGCAGTTGGCAGTTGGCAGTTGGCAGTTGGCAGTTGGCAGTTGGCAGTTGGCAGTTGGCAGTTGGCAGTTGGCAGTTGGCAGTTGGCAGTTGGCAGTTGGCAGTTGGCAGTTGGCAGTTGGCAGTTGGCAGTTGGCAGTTGGCAGTTGGCAGTTGGCAGTTGGCAGTTGGCAGTTGGCAGTTGGCAGTTGGCAGTTGGCAGTTGGCAGTTGGCAGTTGGCAGTTGGCAGTTGGCAGTTGGCAGTTGGCAGTTGGCAGTTGGCAGTTGGCAGTTGGCAGTTGGCAGTTGGCAGTTGGCAGTTGGCAGTTGGCAGTTGGCAGTTGGCAGTTGGCAGTTGGCAGTTGGCAGTTGGCAGTTGGCAGTTGGCAGTTGGCAGTTGGCAGTTGGCAGTTGGCAGTTGGCAGTTGGCAGTTGGCAGTTGGCAGTTGGCAGTTGGCAGTTGGCAGTTGGCAGTTGGCAGTTGGCAGTTGGCAGTTGGCAGTTGGCAGTTGGCAGTTGGCAGTTGGCAGTTGGCAGTTGGCAGTTGGCAGTTGGCAGTTGCACGCTCTGGCCGGCCCGTATTTTGTAGTGCATCCCCTTTAAAGTGTATTCGACATTCAAGACAGCCTTTCCAAACTGTAAGTCTTTTGCGATGTTTTCCGGTGCACCAGTGACCTCTAGAAGTGTTTTCAAGAGCCAAAATACTACCTGGTCATGCCTCGTAGTGTAGTTCTTTTTGGGTCATCCCACACATCCCAGGCGGCACCTATCTTTGCTGGAGGTGGGATTCGCATTAAGAGTGAATAACTGTTCTTCTGCAGCAGCGTTGATGAGGGATAATTTAGAGGAATCGGTCTTGTAATATCGTGCAGCTGGAAATGTTACTGAATCAGTATTTTCCATGACTAGCTTTGTATATTTCATTGCCTTCGCCCAGTCGTTAGTCCGTATCTGAGTTTCGGCGCTTTGTACTGTTTAATCAGTAGCCGGGAGTAGGTTCTGAAATCCAAAGAGTTGTTTCGGTTTAGAGGATGCGAGAGGCTATACTTATCTAGGACATGTTTGAATTCGCCGATCGGGGTTCTGTGGCCTGCATTCTGAAGTTTTTCATAGGCTTCGTGGACGAGATTCATTTCTGGATGAGTTCGTAAGTAGGCATATTTCCGCAGGAATTGTATTTCGGTTTCAGCTTCGGTTGTTCTGAAACCAAGACCACCAACTGTGTGCGGTAGGTATGCACATTGATTCGATGTTGGTCTGGTCTTCACGTTCTCTTGCGTCATTACGTGACGTATCCTCCCGTTCATCTTTCTACATTTTAGTAGTTTTGATCGAATTGATTCGTTGGGGGAGCTGTTACCAGTCACGTAGATGGCTGCAGGGATGATGGTGGTGTTAAAAATCATCCTTGTCTGATGTGTGGTGAGACGCGAAGACAAGATGGATTTCGACTTCGTCGTTATTCTCTCTTCCACTTGCTCGGCATTTTCCTGGGTATCTTTTTCTAGCTGTTCAATACCTAGATACTTGTAGCCTCTCCTGATCCTTGGTATGAAGGTTTGGTCCTCCTCCACCTTCGCTTTGGTGAATGTTCCACACTTGTTTTTATTGAGTTGGAGTCCAATTTCTTCGCCCTCTTTTCTAATGCGGTTTGGTATTTCGTTTATGGTGTGGATGTTCGGTGCGTGGCATTTAATATCGTCCATAAACGCTATAACTTGATGTTTGCCTCTGGATGCGCGTGTGATGATCGGGTCGGATTTTATGTGGTGGAGCATACCAGCAGTCATCAAAATGAAAAGTAGGAGGCTCAGAGAGTCCCCTTGATAAACACCTCTTCTTACTGGTATGTTTTTAGAGTATTGGTTCTTCACTGATATTGTTAGGTTCCATTGTCCAATGGCTTGTTGTAAAAAGGCTATTGTTTTTGTGGAGATGGGTAGAGATTGTATTAGGTTTTTCAACTTACTGTGGTGTATTGAGTCGAAGGCCTTTTTGAAATCGAACCACGCTGAATGGTGCTCCTGCCGCTTTAGCCTCGCAGTTTGTGAGATGGATTTGTCGAGGAGCATTCCATGGACTGTTGTTTGCTACTACTTTTGTAGTGATTTTATAGTCTGCATTCAGCAGTGCGATCGACCTGTAATAACGGGGGTCTGATTTGTCGCCACTTTTGTATATAAGGACGATCTTCGCCCTAACATCCTCCGAGGTCAAGGTGTATTGTCCGTTGAGAGACCTGTATACATGAAGGATAAGTCCAGGAGACTTCCATGGGGCGGTCGTCAGTAAGGCTTCGTTTACTGCTCTAGTGATTGCTTCTAAACTAGGGCTATTGTTTTGTGTGTTTGTGTGTATATTTTTAATGTTGTTTGTCCAGGTGTTAAAATGACGTGAATCTATTGGGAGCGGTTTGTACAAGTTCGTATAGAACTCTGCTTTGGCTAAGTTTAGTGCATCTTTATTGCTGCTGTTGTTGGTGATGCATATTATTGATGGCTGCGGTGTGAATCTATGCCGGGTTTTTATGGTTTCATATCGGTCTTTTTTTTGGTGAGTTCGTCGTTCAGAAGTCGGACTCGGTCTTTGGTAGATTTTATATATTGTGTGGGCTTCATCTTCAGCTTTTTCATCATTTCCAAATCATTGTGCTGTTTTCGGGTGATGGGTCCTACTACGTGGTTTCTGATGGTTTTAGCTATCTCAATTCTATTCTCCAACTTCTTAATTTTTACCTCTGTTTTCTTGTGTTCCGGTTTTCTCGTGGATTTTCCGATTTGTCCCACAACGAATTTTTGGAGCAGGAATGCAGCCGCTAGTATGTTATAGTGGTCAGTATCCCCGCCTGTCAGGCGGGAGATCGGAATTCGATTCCCCGCCGGGGAGGACTTTTTGTATTGCTTTTTGGTCCTCATTTCTTTTTTTTTGCAATTATAAAGTAATTCTAGCCTAAATTAACTTATGAATAAATTAAAAAATATGAATAATATATCACAGAAGACAGAATAACAGTGTGACAGTATGACAGTATGACAGTGTAACAGTGTGACAGTGTGACAGTGTGATAGTGTGACAGTGTGACAGTGTGACAGTGTGACAGTGAGACAGTGAAACAGCGTGACAGTGTGACAGTGTGACAGTATGACAATATGCAGTAGGACAGTATAACAGAATGACAGAATGACAGAATGACAGAATGACAGAATGACAGAATGACAGAATGACAGAATGACAGAATGACAGAATGACAGAATGACAGAATGACAGAATGACAGAATGACAGAGTGACAGAATCACAAATGACAGATGACAGTTTATATAATATATACATTTTATGAAATATAACAGAAAAAACAGTGTGACAGTGAGACAGTGTGACAATGTAACAGTGTGACAGTGTGACAGTGTGACAGTGTGACAGTGTGACAGTGTAACAGTGTAACAGTGTGACAGTGTAACAGTGTAACAGTGTGACAGTGTGACAGTGTGACAGTGTGACAGTGTGACAGTGTGACAGTGTGACAGTGTGACAGTGTGACAGTGTGACAGTGTGACAGTGTGACAGTGTGACAGTGTGACAGTGTGACAGTGTGACAGATGGCAGTATGACAGTATGACAGTATGGCAGAATAACAGAATTACAGTATGAAAATATGACAGTAGGCAGTATGACAGTATCACAATATGACAGGATGACAGTATGACAGTATGGCAGAATGACAGAATTACAGTATGACAATATGACAGCAGGACAGTATAACAGTATGACAGTATGACATAATGACAGAATGACAGAATGTCAGAATGACAGAATCACAAATGACAGGTGATGGTTTATATAATATATATATTTTATGAAATATAACAGAAAAAATTAACAAATAAAATATGGCAGATGGTATATGCTAAATGGCAGATGACAAGTTCTTGTTTTATGTTTTGTTTCAGATTTCTGTTTTACATATTACAGATTAGAGTCAACAGATAACAGATGACAGATAACAGGTAACAGATAATAGATAACGTATAAAAAATGAAAAATGTCTGACGACAAATTCTGATTCTTTGTTTAGATACCACAGACGATTTTTTTTTTAGTTTTACATATTTTATTTTTTTCTCTATTTAAACTGCATTACATTGCACTCCAGTCAGTCAAAAATTATTTGAAATATTTGTATGAATACATCAATTGAACAATTATTTTGTGTTTGTTTACATTTTAAAACTTCTAACTAAAATCCTAGATTATTTTTTAATGATTGGAGGATGGAATAGAAGGCACGCACGCTCCCACCCCACATATAAATATAAATAAAAAATAAAACATCTTGAATATAATGAAGAAATAGACACGATTACTTTGTCTAACACTTTATATATCGTAATAAACTGAACAACACCTAATCCATTTAATGCTTGAATAAACTAAAATGTGGATCTTGTAAGGGTATATATTGGTCAGTCTGGTCCAAATTTTGATATTCGCCTAAAAGAGCATATGAGATCTTTTTATAATAATAAAACAAACTCCACTTTTGTGAATCACTTAATTGAAAATAATCACGTCCCAGAATCTAATTCCTTGGAAATATTACATTTTTCAGAAAAAGGTCCGAAACTTGATTGAACATTTTTAAAGCGATTATGTAAATATTATTACCGTTTATCACTATGTACCCCCCTTTTAATTCGACTTCTTTTTGTATAGCTACCGTCTAAGTTAAGTTTGTAGTTTACTGTACGTTTGATAACGGCCTTTTAAAGGTTAAAACTATAGTCACATATTAAATACTTTGTGATATAAACGAAGTGTATTTTCATTTAAAATTCCTAACACTAAATCTACTTATAAATCAATATTCTTATCTCTATATACTATTAATATACAGGGTGTCCCGTTAATGCGGGGAAATGGCTGGACCATAGATTCCTGGGGTCAAAATGTGATGATTTAACACAACTTATCTATATCCAAAAATTTACGGTTAAGCTGGAAATTGTCTTCAAAGTTTCAAAAATTTTTATTTCTTTTGTTTATAACAATTGAACGCTTTATTCGATTTGAATGAAATTTATTATTAATAACTACTTTAGTATAATACATCGCTTAAGTTATTATGGACATAAGCGATTAACAGGAAATATAGAAAACAGTAGTACCACCACATTAAAACTAAAATATTTTTTTATTAGTGCATCCAATTAAAACTAAAAAAATACTGCTTAAAAGAGAATTTGATTTTAAAACTTTTTTGTCTCTTAATAAAATTTGATATCTTATACGGTTTTCGCACAAAAAAATAAAATATATTTTTTTATCTAGTAAAAACAAAATCTAGTTTTTTTTAATAATAATAATAATAATAATAATAATAATATTTATTTACGGCAAACGCCTATAACACAGGAAGAACATAGTGTATATAAAACAATGTTAATATAAGTAGAATATAAATAAATAATACTGTATGTGTAACATGAACATAATAAGAATACAAATTAACATAATATATTGTTAGAAGTAAGTGATATAAATCAAATACATTAAAATTAATAATAATGTGATATTGTTACATTAAAATCATTAAAATACAAATAGATATGCGGAACAGGAGAAAAAAAAAACCCTAAAAAATATTATGAGTATGACATAAACAATCTCAATGATACTAAACTAGTAATGAACTAAAACATTAAAATAATAAAAATAATATAATATAAATAATGGTAACATTGCAACAAATTAATAATTCATTAAGTTTTATATTTCAGACAGCGTTTAAAACAGTCCAGGGAATTCCTAAATAGGTCGAACCATTCAAGATTATTAAATTCATTTCCTAGCTCCATTATCCGTGTTAATGAATTATTGTGACCAGACACTGTACTATGTGTAACCGGATAGAAGAGAGTAGATGATCGCGTCCTTCTAGAGGCAATATGAAATGAAATGGACTGTAGAATGTGTGGAGCATCAATGTGACCATTAACTATCCGTTGAAGTAGACATAGGTCAGCAACAGTTCTTCGTTCAGCAAGTGACTTCATGTTAAGGTCATGTAGTATCGACGAGTAATCACCTTGGGTATGTTGATGTCCAGATTTATACTCAATGCACCTTAGGAATTTCTTTTGAGTTTGTTCAAGTCGATCAATGATGATTGCAGTAAAGGGCGTCCAAATTGGTGAATTATATTCAATAATGGAACGAACTAGGGAACAATATAAGGTCTTTAAGCAGGAAATATCCATGTCCCTCCCAATTGACCATACATACCCCCACATTTGTAAGGCCTTTTTTGATATATTAATGATATGATTATTAAAAGTTAGCTTCGAATCAAAAGTAATGCCCAGATCTTTAAATATGCTAACCTTTTCCAAGTTTATTGAACTAATTGAGTAGGTATATGTAATTGGATTACAGCACCTAAACGTTGACATCGAGTAACACTTATTAACATTCAACAGTATCATATCATCAAATAGAAAATATATGTTTTTCGTGGCCGTCTTTGTTTAAAAAATGCAAATTATGTAAAATTATAATTACAGAGTGTCTTTAAATTATTTATTGTTAACTTTATTATAGTTCATAAATATTCACATTTGCAGCAAACAGATTTCTTGCTTGTATTAGGATTTTGCGAAGAAAATTGTTTAAAAAGTGTTAGATGTTATTTTGATTTATTGTATCAATTAATATTATTTAATTTTTATTCAACTGAATAAGTTGATTTACTTATTAATGAGTGCAAATCTGCATACTATATTCATATTTTATTTTTTTGTGCAAAAACCGTAAAAGATATCAAATATTATTAAGATACAAAAAAGTTTTAAAATTAGTTGGTCTTTCAAGAAATATTTTTTTAGCTTTTATTGGATACACCAATAAAAAAATATTTTAGTTTTTAAGTGGTGGTACTACTGTTTTTTATACTTCCTGTCAATCACTAATAACCATAATAACTGAAATGATGTATTATATTATGGTAGTTATTAATAATAAATTTCATTCAAATCGAATAAAGCGTTCAATTGTTATAAACAAAAGAAAAAAAAGTTTTTGAAACTTTGAAGAGAAATTCCGGCTTAACCATAAATTTTTGGATATAGATACGTTGTATTAAATCATCATTTTTGACCCCAGGAATATATGTTCTAGCCATTTCCCCACATTAACGGGACACCCTGTATATACAGTAATATAAACATATTTCAGAAAAATGCTTTGACAGGTCGATTTTTGTTTTTAAATTACTATCCTAAAATACACTTTTAAGCCCCCCACCCCTTCGCTCCTAAGGGGTTTTATCATGCTTTCTCTTTTCGATCAAATATAAATAGCAAAAAGTACGGAAACAAAAATAGTTTAGAAAACTTATGAAAGAAATGATGACAGAAAAAGAACATCACAGAATAAACGCTATTGGTACATGTTTCTCAGAATAAATTTAAAAAAAAAGATGAGTAAGAAAAGAAGCATAAAGACAAAACTTGTAGATAAAATCAATAAATGAAAAAATAGCAGAGGTAAAGGTGGGTTGATATGTGCACATATGCAGAAGAGGAAAGTAAATATTCAATAGGGAAAAATTGCAAAGAAAGATCAAGAATGGATTAGAACACCTAAATAAACACGGAATCACAAAAAAATAATATATGGTAAGAAGTAAAAGATGACACAATATAGAAAGAAGTGGTAAGTATACAACCCTAAAAAGCACAATACACCTAAAGAGGAAGGGCAAAATGATTAAATAAATAAAAACAAATGTATTTCTATATGTGAATGAAACGGGCTTCGTATATTTTTGATTCACCATAAAACCAGTTGATATAAAATATTCTTACTTACATAAGCAGTTTTAATTGTTTTGTTTCTTTTTTGCATTTGTAAACATATTAAATTAATTCATATTTTGAAATATTTTCTTCTTTAAATAAATGCATTTAATAAACATAATGAGGATCGTATGTGTAATTTTAGAACGCAGTCTCATTTTAATGTTTAATAGGAATTTCAAATAAGATATAATAAATTATATACCATTGTTAAAATATTTTTAACTACAAGTAGGTTAGAGGAATATATTTATCTATTTAAGCAATGTAAATAATATGTAAGAACATCAAATTTCACACCACAATATTTCAATTAGCGCTATTAATTACACAACACTGTGTTAAGGCGTTACATGAGGATAATAATTTGTAAATATTTAGTTTATCCAACCAGCACATAATAAATGAAAATGATAAATAAGCGTGCGTCAATAGTTATGAACAATTTATATAACAATAACGCACCCAACGATTCTCTCTCTAATAAAGCAACAATAGCCAATAAAAATAACTTAAAAACCGTGAATGTTTACATTATAAATTCAAAACTTTCTTATTCAATTTTTAGTAATGAAAGTGACACCTATCGCTAATTAATTTGCCATCAATTATTTTACATAAACAGCAGTGGGTTTTCAATTATAACCTTTACTTAGAGTTGTATAAGATGTTGTGGATAGTAGATGGGAAAAGGAAGGAATTGAATATTGACCCAATATTTAACCCATTCTGTCGGTTAGATGGAGTGTTGTCTAAACACAAGCAACTGTGTACCTTATACAATCCAAGTCTAATTCAGTTCAGCGAAGCTTTCAAAACACGAACGGGTTCAAGAAATACAGGGAAGATTGGAGTACAAATACTTGAAAGTTGGAGTTGAACTGTGCGCAAATACTGTTATGAATAGAATGCCGGTTTACTCCATTTGAATGGCTTACTTTCAAATAGAGTAAGTTTCTCTTGTAGCAACGTGTGAATGTAACATAAAGGGGAATTTGATCCCTTGCGACTGCGGACACAGAGGCAACTGTCCTATAATAATGCCTCGTGAAATAAAACCGAATGTACACGAGATAAAATGAAATTTGTTTTTAACGATAAAACGAGAGAATAAATAATTCATATGATAATTAACTTTTGTACTAATGCTTAGGTTTTGCGTAATAAATGCATAATTCGATTGTATGAAGTCGCTGAAAGACCACTGGTCGATAGCCATGAAACAGAAGACCAATTATGTTAGAATTTATTTTATTTATACATTACACGTATTATATTTTATTTTCATTCTGTGAATAAAGATGTTTAGTAGTAAATTTAAAAATACGAAAACATTTCGTAAATCTACAACAACGAGTCTTACTAAGACTACAAAACAAATTAATTTGAAACAACTACTTCTCTAGCTAATACTTCGACAGACATTGAATAATACAAATTAATTTGCGTGTTACAAATAGTACAACTATCAAAGCAACACTAGTTTGAACGTATTTCTTTCTGTAAAATTAACTGAAAATGATTTAATGTACGTTAAATAATTTGTGAGTGACTATATTATGATAAATTTGGAACAAAAAATTAATTTAAGTTGATGTAATTAAAATAAATTAGTAAAAGCAATTAAATAATTCAATACTCAATTTATAACCATCTGCAGACACGTGTTTCGATCTCTCGATCTCTTCAGTACAGCTTTATTATAAAATTGATTTCAAATATAAATAAAAACGTTTACTAAAATAAAAATATAATGAAATATAAATAACTTACTCAGATATGTACGGCAACTGACACAATAATGAAATATAACCGAATGAGGGTCTGAATTTATACCTGAGATGGATTACTGAATTCTACGGAAATAATTACATTCGGAATTAAGGAAAATACCCACTAAGAGCATAATTGAATAATAAAATGTATTAAAATCCTTTAGTTCGTTGTAGAAAATTAAATAATAAATTTAAAAATACGAAAACATTTCGTAAATCTACAACAACGAGTCTTACTAAGACTACAAAACAAATTAATTTGAAACAACTACTTCTCTAGCTAATACTTCGACAGACATTGAATAATACAAATTAATTTGCGTGTTACAAATAGTACAACTATCAAAGCAACACTAGTTTGAACGTATTTCTTTCTGTAAAATTAACTGAAAATGATTTTCAGTTAATTTTACAGAAAGAAATACGTTCAAACTAGTGTTGCTTTGATAGTTGTACTATTTGTAACACGCAAATTAATTTGTATTATTCAATGTCTGTCGAAGTATTAGCTAGAGAAGTAGTTGTTTCAAATTAATTTGTTTTGTAGTCTTAGTAAGACTCGTTGTTGTAGATTTACGAAATGTTTTCGTATTTTTAAATTTATTATTTAATTTTCTACAACGAACTAAAGGATTTTAATACATTTTATTATGTTTAGTAGTGTAGTGAATGTAAGTATTTTGGCTACAGATTATATATAATTGGATATACATATATTTAATTCAAAATATAAAAACAATAAATGTAAAAAATATGGAATTTGTAAATTAATTTGCTCCTTAATGCGATATTTGAAAAAGTCAATCTGATGAAAGATAAAAGGAACATTTGTACACACAAAGTATAAAGAGTATAAAAAAATATCTTAGCTTAATATAAATGAATAATTAATACTTTATACACTTAAAATTTTAGAAGCTGTATGTAACTGCAATAAATATAATTAGAACAATAAATACAGCCTCTTTAGCTCAGTGGTAGAGCACTGGTCTCGTAAACCAGGGGTCGTGAGTTCAAACCTCACAGGAGGCAATCTCACAATTTTGTAAAATTGGTTTATAAAAATATAAAAACACAAATCGTAATTAAATGAAGTAACTTGGCTAGGATTTAACAGTTTTACAAAGTCAAGTTCTTAAGCTCTTGTCGTTTGTGTATATTTATTACTGGCCAGTTTTTAAATTGATAGTGCACATATAGTGTTCGAAATGTACATTATACGATGTACGATGTCATTGCGTTTAGTTATTAGCCAAACTTAACCTAAAATTTACTTAATTAATTTGTGGTTAGGGATTTTTATCTTAGTTTACTCCTAAACCTACTTCTTGACCCAGATAATATTTGTAAGCTGTAGGTCGCCTAACCTACTAGGTTTAAGTAATACATATGTAATAATTAGAAATTTTATTAATAAATATGTATATTTTAAAGGGTGCCCAAAAAGAAAGTTTATATTTAGTTGACCAATTAAAAAACTTTTGAAAACCATGATTATTGACGTTTAGTATTATAGAAAATACCTTGTGCTATATTTGTGCCCTAATTTCTATATAGATAGGGTGTAATGATGAAGCCAAAACGCAAAACCTTGAAATATAAATAAGAGTACTGACATAGAGCTTCAAATGTATAAACACAATGAACTAACTATTGGAAAAGAAAATGTTGATAGCGATCCAGAAGATATCATTGAAGAGCTCCAATCAAATATGTTTACAATGACAGGGGATCATATATTAGATCATATAATAAGAATTTTAATACAATCACTAAAGCCGCAAAGAACTAATATGCATCTTAAAAATTAGAATGATACAAATCCTGATAAAATAAAAGTTTAGGTGCCTGTTGCTGCGATAGAAATCAAAGCGTATATTGGTCTTATTATATTACAAAGAACTTTGAAGGCAAATAAAAAACCAGTAGAAATGCGATGGTCAGCTGATTCTTCTCTCTCAAAGCCATGTTTTCCGCTGTAATATTTGCAAATGACACAGATACTTGGCGGAGCCTACTGACAAGCTACAAGCTTCCCGAAATATATTTGATATCTTTGATAACTGGAAGTCAATGAAGCAAGGGATATTACCTGTATACTCAAACGAAACAACGATCCTTTAGAAATTGTCAATTACATCGCTCTACATATTTACCTCGAAGGTAAAAATCTGCCATTGTTTTTGTTGATATTCAGAAAGTGTTTGATAGTGTATTTAAGTGTAACTCCCTGAAAATTTTACCACGCTCCTTGATAATTTTATACCTAATAGATCCTTACAAATTAAAATTCGTAACACTCTCTCTACCCCATTCACTCCAAAACAAGGGTGCCCACTTTCTCTTATCCTCTATAATATATATGTGCATGATATCTAAAACTTCAATCTATAATTCCTGAACAAATCCTCTTATGCTCTTCTATATGCCAACGATGCAGCCCTTGTAACTCACAGTTTCACTTTACTTAAAGTTCTCAGATTACTTTAAAAATTGATTGATTGCATCGAACTTTGGTTCGCAAAATTTAGGATTTAAAATTAACCCTCACAAATCACAATTCCCAATTCCGTTTAATTGACAGAACACCTCTCCTTTCAGAATCCACGTTAATAAAGAAATTATTTCCCCACGTACCTCCTGTAATCTATTTTAGATTTACCTTCGAAACGCATACCTAGGTCCTGAAAGAAAAAATAAAAACAGAGCAAGGCATTTTATAAGCTTTAATTTTAAACAGCAAGCAATTTCAGCTCATACCACAGTGTATATAGCGGGTTTTGAACTGTCCTCTCGGTAATAGGAATTTAACTAATACTACTCAAATGGTAAACAATGTGAAAAATTACATTCCTAATACCACGGAACAAGCGGGATTATCTCTCGACGAGGTTAATGACCACGGCCACGAAATCGCGAACGAAAATAATAATGAATGGACAAATGTAGTACGAAAGAAAAAACGAGATACAAGTAATTTTAAATTTAATGAACAAGCCATAAATACTGAGCTCCCCGTCGCGGAAATTCAACCAAAAAAATGGATTTTTGTATCACATTTACATAAAGAGGTAGACTGCGAAATAATAAAAGGCCATTTAATAAAAGCCGGAAATTTTCCATGGTTGAAAAATTGAAGCCCAAGTATGAAGAAGCATCTTACGCATTATTTAAAATCGGTGTCCCAATTGCTTGTAAAGAAACAATGATCAATGAAAATTTCTGGGAAAAAATTTATTTTTTAACAGATTCTTTTTCAAAACAAGACAGAATACGAACTCAAATTTTCAATATCACCAACAAAAAAACTCAAAACGATAAAGAACAATCAAAGCAGTTGTCCACTCTCAATATTACATCAGAACCTTCAATGTCTTACGACATCAATATACCAACTAGAGGCACTAATTGAAGACACACAATGCATCATCTTATGTATATCCGAACACTGGCCCACGCATGAACAACTAAGAACAGTTAACATTACAAATTTCAAATTAGCATCCAGTTTCTGCCGAAATGAAAAGGAACACGGAAGAGTTGCCCTTTTTATCGCTGAAACAATAAACTTTTATTCATTCGATGTGCACGCATTTGGGGAATCAAGACATTTCGAGTGCGCGGGTGTTTAAATTAACTTAAATAATGAAAAAATGATTATAATTTGTATTTATCGCCCACTGTGTGGAAACATTGATAGATTTCTAGAACTTTACGAAAAAATGCTTATTAATCTTTCGAATCAAAACAAACGAATCTTTATAATTGGGGACTATAACATAAATTTTTTACACTCGAGTAAAAATGTGGCTGATTTCAAATGTATATTGAATTCATTTAACCTAGAATATTTAATAAACGAACCCATACGTTACTCAAAAACTGTCCAAACATATCGGAGCATACAGCTCAACTGCTTATCCACACAGGTAATGTAAATATTAATAAGCAAACTAGAAGTATTTGGTTATTTTCAGACTTAAATATAGAGAAATTTGTAGAAGCTATCTTAAATGAATCCTTTGAAAATGTATTTACAGTTACAAGTGTCGATTCTAAATATGAATCATTTATAAATACTTTTTTTAAATATTTTTATATACATTTTCCGAAGAAAACCGGCACTAAAATCAAAAAGTCTAAAATCTTCCAAACAAACGAACTAAAAGTAAGTAAAGAAAAATTAATTATGTTTAAAACAATTGCTAACTATCAACCGTAATATGTGCCCTTATATAAAAACGAACAAAAAATTTATAATAACTTACTAATTAAAGAAACACATAAACAGAACGAAGTTAAACTACTCCAATCTAACAATAAATCTTAAACATCCTGGAATGTTATTAGAGATATAGTCGGCAATAATAACAAATCTAACACAAAACCAAAACATAATAGTATACTTGAATTAAGCAATGATTTTAATAAATTTTTCAATGAGGTAGCTAATTAGCTATCAGTCAATAATAACATACCAACAAGTACAGAAACAAAGGTCCCACTTAACAAACACACAATCGATTAGAAATTAAAAACACATTTTTCAAATATGTTTCACCACGGGTTAAGTGAGCAATTAATTAAATATACAGGGTGAGTTTTTTTCGATGTTCTCTATGGGGATCTCGGAAACTATAAGAGATAGAGAAACGGTTAAATGGGGAAAGAAGTGTAGATTAACGAGACGAATAAAATTCCACTTTCAAAGTTTTCAAAAAAGTCAAGGGTAACTAGATATTTTGAAAAAAGTAAAAAGTGTCAATTTTTTCAAATCAATATATCTTGGTTATTTTAACAAATACAAAAAAACTGTAAAGGACAAAGTTTTCGATAATTTTATGTAGATTAATAAAAAATAATCAGAAATTTTTTATCGCCATTATTTTCCGAGATATGATGCAAACTTACATTTTTTTTAAATGGAAACTATAGTTGGCTATTGCCTCATTCAAAAGGTAATTTTTTTCTCTTTAATCCAATATGACATACGACATAGTTATTTCTAAAAATAAGTGAGTTATAGCCATTTTAAATTTTATTATAAATAAAAAATGGGTAGCCATGAAAAAGATGAAAGTAAAACAATTGCAGTTGTTTATAATAATAGCAATATTGTAATTATTAGTTCTACAAAGTTAAATAAAAATGAAAAGCCAGCATAAGAATAATAATTTCGTAATTATCAAATGGCCTTCTGTATGTGGTATAAACCCATTTGTCAAGAGGATAATACGTTTTTTACAAAAATATTATGAACAGATGAATCGCGAATCACTAATTGTGGTATCTTTAATCGCCACAATGAACATAGATGAACTTAAGAGAATCCACGAGAAGTTTCACAGAGAAAACTACAAATTAAATTTGGGTTTAATCCATGGTTTGTTTGGATTAATCATTCTCGATCCATATATTTTTGAAAGCTCACTAAGTGAAACTAATTACTTTCATTTTTTTCAGAAAACATTTGAAGATACGCTCGATTGTTTAAATTTATCATTCCAAGCAAGATTAAAATGGTTCCAATATGACGGTGCCCAACCTCATAACATGTTGGCTTTAAAAATTATTTAAATGATGCTTTTTCTAACTCATAAGTGGGAAGAAATAAACCAATCCCAGGGCCACCTAGATCTCCCGATCTGCGAGTTTTAGAATTTTTTCTGTGGGGTTATGTAAAAAACAAAGTATATGAAAAATCATATCAATCTGTGGAGGATCATGAACTAGTTGTTATTGAAACATTTAATTCAATTTAAATGAGAATAGTCAAAAAGCCATAAATTCAATTTTAAAAAGATATAATTTATGTCATAATAGTATTAATAGTGGACTCTTTGACTATATTTTTTAATATTAAAATTTCTCTCCTATTGATATATTTATAATTACATAATTACTTTATGCAGTTGTTTCATTTTGATTTATCTCTGTAAAACTAATGATTACAATATTGCTAATATTATAAACAAGTGCAATTGTTTTACTTTCATCTTTTTCATGGCTACCCATTTTTTATTTATAATAAAATTTAAAATGACTATAACTCACTCATTTTTAGAAATAACTATGTCGTATGGCATATTGGATTAAAGAGAAAAAAATTACCTTTTGAATGATGTCACAGCCAACTATGGTTTCCATTTAAAAAATGTAAGTTTGCGTCATATCTCGGAAAATAATGGCGATAAAAAATTTTTGATTATTTTTTATTAATCTGCATAAAATTATCTAAAACTTTGTCCTTTACAGTTTTTTTCTACCTGTTATAAAAACCGAGATATATTGATTTGAAAAAATTGACATTTTTTACTTTTTTCAAAATATCTAGTTACCCTTGACTTTTTTGAAAACTTTGAAAGTGGAATTTTATTCGTCTCGTAAATCTATACTTCTTTCCCCATTTAACCGTTTCTCTATCTCTTATAGTTTCCGAGATCCCCATAGAGAACATCGAAAAAAACTCACCCTGTATAAAACACACAATTTTCCTAAATCCCACTACAATACCAGAAATAATAAATATTACACTTAAAATCTCTAATAATTCAAGTGCAGGATTAGATGAAGTACCCATACATATAATTAAAAAAAGTATATATTACATAGCATCGCCAATAAACAATATAATAAATCGAAACAAGCAATTTTAGTACCAATATTTAAGAAAGATGACGGAAACAATTTTGAAAACTATAGGCCAATTAGCTTATTGAACTCAATATCAAAAATTTTCGAGCATGTGATTTATTCAAGACTACTCGATTTTTTCACTAAGCATGATTTATTATTGAATACTCAACATGGGTTTATAAAAAGTCGAAACACCGAGAGAGCCCTATTTCACTAATATGTGTTAGAAAATATGGAAAATCGAAATTTATCACGTGGAATGTTCTTAGACTTATCTAAAGCCTTCGATACCATTTAACACACTAGACTTATGTCCAAACTATACCAGTATGGTATACGAGGTGTAGCATATAACTTAATAGAATCTTACCTGAACAATAGAATACATTACACTAAGTTAATTGATGACCATTTTAAAACAGTATTCTCTGACCCCTTATAGATAACAAAAGGAATTCCTCAGGGTATCATCCTAGGCCCTTTGTTATTTATAATTTATATAAATGATCTTCCACAAATACTACCCCCATGTTGCAAGATAATAAATTATGCCGATGATACAAACCTGCTAGTTGACGGAAAGATATATCCAGATATTGTTAAATTTTATAAGGACAGTATATCAAAATTGGAATGTTGGTTTAAACAAAATAAGTTGATTTTAAATACATCAAAAACTAAATGTTTCCTATTTAAATCAAATCAGGCATTGGATACTCCCCATTCAATAAATTTAAACAGTTACAATCAAATGTTTTCTGATAGTGCAAAATGCTTAGGCATAATTCTAGATGATATCCTAAGCTTTAGCCAACACATTGTTTATATCTGTAATAAATTACGTAGTTCTTGTTATGGATTAAGAATACTTATTCGTTCCACAAATGTTCAAATAGGTACATTATTTTATTATGCAAATATCGTATCACATATAAGATATGGTCTGATATTCTGGGGCAGTAGCATAACTGCAATTAGAGTTTTTATTTTACAAAAGAAAATAGTAAGAATTCTTTTTAAATTGAAATATGATGCAAGTTGCAGAGATATTTTTAAACAAGCTAATATACTTACTTTCTATGGACCTTATATATACGAATGTATAAAATTTGAAAAATGCTGTTTTTACGCATGTCTCGAAATATTTAATCACCTTCCATTAGGAATAAAAAATATGACAAACTATAATCAGATGAAATCAGCCACATATAAGTTGCTCTGTAATATAGAACCGTATTGCATGACGGATTATTTTTCTTTCAATTTTGTTATGTAGAGTTCAATATGTTTTGTGACCTTTTACATGTACAAATATATGTATTTATGTTTGTAAGGTGTAAATAAAAATGATTATTATTATTATTAATATTAACATGTAAAATCACACTTATACAATTTCCTGCCCCCTAATTGTTTTAGAACAAAAACATAAGAGACCAAAATTATTTAGAATTAAAAATACTACATAAATTGACAATCTTCCAACTTCAAAATTGTGGAATGAAAATAAAGAATTAAAGTTAAAATTTTACGAAAATCACATTTTCCATATTTTTTGGTGTGATAATTAATTTAACTTTTGAATAATTGTCCAGTGGGGCCACTTCAAATCCAAGGATTGCGGTGTGAGAAATGCTAACGTCGAAATTTATAAAATTAATAAAAGCAATTAATGACGAATGCAAATGCGCAAATATTTTTATAAACTCCGTTGTTTGGATTGGAATGGAGATTTATTTGAGCATATGGCCAAACCATTTATAATTTATTAATATTATTCATGATAATTGATTTTTTGAATGTATTTATTTATTAATTTTAATTATTATCAAATCATGTTCGAATTTAGTTAAAAAATGTGTGTACATTATTTTCAAAATAAAATCACTTAAGTAATTGTTATTTTTCACTTATTGTATAAGTTGAAGGCATTTTATTTCTTCGAAAATTAAACTAATTACCACGTCACAAATGACAGTTCAAATTGTAAACGTTTGCGCTAAATCATGGAAAACGTGATTTTCGTAAAATTTTAACTTTAATTCTTTATTTTCGTTCCTCAAAAAAGGTTTTGAAGTTGAAAGATTGTCAATTTTTGTAGTATTTTTAATTCTAAATAATTTTGGTAAAACAATTAGAAGAGCAGGAAATTGCATTACCGAGAGGACAGTTCAACACCCGGTATATATAATGATTTGATGACCTCTATTGGAAAATACTTCTATCCTCTTCAACAATCCACACTACAAACCCTTAAACAATATCCAAGTAACGAAGCTTTCAGCTATTCTCAAAGCTCACTGTGGGGCGTGTGCGGTTGTGGATCAAACACAAAAGCAAATAAACCGACATAAAACCCGGTTTATTTGCTATTTACATATGTACAAATTCTTTGTGTGGGTGCCGGTAGCTCTAGTATTCTTCGTGGATCGGTGGCCATCCTCCTCCTCGGGCGTCGAAGGCCGTAGTTATAACGCTGTCGGTATCGTGGCGTAGCGGTCGGCACGTCGCCGGGCGTTCCTAATCGCCTTTTTTTTGTCTGCGCTGGTTCTCCACAGTCGGCGGGACTTCCTCGATCAGGTTCGTTTCGATGGCCACAGGACTATGGGGAGCCCTCTGACCGAGACTGTGCGCTGGATCCGTTGCCGTTTCTATTATCAGTTGAGAAAACACAGGGGAGGTTATTCCAAGTCTGCCGGTTGAGCTGCATGCTGGCCTTTTTAACTGATGCCTGTGACCGTTCCGTCGGCTTTGTGATTGGGACGTCCTCTGTTGGCATCTTACACACGCGCGCGATGCACAGTGTGTGATTTTACAAATCTAGCTGGAAAAAAATATAAATTATAATACAACATCTTTTTGTATTGTATTAGTTTATTTAGGACGTAAAATAAGTTTGTTGGCCTTTAGTGTGAAAAGTTTTCTTCATTTTAATTTCTCTTTTTGGAATTGGAAACCAATTGATGCAACATAGAAACAGCATTTCTTTTGCCAGATTGCCTCAACTTAAGTTTGAACTAAAGTCTTTTTTTGACGGCCCTCTTTTTTGCATCAAAATTAAATTATTTAACCAATCATTGAACTTGTTTAAAAACACATTTTTATTGCGATGATACGCCTTCCATTTTTGGTTGATTCTGATCCTGAACGAAAGAACAGTCCAGTTTAATTCGTCTAACGTTATTTGAGAGCAATGATGTATCTTAAATTTACTTTTAAGGTAATCCACAAATCGATTGTCAGTCCTAGAAGAAGTTGATCTTGGGTTTTTATCGTCACTTTTTAACACGTGGATATTTTTGAAATCTGAAATTTATTGCACTCAAAATTTTATTCTATATATTCTAGATGGATCCAAAATTATAAAAAATATAAAATCATGGCGTACAAAGGTGTACAAAAATTTTGGCAGTCTAATAAAATCACCACTTCTAAGTAATTTCTTTGCTAAAATTTTATTAAAAATACATAATTGAGGAATATTTCTTAGGCTACAATATAAAATACATACCTTGATGTAAATGATCCATGGCAAAAAAGTTATCACAAATAAATACTTTATATAATACGACCTTCACAATTTATGCGTAAGGAATGACTGCGAAGCGGTTTTTAAGTGACAAATATTTAACCACTTTTGTGGAACGATTGACAATAAGGCCGGGCATCTACAGATTATATATTTTGCTAATGGCATATTTAGTACCTAGTGGGTTATAAGTAAATATTTTGTATGTTGTTTTTATGACTTTTTTCCTCCTGGATTCGCAAAATCCCACACTGTGCGACGGTTGCCGCTACCATTCGTCGCCCTCTCGTGGCGGGCGTCCAAATAGTGCGCGTCAAGTGCGCAGCTATTATTTCGTCGCCCTCTCTTGGCGGAAAGTCCTACTTGTGAACCCGGGCTTCCACACACCCCCTTCCTGGTGATGGAGTCACGTTTGGAAACGAACGGTCTTTTTGGAGGTTCTTCCGGACCGTGTCGTGGTTGTTGCTATCGTTTTAGTTTCTTCGTTGGTCGGTTTGTGTTCTATGAAAGCCGGTTTGATTCTTTACGCCTCCTATTGCGTAATCCGATGGATCTGTAGTAACTGCAAGGATGGCATTGGGTTGTGGATGCGCTAATAATGCTGCTTTAGTGATATGTGCTTGCATTGGTCGAAGGCTTCTTTTGCTGCTTCCGTCCATGTATCGGTTTGTTTCCTTTCAACAGTTCAAAAATGAAGTTTCCAAAATAGAACAAAGGTGATTTTGATGCTTGTCTAGGGAGAGAGTTAGCAATTAATCACATAACTAGAAGGTACACAAGTAGTTTGCGATTATCTGATCGTCTTAAAACCAACATGAAAACAATTGTACCCAGTTTAGCACATTATGATAAACTGCCTATGGTATACGGCTGTTACACTTTGTACTAGTAAACAAAATCGTAAATTTTATAAAAGATGTAATAAATCTTCAGTATTTTTGTGCATAGGATATACTACTACCATTATAATATATAAAACTTGTGATAAGTATCGTTAATCTCAACTAAGAGTTTAAGTAATATCCATTTTGTAAATACTTAATTTTGTAATATATTTGTATTTCGTAGAATATGTTTTATTTTTACACGTTAAAATTATTAAATACCTTTAAACTAGTAATAGCATAGTGAAAACGTAATAGGGTACACATTTACCTCAAGTAGTTTCCCATGTTTGAGCCGGCATAGGGGTGGTTAATAAAATATTATCCAAATGTAAATATTTGCAGTCAGAGCACTCAGTTATTCAAACACTCTAACGGCTTACCAAGAAGACTGTGTGATAGTTACTATTTTGTTGTAGATATTTTCTTAATGCACCAGAGAAGTTTATTTAGGTAAACTTTAGATTTAAGGTGGAAGTCAATTGTGTGATGTTATTCCGCCGTGCTGTAACAATGTTCTTTGATTATAGTTAGGAAAAATTTGCAATTCAGTAAGCAATAATTATAATCATAGTGTAACAACAATACAAAAAATTAATATACAATCTGAAAGCACGCATTACAGAACAAACAAAAAATAACGAAAAGCGAAGATAAAATCAATTAAAATAAGTATAAAAAAGTAAAAACTTCAATAGACTCCCAAAAAGAATTAAAATGCCTGATCAACTTATTAACTGGCCTATTGAAGCCATACTATACTTTTTTGTCATCTCGTCGTTAGTTTCTGAACCCTCAGAAAGATACAGGACACAATTAAATTTATTAATCAGTCTACGAAAACAAATCATTTTAACCATCCTATGCTATATACTTTCAATCCTATCAATGTGGCACTGGTAGTTTGTAATTATTTTGCTGTAATTAAGCTAATATGATCCTAAAACCTTAGTTTGGTGATACTCAAATCTTTAATATTATCAACTTTATCCAAAGTATGGTTATTACTGATGAAGGTTTAAATTAAATTACAATTGGTTTGTTTCACAATTTTTCTCTATTTACTCCACTAGTTTCGCTTTTTAAGGCATCATATAAACTTGTCAGTTTCTCTTATAACTTACTCTTGATAATGCCTTAAAAAGAGAAACTATTTGAGTAAATAGAGAAAAATTGTATAAATTAATTAAAACCTTCATCAATAATAGTTTACAATGTTTCACCAAATGATAAATTAGAAAGTCATTCAAGAAATTCAAAGTATGGTTTATGAATATATAAAGGACAAAAAATTGCAAAGATCATTGTGTCTTCCTGCAAGATATAACAATTCTCAAAAGTAGTAATTTTACGATATAGTTTCATGTCATCAGCGTAATGTAAGAAATTTGACTTAATATCAGAACCAATATCATTGACAAAAAAAAGAAAATGGACTCAGGTGTGGACCTTGGGGCACCCCTGAGGTCGCATGTACTTCAGTGCTGATAACCGTATCATTAATCTCAACTAAGTGATGTTGGTCTCTTATAAAGGATCTAAACAATTCCAACATACAACCATTCACTCCACATATTTACAATTTATACAGAAGTCTGCAATAGTTGATTCTTCAAACTGAAGTTGTATAAGTAGAATACATCATAGCTCAATTCCTTATATGTATCATTTTTGAAGTTAGTATATAAAAACAAGTTAGATTTCGCGGACCTTGTATGGATAAAATCATTTTTTGCTCGATAATTAAACATCTAAAACTAAGCATCATGTACTTAACAACCAATTTATCCAATATTTTAGGAATATGATTTAAAGACTGGAACAACAGAACTTGGCTTCCAAAGATGTGGATATAGACCATCATTGAGAGACCGATTAAACACTATGATAATAGGTACGAAAAGCAAATGCACATGCTTTTATATTATCGGTTTTACTAATTTCGGGACCTATATTAGAATGATTAAATTATGACTCTTAAAAATAATATGAAAATAGATTAGCAATGTACAATTTTGAATTTGCAATTATGGACCCATTGGACATGCTACAAGGACCACCAACACTAACAATCATTCTTCACAGGCAATTCGAGAACATAATGTACTCATTTCTCAAAGCCCGTTCTCTTAAATTGTTTATGGACAGCACGCTTTTATTTAATTAACCTAATTAGGTTTAACGGATACTAGACAGGACAGGTTTGTTAATAGTGTCTACGTTCTCTGTCGTTTTTATGATTTGGTAGACCTGTTTTTAGTTTTTCCAATGTTTTAGAGGTCTCTTAAAATTTCAACAACCAACTTTATGCGCCGCAGGCCCCGATTAACAAATTTTATAAAACTTTTGCACGAAATACCTCAAGTTCATTGCTTTCATGTAAGAAGCTAAATAATTATATATATATTGCCTGTTGATGAAAAGTGTGGCATAAATGATAAATTGATACGTTGTTTTCTACTAAGGCCTAATGTGTATGTAAGGCTAAATGAAGACATTGCCAGATATAATTACAGTAACTATCCCGAACAAACTATAACGTTCATAATTTATTACTCTAAAATCCTGTCTCTTACAGCGAAATTAACGACAAGGCAAGCGCGCGCGTTTGATTACACTGCACACAAGATGCACAAACATTAATCACTCAAAATAATGTACCAATTCGAATGTAATTGCAAATGTGTATAAGAGAACCCTTACCGTCATATTACATCTACATAGAGCTGCCACTTTTAAATCAAATAATAGTATAACTATAAATAATTAAATTTATTTTATTTTAGATTAATTTTTAGCGAATTCGTGTGAAAAGTGAAAAAATATAATTTCAAATCAACAATACTTTAGAATCATCAGTTCATGACAATTCTTAAATATAATGTTTCTCAAATTAATATTCATTTAGGAATAATAGAATAGTGCACAAGAACAAAGGAAAATAATTGAGCGACAAGAGGTATAAAAAAAAAGCTTTAAGAAGAATCCAAATCATTGAAAGAGATAGACAAAACTCCTATCAAACAGAGCAGTACTAACAATGGTATGTCAAAGGGTAGTATTACCTTTGATAACGAACTGCAAAGTTCGGAACACATCCTTATACATCCGGTTCCATCAAGAAGGTAGCATAACAAGCATTACCTTTATAAAGATGTCAATGTGGTACGGGACAGCTTCATGAACATAATCAAGGCGGAATTAACTGCGTCATGTCCCAAAGTTGCACTAACCCGACAATTACTCATAAAAGATCGCTTGATTATTTATCTGTCGCCAGGCACCATTACATTAAAGCTAAAGTACTGTATTTTAAACTAAAAAATAAAAAAATAAATAAAATTGTACAAGAAATTTCAAGCAATGACAGCAAGATTAAAAATTGATAACATGTTAGGAAAAACTAATAACTAAGATAAAAATAACAATTGTCTGCTCAGTAAATTAAATGACTTAAACAAGTTCTTCAATAACATTTCCAAAAACGATTGTCGCTCAATAAATGTCTAAAAGAGAGAGGCTTTAAAGGCCTGTGCATAAATCAGACATTTTCAATCTTATTACCACGCTCAAGAATAAATAATCTACTGTCTATAACGAATTTCCAAGGTAATTAATAAAATCGGTTAGTAATGAACTTGTGGGTCCTCTTACATACTTGATTAACATTAATCTCGAAAATGGTACAATTCCGGAATGCTTAAAAGTAGTAATTTTAATTCCAATATTTAAAAAAGGTGAAGAAAGTGACTTCTGCAAATTCCTATAACTCAAAAATACTTGAAAAGGTGATAACAAATAGAATGATGAACTACTTTAAATTATAAAACCTATAACATAGTGCAAAAACGGCTTCATAAATAATAAAAAATCTAACGAACAGAACACATAAAATAATATTCAGATGTGGCATATCAGGTTCTACGACATTAAACATAGGGTTACTGCATGGCAGCATTTTGGGTTCCTTTTTCTTTATTATTTATGTTAACGACCAACCTAAAGTAATAAATCACTAAAACATCCACATTATTATATATGCAGATGACACTAGTTTTCTAGTATCAGACGGAAGTAAAACCAAAATAATACAACAAGCTGACTTAATTCTTAATGCCACTCAAGAGTGGATGGAAATGAATAAATTATTAATAAATAAATAGAAAACAAATATTGTTATATTTAAGACAACAAATATCCAAAACCTTTTATATAACATAACTATAAAAAATGCAGTCTTTCAGATTTAAAATAAAGTAAATTTTTTAGGGGTTAACACTCCACAGCAACTTAAATTGAAACATTTAATGTGAACAACTATCATCAAGACAAAACTCGCCCTGCTATGCGGGATCTAAACGAAGTTTTGGACACCACATCGATAATCAAGGTATATCAAGCGAATATTGAAAGTGTTTTGAGATATATACATTATAGAAACGTGCTCTAAGAATAATTCTAAATTCTAAATCAAACGAAAGCTGTAGAGACAAATTTAACCAAGCACTCATAGAAACTTTCCAGAGCCTGTTAATATATGAGATACTTCTCTTTAACTTAACACAAAAAAATTCAAAACAAACCAAACATACGATACCACATCACCCACGTATGATGCCTTGAGGTTGTTTAATGTCCTGCCAAAAAACAGTCAAAACGTATACATTGCACATGTATTCAAAAAAGAATCTAAAAAACTATTCTATGAAAATATTCAAAATATTCAATTGAAAGGCTGTAATATTGACTACATATAGCCGATACCTAAGGGTATCCAATGATGAATTATTAAAAAAATATATATATACAGGGTGCTCAAAATTGAAGCCACATATTGGTGGCCATCGCCATTTGAAAATTTCAAATTCATTCGTCAATACGTTAACACTGAACGCATTTTGGAAGTTTCCTTGTTATGTAAAGTGTGGATGTTTATCAGCCCATTATGACTATTTACAATACCTTCTCTTCCGAATTTGGTTCGTCCGTCCAAATAATATTACGCAATAAATGGGTTTTCCTGAAGTTTAAGTAACCGTTTTTCACAATATTGTAAATGATATACATGGTCATTTGGATTCATTGCTTGCACTTGAATATAGGTGCATTTTATGCTTCTTTAAAATTCGCTGAATAAATGATCGGATTATTCCAAGATCGTTGTGCGCAGATCTTATTGAAACATGTTGATTGACTTGAAAATAGGCTAGTAAACTTACTTCGTTTTCTTCTTCATCAATTACAAATTTATCTCTTCTCAAGACCTGCTGAGTAGTACCAGCTTGCAAAAAGTTCGCTTCGATTTGTCTAAATTTCCATCTATTCATTGGCGTTAAATAATCTGCAGGTCCTCTCCACAACACTTAGACTTTCACCGTGAATGTAAGATAAATTCAAAATATCTTTATTGGAGTAATTATCTCTGGGATTCATTTTAGCTGTACGTCACCATTGAATATAGTAATAACTAGAGAGCGGATTTCTAGCATTATGCTTATCCATAATATTAATAGCATCGAAAACATTTCTTAATATCTATACGAATCTTGAAGAATGTGATTACTTAGCGCTAAGGTTTTTTGGGCTTTTTTGCTTATTTTGACTTTTTGTGCTTATTTTGACTTTTTATGCTTATTTTTATGCTTTTTTTAGATTTTGATGCTTATTTGGAGCATTTTCTTAAACATTTAAAAAACATTTAATAATAATTTCACGCTGATATTAAATTAATGTGCTAATATAGAGAATTTTCGTAAAAATCTGTATCCCATCATTTATAGATTATATTTGTATTACATATTTTCTTCGTGTCTTTTGACAACATAATTGTTAAAAATCTTCATAATATGATACAATAATTATAATGAATTTTATTATTAATAAATATTAGTATAAATTACCAATTTACAATGGATTCGTTTATAAATAAGTAGATATAATAGACCGTCTCATTATTCAGATAATACAGACGAACGCTTCATAGGAATCACACCTATGATATTCAGGATGTAAACGTCGTTAAAAAATAAATAGGGGCCCCAGTAAGTATTAAATGTAAACAAATTTAAGTGATAGCTAATAATCAGGTGTTCTGCAACCGTATGAATTTCCTTCTCTCGGCAAAAGTACCGATGGGACGACTGGCGCATATTTACCGTTTTCGTTAATTTTCATATTGAAACTCGCATTCATAAACTATTGAATTGACATTCCAAAAACTTTGCTTATTTATCAAAAATTACTTTATGCGTGAATCGTATTAACCTGGGGAATTACAGATAAATTATATTATATAATTCACATGTATATTTAACCCATAATGCAAAAGGTGAAAACCACAATACAAGAATTAATTAGAGGCTATCCAGAATTAATAAGTGAAAATTATACATTATTTTGTAAGGCATGTTTAAAAATAGTAAGTTTTATTTTAGTTCCCAACTGCATCCTAACTAGTCAAGACTTGTGTGTAAAACATGTTATAAAAACACTACGTCAAGAACGTTTGAAAAAGTTCAAAGCTGAACTAACAAAACAGCACAATTTCACAATCTTTAGCATCATCTTCAATTAAATTCACATTTGTGCAAAATACTTTTACATTCTAATATCCCTTTAAGAAAATTACAAAATAATGCATTTAAATCTTTCTTGGGAAAATATTGTAAAATACGCATTCCCGAGAAAAAATTATGTGGCTCTTAGATACTATGAAACCATACAAAAAATTAAAGATATTATTAACAATAATTATATGTGGTTTGGTGTGGATGAAACCACAGATTTGTTTAATTTAATAATATGAGTTTAACATGAAGACATCCGACCAATAGTATTTTGATATACACAAAAGAATTGAAGAAAACTGATAATAACATATAGCAAAATTCATAAATGATGGACTGATAAGCTTATTTTTACCAAGTTACAAAATTTTACTAATAATGCATTTTGTGCATTGTACAAGTTTAGCACATGAATAGAAACGAATTTCTGAAACTGTAAGAATGAAATTTCCATTTGTAGATTTAATTAAATATGGAAAAATAGTTCTTATATTCTTCTGTGAGTACAATTATTCAAGAAGTCATTACCTGATATCTCACTGCCCCATAAACCAGTGCTAACAAAATGGGGAATTTGACTATATGCTACGATGTACTATGCGAACAATTTTGAAGAATTTAATAAGGTTATATACAACTTTCCCTAAACGACAAGCAAATCAGGTAAAGACTGTTAAACAGTTCTTAGGAAACAAGAGCTTCCTTCAAAACAATTGAGTTACATAAAATCGCGTTTAAATTTTGTGAGCAACACAATCAAATCTTTATAAAAGCAGATTCATTTTAGAAAATACCTGCATGCATTGGCCAAAAAATCAAAATAATATCGAAAGAAGTATTCGTTGAAAATGAAGGATTATTAATATTAAATAAATTAAACTTGATTTTGAATGGCAATTTTCAAATGGATCCAGCTATAATTTAAAATAAAGAGAAGCTTTTCTACTTTCAAAAATTTATTGAGCGTCAGAAGTAATAATTTTTACAATTAAACCCTTAGAACAACATTTACTGATCTACTGTTTTTATGAATAGATTTTAGTTATTTTGAAACGTATACAAAATTACAATTTAATTTTTAAATACTTACATGATATTATATATTGCGTAAAGAAAGTATGTTTATTTTAGTTTTAAGCCAAATTTCTTTGTAAAATATGTTGATAAACGTGTAACATATCAAGAAAATATAGTTTTCTTTAGTGCTTTTTTCGTGTTTTTATGCTTTTTTCCTGTTTTTATGCTTTTTTAATGCTTTTTTCTCTAAATTTTGTGCCTTTTAATGCTTTTTTAGTGCTTTTTTCGTGTTTTTATGCTTTTTTCCTGTTTTTATGCTTTTTTAATGCTTTTTTTCTCTAAATTTTGTGCCTTTTTAACTGCTTTTTTCAATTTTTTTAAGCTTTTTTATCCGCTCTCTAGTAATAATAATACGTTGATATTTTGATTTAAAACAACTTGTTCTTTATTTTCTCTAGGTTTGCTGGAAAAAATGCATAGCCAACGTTTTTTAATTGCACAGAATATTGACATATCTTTACAAACATGTTAATAACTTTAAAAGTAAAGAAGATAGGTATAGAGAACGCTAGTATAGATAAAAGCACAATTAAATTCTGCGTCCGATTATCTAAAAATATACAGGGTTAAACAAAAACGTTTACTTTGTTAATATCACACTTTATTTTTAAGTGACTCGAGTTTCAATCATTAACTGATCATTATCAAACTATTTATCGCATATTTAATTAATTTTTTGATCAACAAAAATATATAAATAAACAATTAGTGTTGCTTTGATATCAGTACTATTTTTAACACGCAAATTAATTTGTTTAATTCAATAACTGTCGTGGTATTAGCCAGAGAAGTGATTTGTTTTGTAGTCTTAGTAAGATTCATTGTTGTAGAAATATTTTAATATTTTTAAATTATTAAATAATTATACAAGTTTAAACTAAATAAATTTCAGGAAATACTTCTTAGGTACTATTTTATTGAACCAAGTATAGTAATAATTTTGATCTTATTTAGATATATTACTCTTGTATTAGGAATAATAATTAAGTTATATCTGTTGGTAACTTTAATATTAACTGAATACCTTTTTATTAATTAATCCAGACCAGCAAGTCTTCTCAAAGTATATAAAATTTTCCTGAGATTATCGGCTGATTAGTTTGGTGCAACTTCAAAGTTCTTAATGAAAATACTAATAACATCTTTCATCGTAGTACGCAGACAAATCGATAGCCTCTATTCAGAAGTTACTACGCCTCTTTAAACGTATCTGCAGCGGAAATATCACATCTTAATTAAAGAATAGCTTCGTCCGTTATTACGTGATAAACATTAAACTAAAATACTTACTATGTTTCTAAATATTATATAATAATTGATTTATACCAAGTATTACATTTTGATTATTGTTTTTTTCCTTGTAGGAGATCTTTCACTTGTTGGGATGTTACTCCTTTTCTTAATTCTCGATACAAACATTCATTTAGGTTCAATTCCTGCACGTATTTGTAATTTGATCCTCTATTTCTATTCTAAATAGATTTTATAATTAATTATACGTGTATGTATTAGAATAATTAATGAAATATTATTATTACAAAAATAATAATAATAAATAAAATTTATAAATTTAAGTATGTGCAAAATTATTATAGGCAACTATATATACATAGCACACATGATCGCCAATAAATTCTGCGAATGAATTTTGCATTGTATCCCAATGTAGGTTAAAATTCATGAGAATATTGTTTATGGTATTTATTCGGTTGACACTGAATATTAGAAAGTTCGTTTGTGTAATCAATAAATGTATCGTGATTCCACGCACATAGACGAAGATTCTAGTAACTCGCTCTCGATACATTATTCTATACCTTACACATCATTTTGTAATGCACGCGAACGTGTCTCTTCTGTTCATTTTATGATTTTGAAATTTCATGATATTTACTTCAGCTGTTGCCACATTCGTAGTTAAAAATTTTCCTATTATGACACATGCAGTGAAACTTTCGTTTATTAAAATGGGTATTAGAATTCATTGATGACTTGTTTTAGGTTCTAATGTAATTCTAATGTACAATAGTTATTATTTAAAATTATAATTAAAATTTAATTGATAAATTGATAAATCACGCGCTAGCAGCTGGAATAGCGGTCATATTTATTGCTATCACATAGTAAACCCTATCTATAGGGTCGTGGTTTAATTACCTGCAAGTTCTTCCTGATTTTTAAATTGCTGCGACTCGAGTTGTCCTCTTTGATACATTAGTAAAGTGAAGCAAAGCTTTATCCTTCGCCGGCGAGCTGTGTTATAAAGTCTTTGAACATTGACATCGTCTGCTCCAAACTTTAAAATCTGCTCGAATCGTTGCTGTAGTTGCTGGGATTTATTAAGTCATATCCTTTACTTTGGTCCTTACAAATTATAATTTTGTTTTAGTCGATAAGTCGATCAATATTAGGGATTATGTATTTTCTTTGTAAGTAGAATTGTGTTCAGGGAGTTTATCGGTGTTTAGAGCCACTGTGTCTTTTCCTGTGGTGATTTGTTTGAGCTTACTAAGACTGTAAGCGGTATATTTTCATTCCGTTTATATGCCGTATGTCCGTGAAAAAAAAATCGATATAAACACCGGATATACCGGGATGGCTATAGATAAACTATATCGGAATATAACAATGAGAAAATATAGAGAACGTTCTGTCAAAATATCACTCCCACAGCATCGGTCTAATTAAAAACCCGGATGGGAGTTATGGAGAGGTGCTTAAAAAAGTGTTAGCGCTCTCCTTAAGACGCACTCCTAAAGCCTAATATCTGTGGTCCCTAAAACACTGCTCAATCTGCTATTTCAACCATATTCCTTCCTACTATAGGAAGTAAAGAAAGCAAGGCTGGTAAATTCATTACCAAAGCAAACAAATTAAATGTGCTGTTGGTAGCTTTAAACCCTTTAAAGTGCCAGGCCCAGATAGTATTTTCCTTGCACTGCTCTAACAGGGGTTAGATATAATAGCCCCTAGCAGTCAAATTACAAAGGCAGTTTTACGCTAGGTTATATTTCAGTGGAATGGAAAGAGGCCTTAGAAAATTACAGATAACGATATAAGGAGCAGTGCCCTAGAAGTAGGCCTCTAGGGCACTGCTCCTTATACTAACCTGGAAAATCTACTGTGGATGCAATTCGTAACTTCACAATATATTTGAGTTTCAGTACAACAAAAAGAGAATGCATTAGGTATTTTCTGGCATATTGAAGGTGCATTTGACCGCACAACCTTCAAAACTATGGAAAAGGGTGCCATCACGAAAGGTAGACATACCCACAATAAGATGGATCAAGGTCTTTCTTTAAAATTGTGAGATAGCCGCAGTTATAGGGAGGGAATCAAAAACGGTAACTACAGCAAAAGGGTGCCCGCAAGGTGCTACCGCCCCTGCTGTAATGTATCGTGGTGGACGACCTCCTGGTGGGTCCATACTAAACAAGCAACGCCACAAAAGAAGCTTCTAAGTCTTAGTATCACGGGCGATATTCATACTACCCCCTCTGTAGTAGTGGACTCTTTAATGAACTACTTTCCCTGCATGAACAAATCAGAAAAAGGGCTAATGAATATGATCAGATTGAACTGTCATGGTACAGAACATCGAATTGGCGCTCAGAAATTATGAACCAGATTAAAACAGTGTTCCTGAAAACACTATCGGACGTAATGCGTCCAAATTTGATTTCGTATCGCGTTTTAAAGTGTTTATTGACACCACTATAAGTGGTGTTGTCAACTGTGTGGATTGGCAGAGGAAATGGCCAAACATATTCTATGCGAATATGTAGTCCTGGTTACCACCAGAATAGCCCTAATCGGAGAAATGGAGATAACGCCAGAACGTATTAGGGCATGTACCCCTTGGAAGTTAATTGACCTTGCCAAGGAAATGGACTTCTTGGAAACATACTAGGGTATTAGTATAAAGATCTAACCAGTTTGCAGTGCTCTAAGGCGGTCTATATCCGAACGACCCTTTCTAATCTAATATAATCTAATCGATACCGGAACTCTTTTCTTTTATTCCCTTCTCTAAAACAAATGCTTATTGCAATTATTTCAATATTCAGATGGCAGTCTTTGGAATACTGTGGGGCGCTAGTTGGATAGGTCTGCGGTGTTAGCGGTTGACGTTGGATGATGTGTGTGCGGCTTCTTGTAACTGAAATTAACAGGTTTCGTGTTACCTGTAGGGATTCAATTGGGTGGTGCGAGTAATATGTGGGTTGCATATTGCAGATTTCCGAGTGGAGGGATAATCCTCTTGGTAAAATGGTATACCACTGCGATGGAAGTTGTGTTGTCGTGTCCCGTGGATTTTGAGTGTTTGGTCCGAGATGAGGAAGGTAAATGGGTATGGGTTCGTGTCGCCATACATTCATGCGTTTATTCGTTTATCCGATATAAACTTTGTACACTCCTTAAATTTTAAGGTGAATAGTGTCATTAGGGGAACTGAGGAATTGTCCAAATTTAGGCGAAGTGGTAATTATATTAGGTCGTTTTAGTATTTTAGATATTCTGTCAGTTGTCCATTGTATAAACAGAAGAAATGTTTTGAAAACTTTTGAAATGTATCACTGTCAGATTTTTATTTTAGTGAGTATGCTACTTTGTCTGGAAGGCAACCATTTTGGAAAAGAGCTGTCTCGAGTTGTGTCCAGTTCGTCATTCAAGTTGGATCTGTTTGTTAGTCAGAGGGAGCGGGTTAGAGGAGTTTTTGTCACAGTATAAAGTTGGGCAGGGTAATGATGAGAAACAGCATTAAATTTTAAATACGGTGTAGCCAACAGTTCTGTCATAGTTTTCATTGATTAGTATGTTGAGACATGGCAATCGGTTGTTCTGTTCTAATTTTATTGTGAATTTCATTTTAGAATGGTTATTGTTCAAGAGAAAGTTATTATGCTTGTCTTTACTATGATGTCAAATGATTACATGGCGATAATTAATGTATTAAACACCTGTAACATACAAAACAACAAATATTACGTATTATAAATGTTTTACCTATATATTAAGAACCTAACAAATATAGGAATTTACAGAGGCAAACATAACTTTGGAAACGGAAATCTTTTTAAACCATAAATATGTAGCGTTGAATGCGTCTTGTGCTAAAGTTTTCCAGCCTCCAAAACGGAAGAAAAGTATGTATCACATTAATCCACTAATAAACAATATAAAGAACATGCTGGATTATTTATCTGATGTCAAACAGTATAATACTGAAGTAAAATCAATATTGTGAAACGAACAAAGTGATTTTATATTTAATTATCTATTATGTTTATTTCTTTTCTATTACTTACTGTTGATCTGTGTTTAATGTCGAGCAAACTTTATGATACAAAACATATCAGCTTATATGATAGTTTTTACTACATAGGTTCTACGAAAGTTTGTAGGTAATTTCAGATCTAGAGAATAATTCACCATGTCTTAAGTTTGATTAAGTCTTGTACCTAGTTCATAGTCTACCACATTTCTCATTTGAAACAATTGAGGGAATACGTAAACGTTAACTTCCGTCTTTATTAGAAACTCCACCCTAGTCTGCTGATTAGTGACATACCGACGTAGTCGCCGCTGTTGACTCTCTTGGTTATATCTCGGCTTCTTCTTCTTGCATACCGAGTGACCGCTTCGATCTTCCTTTCTGAATTTGTAGTGGAACTTGTATGGATCCATTTTGCTTGATTAAGACTTTGGTTCCTGTCTCATGGTCAGCTTCGTTCTCGGGATCTTTGCATATCTTCTTTTTTCAGTAACTATCAGGAGATGAAAATGATGGTAGCGACCGTTACAATGTGGTAGTTCATTTTAAAGAGTAAAATAAAAATACTTTCTACGTTTTTATACAACTATATATAGTGATGGTAGTAAAATGAAAATGCTTTCGACCACCACTATTTATAGTGGTTTTAGAGCATCATCGTGTGTGTGGGTGATATTATTGGTCATGTATGCAGTCGTACCTATGAGTATCTGATAATTCGGCCACGATTGCTTGTTTCGATTTAGACTGTATCGCTATGATTGCTTGAATGCTTCTTGATATATTGGTGGTGTCGTAGGAAACATATGGAGGTTTATCGTTACAGAGCTGCTTGTGTTTAAACAATTGTTTCGTACCGTGGCTAATGCTGAGTTGATAGATTAATTTGGTATCGAGCTTCTTTACATTTCCGTAATTCTGATGAATTTGTTAGAACATTATATAATTTTTTTCTGTATTTTATCTCCAGGTTTACCGCTATGGTGATTTGAAATTGATATTCTACCTGTGGGAAGCATAGTCTATATACCATAAATTTAATTTTTAATTGCTCATTATATTCATTTACAATATTTGTACATTTGCGTGGTCGCTATTTTTTCAAGTCTATGGTGAATACTTGAGGCATAGTGATGAAATGATAATAAGATACTGCTTGTTGGTTCATCTTCCGTTGTCGCGTATTAGTCCAACTGTGGTTGGAGTACAAGTTGTCATCTCTTTTGTTATGGTAAGTCACATTATAGGAGGGGTTTCTGTCTAATTGTCAGCGATTCCCATACAAATTATTTTCCGAGTTGCAAAAAAACAGAGTGTTAAATATTCCCTTGCTTTACTTTTATAAATAATAATAATAATAATAATAATAATAACCAACTTTATTTCGAGAAATGTTCACAAAATTAATATTACAGTTCTGGAACATAAGCGAAATTGTGTCAAAAAGAAGGAAGAATTAGTAATATAGAGATCAACTTAATATAATAATTCTAATTAATAACATTATTCGCAAAAAAAACTCATTAATACTATATAGCTCCGCATTTACTAGAAAACTATATACAGCATTTTTGTATTGTTTAAAGCTTTTGATTTCTTGTATCCTCTTAGGCAGGGTATTATGAAACTTGATGCACCGGTACATCGCGTTTCTTTCCGTTAAAGTCAATCGGTGTGCTGGATACTTTATGTCCAGTGTTCGCGTATTATATTTGCGCTCCTTATCTTCGTTTAAGAAAAGATGTTTATTTTTGAACACAAATATTAGGCACTCATATATGAAAATTGAATGTAGAGTTAGAACTCTATTTGACTTAAATATTCCTCGACAGGAGTCTCTATATTTAAGTTTAAATATGGATCGTATGCATCTTTTTTGAATTTTAAAAATCTTTTCAATGGTCGTGCTATTGCCCCAGAAAATTATACCAAACCTTAGGATTGACTCAAAACTTCCGAAATATAACATTTTAATTGCCTCGATGGTTACATATGACTTGATATTATTAATAATATAGCATATTCTTGCGGTTTTTGTTACTAGGAAGTCCACGTGTGAGCTCTAATCCAAAAACTCATCAATGTTGACGCCCAGGAATTTTACAGTAGATTTTATTTTGATATTATTATTTTGTAGCTGTAATTGTTCAGGCGTTATTGATTTATTTCGTTTTGTTTTAAATAGTACCGCTTGTGTTTTGTCTTTATTTAATTTCAATTTGTTGGCTGAAAACCATTTGTCCAATTTTCCATATACCTGATCGCACATTTCTACAAGTTCTGAGAAAAGGTTGGCAGTTGTTAAAAAATTTGTATCATCAGCATAATTTGTTATACAATAGTTGCAATTTATATTTAATTTATGCATATCATTTATATAGATGATGAAAATAATTGGCCCTATAATACTACCTTGGGGTATTCCTACACCTCCGCAGCATCGAATTTTCGATTTATGTGATTTCCCATCCCTCTCTATACTCACTCTCTGATTTCTGTTTGAGAGATACGATTTTATCCACGATAATGCATTTCCTCGTACTCCATAGCGGTCTAATTTCCTTAATAAGAGAAAATGATCCACCGTATCGTATGCCTTTGAGAGGTCCAGAAATACTCCAAGTACCATTTCTTTATTTTCTAATGCATTATTTATGTAGTTAGTGAATTGAAATATTGCTGTGTTGATAGATTTTCCCTTTACATACGCGTGTTGGGATTCACATAAAATATTACAACTGTTAAAAAAATTTATCAGACGATCAGACATTAAAAGTTCGAATATTTTTGAAAAAGATGGTAAAAGACTTATTGGTCTAAAATTATCTAATACCCCAGGGTCTCCTTTCTTATGTATCGGCTTGATTACCGCGAGTTTTAAGTTGTCCGGAAAAACTCCAAACTTCAGTGAATTATTGATTATATAAATTAGTACTTCTACTATAGCGTCGATTGTATATTTTATGATGTTAGTTGTAATTTCATCGTCCCCACTACTTTCTTTACTCTTCAAACGTTTTGTAACACTTAAAATTTCTTCACATGTTACTGGAGGTAAAAACATTGACTTTTGGTTATATATAATATCACTCAAGTTGTTAATTCTGTTATTTTGGTCCTGTGATTGTATTTTTTCCGTGTTATTTAATAGAAAATCATTATATTTTTTAGCCATAATATTTGGGTTCCCTGGTATAGATTTATTCACCCTTGTGTTGTTTAAGATTTCTTTGTAAATACCCCACATGCATTTTGATTTATTAGTCGAGTTTTTGATCTTGTGTTCATAATGCATGCGTCTCAATGACCTTAATAACATGTCATATTCTTTTTTCTTGGTTTTATATAAATTGCTACAATGTTCGTTGTGTTGTGTACGTATAAAATATCGAGTTCGTTTTTACATTTTTTAAGCTCAGGGGTGTCCGTGTACAGTGCACCGCTTACTTGTTTCTTGCTTTTTGTTGTTAATATTGGAAAACTACTGTTAAACATGATTTTAAATTGATTCATAAATCTTTCCTATTGTTCATTTACATTATGTGCATTAACACTGTAAACACACTCCCATTTGCATGATGTTAATTTATTTTTAAAATTTTGTTTATTGTTTTCACTGAAGAATCTCCGAAAATGGATCTCACGCGGAGGACTTCCACGAGATAATTTAACTGTACATATTTGTCCTAAGTGGTCAGAAATATGCATGTTAAACAATTTAGATGGCCTGTGTTAGTGGTGTACTTTGCTCGATATCATTCGATATCACTCACATTGACGTTTCTTTAGAAGCAGATGATACTAGATTATATTGTTGATGTTAGCTGTGAGACATTTGTAAAATGGAGGGAAAAACGAATATTTTCGGCATACCTTACTTTTTTTATTTCCCTAAGGATTGAAACCTGCTCAAGCTCACAAAAAGATATGCGAAGTTTACGGTGATGATTGCGTACGTTTTAGAATTAGTTTAAAAAATTTCGTTCTCGAGATTTCTCTCTTTAAGACGAACAACGTTCTGGTTGGCCCACCGAGCTTTATGACGACCAAATCAAAACCATAGTCAAACAGAATCTGTTTGTGATATAGCAGAGAGGTTAAGTGTATCACATACTAAATATTGTTCCCCGTCAATAACAGCCACGGATCGGTTTTGATCTTTTTGGATCACATTAGCTTGGCGCAGTTAGAAATAGGGAATCGTGATTCAGTTTAGAGGTATTAAACTCTCCGGGTTAACCATCGACAATATAAAACCATAAAGGTGCCATTTAAACTGTAATTAAAACTAGAAATTAATAAATAATACTATCTGTAGCATATAAGTTAGTTTTGCCAGGTATAGTTCCTATTGTTTAATTATTCATTAAGAATATAGTTTATAATTTACTTTACTTATAGTACATACGATAGAAAAAATTTATTTTGTAGATAGATAGATAAAACATATTTAGAAGAAAGTTTATAATTTACTGGCTGATTTCTTACGATACAAATACTTTATTTTCTAGATAAATATTAGAGACATTAATAGATATAATTCTTAAAATTATATTTAATAGTTAAATATGTATAAATATTTAATTACATTAAATCAGTTTCAATTACACTTAATCCTAATTATGAAATGTAATTAAATTATTATAAATTACAAGATTTAAGTGTAACGAAATCATTTATTTCAACAAAAACGCCGTTATCCATAATCACAATGAAGTGACAATAATTACACACACATACTACACAATTACCGCAAACACATTTAAATTTGCAGCTACAACAAAATTACACATAATTACAGCCATTGTTATGGTGAATGTAATTTCTTAACGCATTACAATGGGCTATCTTTAATACTCATCTTCACCTGTACATGCAACAGTAACATCACCTCCTGGTACAGTATTGTTTCCTAAAGGTCACAGAGATTGAAGGTCAAAGGAAAAGAGCAAGAACCGCCGTTTGGTACTCCACTTTCAATTCCACGACGAGTCAGTCAATTGGAGAAGAGGCACATCGAAATGCCGATCGTATCTCTCCGTAAATGGTAAATCCTATCGATTGCGACTTCGCATTTAATTAAATATTTCAATAGACTTTTTGGTATGCAATTTCGTGATACAATCAAGAAAAAAAACGCCTTGTCAAATTAAATGCTGAACTGGAAATTCTTTTCCACGTACGGTAATCGAAATTATGGTCATGTTTTTAAACACAGTTTTTACATTCAATACACTTCATTGTATTTATTTCCATATTTAAATTATATAGTATAGATTAATATATTCTTTACACTTTGCTTATATACTAATATAGAGTTACTATAAATAATAATTATACCTGTTTTTTATTCTTTAATATTGTAAATCATCATAATAGAATGTTGATTTCATCGATTCTGATTTTGTTGATAAATAAAACGCTTAGTAAAAATTAATTCAGATTTCTCGTGTTTGGAAAGTAAAATTTATTATCTCTGCGTGATATATGGTACCATTGTTGGTACGTTATTTATAGCTAGAAATTTTATTATTCGTTGTCTGGTTTTCCTCGCCATTGGAAATATTACTTACGGCGCCGAAATAAGAAGATTAAATATCGCTTATGTGTTATCTAATTACGGGTAATTATACCATTGTTTCTAACAGTATGTGAAATTTATAGGCATTGTATTTGTGTTAAAATGATCTGCCTTGTTGCATCAATAATTGTATTTTCAGTATTAATGGGTCATGTCCCATTTCACACGACCGAGAGAATTGTAACTAGTTGTAAACACTTCAGAACGATTAAGTTTAAATAGCCTTAATGTGGTATTTATGGAAGTGTATCTAGAAACTGTATTTGTGAATGTTGAAAACAAATCTAAATGTGAGATGAACTGAATACTATTATAGTTGACTTGTTATCGCAAGCGTAAAATTTTTATTTATTTTAGAAGAATATATTAAATTCAATTATTAACAATAAAATGTATTAAAATCCTTTAGTTCGTTGTAGAAAATTAAATAATAAATTTAAAAATACGAAAACATTTCGTGAATCTACAACAATGAGTCTTACTAAGACTACAAAACAAATTAATTTGAAACAACTACTTCTCTAGCTAATACTTCGACAGACATTGAATAATACAAATTAATTTGCGTGTTACAAATAGTACAACTATCAAAGCAACACTAATTTGAATGAAATTATTTCTGTTGAACAAACTAATAAATGATAAAATGTACTTTAGATTGTTTAACAATTGTTTAACAATCTAAAGTACATTTTATCATTTATTAGTTTGTTCAACAGAAATAATTTCATTCAAATTAGTGTTGCTTTGATAGTTGTACTATTTGTAACACGCAAATTAATTTGTATTATTCAATGTCTGTCGAAGTATTAGCTAGAGAAGTAGTTGTTTCAAATTAATTTGTTTTGTAGTCTTAGTAAGACTCATTATTGTAGATTCACGAAATGTTTTCGTATTTTTAAATTTATTATTCAATTATTAACAATAAACACAGATTTGTCTTGTTAATTAATTTTAACTTAGAATACAACATACACTCTGTTTATTAGTAAAAATTTTGAAGTAATACATAGTTCAAATTGTCTTTCTCCAAGAAGCTCAAAAGGTTAATATATTTAAAATCATATTTGAGAACAAATTAATCAAATATATTATTAAATAATAAATAAATGAAATACTAATAATATTAGTCTCTTAAATATATGCATTTTTTCTGTGAGAATGTTCGAGTACGAGAAGAGTAATACTGTGAAGTTTATATATATACAATACTGAAAAGTTTAAAATATCTATTTATATTTTAAACTTTTAATAAAGACAAGTTTATTAAATTGTTTTTTGAAATCTACGTAGATTTTGTTAAAATTGATTTACGCAGTATATATTTATTTTTATAAAATTATTTGCAAACAATGTTTAAACTGCTTTCTTCCATTATAATTAAATTCACTGCAATTTTTCCTCGAATGTCATGTTGGGGTACAATTTATTAATGATACGAGGGCGGCCGAAAAGTAGTACCTGTTAGGACCACATTTTTTTCCTGCTAAAATTTTTTTGTGGTAATGTTCACTGATTTCATCAATTGTAACGTAACGCGTTGATCTTTCTTCACAAATTAATTAATTGAACTCACCAGTTCGTCCATAATGACTGACGTCCGTTCTGAACTCTCGACATCATCCTCTCTTTCTAAGTTGAAATTACTGTACTAGCTCTGAACAGACAAGTCATCTATAACATTTTCTCCATGCACATCCTGATATACCTCGTAGAATTTTATATACTATTATGTATATTAAATGTATGATCCATTGAAAATATTTACTTTGAAACACATTATTACGTAATGAAGCACATTTATCAAAATTATTTAAACCATCAATTTATAAGAAGACAATTGATTCAATGAAAAATAAATAATATCAATTCCTCAATTGATATTATTTGATGATATAGCAAGAAAAAAGGCTAAAAAATACTGGTTAAAAAATGTAGAATTCTCAAGAAAATTCTAATTTTGGGAGTGAAATTATTGAAAAAAAGTTAGAGGATCAGAACAGATATTGCTGGTTTTATAACCCAATAAGATAAAGTAACATAATACATATGGCTAGAAAATTATAAACAATTCTAAAAATCTAAAAGAAAACATAGTAAAAATTCTAAAAATCTGGACAAAAATAGAATAAACTTCTAGAAATACTGTAAAATTATAGAAATCTCAAAGACAAATTGGCACGAAATTTTATCAACCTGAAAAAACAGAACAAATATTGCCAAAAAAATGTTAGAGCTCTCAAAAGTTTCTAGAAATCTAAAAAAATAAATGCAGAAAATTTCTTGAAATCTAAAAGAATTTTTTTTGGAAAATATCGATAAGACAAAATGGAAAATCAAAAATTGAAAATAATGAAAAAAAATAGAAATTTGGGAGAGAATTCGATAGGAAATATTGATAATACAAAACGAAAGAAAAAAATTGAAATAGAAGAAAGGAAAAATGATTTAAGATTCTAAAAATCTGCAAGAGAAATAAATTGGAAATATCGATAAGACAAAACGGCAAAACCGAATTTGTTAAAAAAAAAACTGAAAAAAAACAAAATTCTGGAAATCTAGAAGAGAAATATATGTCGCTAGAAATTTTTAAACATTTCTAAATGTCTGTAAGAAAAATGCTAGATGATTGTAAAAATATGAAAGGGAATTTTTAAGTTCATCGTAGAAATATTTTTGGAAAATATCAAAAAGAGAAAATGGCAAAATTTAAAAAAAGAAGAAGTGGGATGAAAATTCTAGAAATTTTCGACAAAATGGTACAACAGATTTTGAAAGAAATTTAAAAAATCTAAAAAAAAGGTTGTAAATTCTTAAATGTAGAAGAGAAATTTTTGAGAAATTTTAACAAAATAATAAGATATCGTTAGAAAATTTTAAACAATTCTAACATAATAATAAAGATAAATTGCCGAATGATTGAAACATGAAAGAATATTTTTAGAAATTCTAATAATCTGGAGAAACAATCATTTGGAAGTATCGATAAGAAAAATCAAGATTTAGTGAATATTCTCGAAACAATTAAAGACAAAATGCTAAATTTCTAGCTAAAATATTCAAAGCTATCACGAAAAAAGAAAAAGGAAAGGAACGAAGATCTAATTTCGGTAAAATAAAGCATATGATAGATATGAAATGAACTTCTAGACTTAAGATAAATTGGTAAAAATTAGAAAAATTTCAAACACTTATTAAAAAACTTTTCAAGAAAATTCTAGGATTTTGGAAGGAAAATTATTGAAAATTACTAAGAAAAATTTAAACAATTTTAAAAATTTGAAACAAAAAATGCTAAAAATTCTAAAACTCTGGACAAAAACTAGAATCTACAAAGAATATTCCGGTATTTTGGAAGAAAAATTAGTGGAAAATTGTAAAAGATTAAAGGATTAGGTCAGAGATTCATATTATTTTTAATAAACCTATAAAGAAAAGTATAGAAATCAGAAATAATTCTAATAAATTCTGGAGAAATATCGATAATGCAAAACGCTAGAGTAAAAATTAAAAAACAGAAAATTAAAGAAATCAGAATTGAACATGCTCAAAAAATGTTGAATTTATATGTATTCTTTTAAAGGAAGCTAAAGGGTAATAAATATAAACATATCAAGTTATTTGATACACATTATTTATCAGCTTTATCTGCATTTGCAGAACGATACACATTTTATAATGCGTTTAAACACCCGGATGAATTGTAGCTTAACAGGCAGCATGTGTTAAAAGTTTGGCGGCTAAATGTGAATTTAAAAGTGAACATTTAAATGTAATAGTGATCTGACACTATTACATTTAAACGTTTCATTATGGGACTCAAGAATGGATCTACGATGGATTGATTATTTGAAAAGTATCAAAAGAATTTGGTTGATTGAGTTACTTGAAGATAATAATAACTTTGATTAAAAACACTTAGAACCTTTCTTCAATATTTTATTTTTATCCAGATGCACATTTCGGACACAAAGTGTCCATTATCAATGGTTTAATTGATCTGGATAAAAATAAAATATTGAAGAAAGTGTTTTTAATCAAAGTTATCAAAAGAAGTTGAGATTGTGAATAGCCCGTTTCAACAACGGCATTCCCCAGGGGAAGATGACGTTCAAGAAGAAAGTATTCCAGATGTCCTAGAAGAAGCAGCAGTTCCAAGCACCGAAATTCAAATAGTAGCCATTTATTTTACAATATGGAAAAAAAATGAACACTACGTCGATAAAATGCCCTCGGTTGACATTTAAACATTCTTGGAGTCGAGAGTTAAAATTTTACATAACCCTTCTCAACATATTATCAGGTATTGCAATCTCAATAATCAGTTGTTTGAAGGCTGGGATTGTGCTGGGTGGATAAATTTCAAATCCTTGTATTTTCAGGAATCCTCATAAAAATAAGTTGCTGACTGTTAGGTCTGGAGACGGAGGGGGCCAATGAATATCCCCGTTTCGAGAAAGCGCACGCCCCAGGAGCAAATCATTCACAATATACATTGATTCTGGCAGTATGGCCTGTTCTCTCTTCTTGATGGAAGATCGTGTATTCATTTTCTGGAAGCAGACAAGTTGTGATCTGAGGAACTTCCTAATCATTGCTCATCCTCAAAAAAATCGATTATTCCATTGGCCGATGTGGCACACCACTTGTGACTCTTTGAACATGAAGAGATTGTTCATGAAGTAAACGAAGGTTTTCCCTCACCCAGTATGTGAAATTTTGTTTATTAACAAAACCGGAAAGGTGGAAGTCCGCCTAATCGCACATTCACAAGTTGTTGAGTTAATCACCCGGGTTAAGAGATTGCACAACCTGCATTTTATAAGGGTGAAGTCCAAGATCTCGAAGGAGATTTTTTCTCTTCTGATTAGCGGACTTCTTAACATCGCTTGATGAACGACTTCGATATTGTGAGATCTTCGATAGGTTTTCCCACTATCACAATCTTTTGTAAACATCCACTTTCCTCGAGTTCGTTTATAATTTTTTTAAATCTGACGGAACGGGTTGGTTGCGCGATAAGTCGAAATACTATCAAAAATCTCGTTGCGTTTGCACTAAACTCTCGCCATTTTGATAATACGCTTTAACTGCGCAGCCACGTTATTAACACAACCATGATTTATTGTAAACTAAATGACATATGATGCATTTTATGACAGATCGGCAATGACGTTTCCACTATTTCGCCACTAGCAGCTATTCCCACCTCAAATCTTTCCGTTTCACTGGCGGACCCTTTACAATTTCTTTCTATTGCTGAGTGATGATCTGTCTGTACGATAAATAGTATAGAGTTGGCAAAACAGTTCTGTATCCATTATATACGGATGAAGCCCTATTTCACCTAGGACAATAAAGTCCACTTTTTCAGAGAAACAAAAAACAAAACCACTTAATTTAGTTCTGAGCCTCATACATTCTGGATGTGTAAGTTGATTGAATACATTTTAATTTAAATAGAACCACCATTAATGCCTTATCTGAGAAGGTTGGAAAACCCAATTTTCCAGCAGGATAAAGCAAAGCAGCATACAGCTAGGGTTACTATGGAATTCCTGGAACTCTCGTTCTCCAGACCTATCACCTATTGAACACATGTGGGCAGGGGTGGGCTGGAGCCTCTTCGGTCCGGCTCGCGCGAGCCGTTTGTTAAAATTTTTGAAACTCGGCGAGCCCCTTGTTAAATTCGGAATTTATCAGTTTTTTTGTGGAATAAATGTTTTGGTTTGTTATATACAGGGTGTCCTGTTAATGTGGGGAAATGGCTGGACAAATTCCGGCTTAACCGTAAATTTTTGGATATAGATAAGTTGTGTTAAATCATCATATTTTGACCCCAGGAATCTATGGTCCAACCATTTCCCCGCATTAACGGGACACCCTGTATATTATATATTTTATACTGTATAAAATTAAATGAAGACAATGTACTAATTTACCGTTTTTTTTTCGTCGAAATAATACCGAGCCGGTTGTACAAAATTTGGTAGCCCACCCCTGCGTGTGAGATACAATTGGCAGAACACTAGGCCATCTTCAGCCACCCCCACTCACTTTTCATGATATTAGGATGTAAACTCAAGAAGCTTGGGATGCAATCCCTCAGGCTGACATTGACAATGTGATTTCTAGTATGCATAGGCAAGTTGCTAAGTGCTCCAGAAATGGTGGAGGAGAACCTAATTATTGAAATTAAAGAAAAAGTTATGATTTTTTTGTTAAAGTTTTAATCAATTCTTAGTGTGGATTATTTATGTATTATCTGAAATTGTCATAAAAATTGAGCGACGAATTTTTGGTGTTCTTTTACTTATGGCCACCAGTATATATATTCAGTTTTCTTCCTGACGCGTGTTTCGATCAATTCTAAAAAAATATAAAATTAATTATTTAAAAATAAAATGTGTTACGATATATATAATATGGGTTTAATTGTGGAAATGTCCCAAAATCAAAAGGTTCGAACTGATCAGCAGTTGGTAATGGTTGTTTAGGAAATTATAACCGTTTATAATGGCCCTCTTAAAATTCAGACCCTCAAGAAAATTCAATTTTTGCCTGTATTTCAGCAAAGCAGCTCGTTTTGATGATAATTGACGTCTCATTGTGATACAATGCTTGGATAATCCTGTTTTCGTAGTTTGTCTTTTTACTCCTTTTTTGTTTTCCTTGAACCCGATTTTGATCTTTCTTTCTGTTTGTCATATATATTTTCCATCATGGTGATCGCATGTCTGTATTGTTGTTGTTAACTAATTGATTCTTTAACATATCCTATTTGACTTCTATAACTTGGACGTTCTGTTTATTGTATTTATTTATTCTACTATGGCAGTATGTTTATATAATTATCGTTAGGTAACATAGCGACAAGGGAAGATTTAAATGTTTGTAATATGTGTAAAATTTGTGAAAAATTAATAAAACCCACAGATGTGAAAACACAGTGCTATGAGCTATGCACACTTTTAGTGCATGGTATATGCACCGGTCTAAAAGACAACGAACTTCGCTTAATAAATGGGAAGAAGTGTGTCGTTTGGTTATGTCCATTATGTGTTAACTACCAGGAAAAAGTCAGTCTATTTTTACGTTATTGCACCAGATTAACTGGACCCTTTAAGATCATAGCGTAGTGATTAGGCAAAACCATTCGGATTTACAAAAACTGTACGACCGTAACAACACTAAAAGTGTTATAAATTGCTGCCAATTAAACAGTGAAGACACCTATAAATCAAATAAAAAGGTTGTTCTACTAAATACAGGACTCTGCTGTTGGAAATAACAATATATCACTTATAAACGATAACCATTCAAAGGTGTCGCTACAGAAATCTCACGAATACCAAGCTGACCAATACTGATGATGTGTTGTGTGAAAAAATAGTGCCAAAGGTTGAAAACCCTACATTCGCAAGTTTTAAAACAGGAGTTAAATTCACATACAAGGAATTATTGGAAGATGCAAACTCGTGGAAGGGGGAATTGCTCTATCTAGGTTTAATTTTTTTTAAATGCAAAATTCAAAAACAACAATATATCGAAAATGCAACAGTAGAAACTTAACCTATAACTTTAAACTGCTACACTGCAATGTGTAATGTATTAATACGGGTATCACCGAATTGAAACATAATCTGGATACAATTAAAGATCTTAGCATCATATGTGTCACAGAACATTGGCAATCAAATGAACAGTTGGAAACATTAAATTTAGCTACAGATTATGAACTAATTTCACATTATTGTAGAGAAAGAAATCAACATGGAGGTGTAGCAATTTATTGTCATCGTGGTATTATAACATCTAACACAGCTAAATAATCTGTCGGATTGTAAACACATGGAATGTACAGCGGCTCAATTAAAATTAAGTAATTATATAGTTAAAATAGTGTGTATCTACATGCCACCAAATGGTAATCTAATGATTTTGTGTAATAAATTGGACTTTTTAACAAAAAGTAGCAGCATGCCGTTTTTTATTGCAGGCGATTTTAATATTAATACTGATATTAAAACCAATGAGTCCCTGTTATTCACTAGTTTATTTAAATCCCAAAACACAATCTTAACCATGAAGGAACCCACTATAACACATTATACTGGTTCAACATCATGCATCGACAATGTATTAAATAATCTTCCTTAGAATTATGTTATTACTGAGATAGTACATATTTATACATCAAATCATGATGCATAACTTCTTAGTACAAATTTAAAAAATGGTGATGTGGCCATCATAGTTACTTTCCCTATATTTTACTCGAAAACTATGAGGTTTGCGCAAAAAAGCTATTCTTAATAATTTATTCAGTTTTAAATTCTCTTCAATTATTTGTCATACAAATTTTATGTAACTCCAATAGTTTATTAGCAATTGGCAAAAAATGTCAAAAATCTAAATTGTTATAATTTTTTCTTGAAAGTTAAAAATTTTATGAAAAATATAATTTGATAAAATGTGTTCAGTTTTTAATTTCCTTTAACTTTTGTTTAAAAAGTTTTGTAATTTTTTCATTTTAAAGAAAATATCAGAAAAGCAAAAAACAGCCTCGAGTAAACACCCACTTCCGGTTTATGAATGTTTACCAAAAGCTTTTCAGTTTCAGTTTCAAATGATAAAACCTTAAGTTTAAAGTTTCATCTCAATCGGATGATGTTTTTGAGATACAGTGCCCACCGGCAGACAGACAGACAGACAGACACGCACACAGACACAATTTTTTTTTTCCAGAAATCAGTGGAATGGACGCAAAGGACCTCAAAAGGGATATTTCATCTAAAAAAAATTCAAAAAAAATCACGAAATCAATACTTCCCCTATATTTCATATAGGGAAAGTAGTTATCGTAAACAGGATAACCACAAACAATTTAGATTATTTTCAGACTCCGGAATTGAGGATATAGAGGGTCGATTTTTACAATTATGTCATACCGGCGGTAACGGGGCTGCCACAATAACAATAAATCGGCACCCGAAGATTATTTGGAATGGCTCGTGTGAATATTTTAGAGATATATTTTCAGCAAATATTATAAATGATAAATTTCTTAAATATCTTTACGTTATACTTAAATAAACATTTTCCCATTAGGAAAAACACATTTTCAAAAACAAAATTCAAACCTAAAATCAACACCAATGAATTTGAAAAATGTAAAATTCAAATGCAGATACTGGAATCTTTGTCTATATCCATCCCTGAATATAAATATGAATTAAAGCATTAAAAAAATAAATACAAAACTTTACTAAAAGCAGAACAAAATGCTTACTATGAAAAGCATTTGCAAAAAATAGTAATAAATCCAAAGTATCACGGGAATTGATATCAAAATTCACTACCAAATGTGGTAACACAAAAGTATTACTCCCTAATACAAATAATTCGGTCCAAAATTATAAAATATTTAAAAAAAAACATTGGAGCAACCATGATATCCAATAAAATACATAATCATTTTCCGTACTTGTGTACTATCCCTATGCATGATATAACTTTCCATTTCCGACCTATCACTAACGACGACATTATAAGTACATTAAATAAAATAAATAATAAAAAAGTAATTGAATAGATGAGATCCCAATCATGTTAATAAAAAAATGTATTAACACAATCATTGAACCCATAAAACATATATTCAACTACTCACTTGAAACTGGCATTGTTCCGGATCAAATGAAATTAGCTATAATCACACCCATTTATAGAAAGGGTGATCAACAATTGTTGATTTAATATTTATATTTTAAATACGCTCTCAGAATTTTTTGAATCGCTTATTGCATGACAAATTTTAAGCTTTTTTTATAAAAAATGAATTATTTTGTAATAGACAACATAGTTTCATGAAAGGAAAGTCTATTGACACGGCACTCTTTGATTATCTAAACTCCATTTATTTACATCTAGACAGGGATAAACCCGTTTGCGGATTTTTTCTAGATCTTTGAAGAGCGTTCAACACTGTTGATCATTCTATATTGTTGACAAAACTAAACCGTTATGGGATTCGAGGCAAAGAAAACGAATAGATAAAATCATATCTTAACAACCAAAAACAAATACTAAACATCAACGACACCAGTTCAGTTCAAGTTCTAGTACTGACGTGAAGAGGCTCTTAGCTTCGTAGTGACTGTTAGGTTTTTATTTTTCTTTCTTTCTCTTATATAAATAGTGCTAAAAACAATCATAATACTTACTTATAATAAGGTAGAAATCACCATCTTAATAAAAAATAAATATATATTAAACATCATAATTAAAATATCTGATACATAAATCATATTTACCAAAATCGTATATGAGTTACCAACAAGGAATTAATAATACCACATATGTCTTCGGAGTGATAATGGAAATAATAAGTGAATCATGTTAATATAAATTTTGTTTATCATAACATAATATACTTAACATTACACAATCCCAACTTTACTAAGACCTTATTGTTGTTTAATGATTATTACACTAGAAATTATATTGAGAAATACATCTTATTTAATTTATTTGTTTCTTACAATGAATATGCAATCATTTCAAATAGATACTAGATTTAATATATTTTTATGAATATTATATTTAAAATAGCCTTTATTTTGAATGATTGTGACTGACGACCAGCATTGTAACAAATTAACACCAAGTAATGGTGATATGGTCACGAAGCAAGCAGAAGCAGTGAAAGGAAGACGCATGCTTTAAGTATATAGCGATGTGATACTTTCACAGCCGCAGGACTTAATCAAGTGACGCAACTGCGGAGTCGCACTGGAGCGCCATAACCATACTTGTCCCGGATGCGTATCGTCAACCGAGTTGCATGCGTACGTACATTCGACAACTCAAAAGAAACACAAAATAATATCACTTTTGCTTTCTTTAAATTCCAACATATCCTCCTACGGAGAGTAACGACCTTTCATTTTTATTATTAACTCAAGCTGTGTAACTTTTATAATATCACACGTGCGATGTTATAACATCTAAGTATCCGCACATTTGTGTTGTAGACATGAGCATAAAGGTCGCTACAGATCTGATAACAACAGCTTATGACAGGTTTGCTTCCCTCGAAATTTATTCCAATATTTTCAACGTCAATCGTTCTAATTTTATTAAATCGGCCTTTTATTGATCCCATATATAATACTTTTAAAATGTAAGTGACAATTTATTATGTAGAAGGAAACAAACAAACCAATTTCTATCGTTGATTCCCGAGGCATCTTCATTGTTATACATTTTGTAGTATACAATAAAAACACGTAAGAACTTATTTGTATAACAGGGTTTATTTATACAAACAAGTTATTAATGTTTCTATTGTATGAAACAGTTTCCTTCATGTTTATTCTGGTTTTATTTATAAATAAGAAGGTATAAAATAAGATATTCTGTCATATATTTTTTTATCGCATAAATATAATCATATCAACTTATAATTAGAAGGATAACGTAGAATGTTAATAGTATTAAATTATTAGTTTACACTGTCATGCTAAAAGTAGTTTTAATAAACTAAAATTATTTTATTCTGAAATATATTATTTATAACATCCATTGCCTTGCTAATTGTGCTCAAATCACTTGTAGATATTTGTATTAAGTTATCCAATTAGTTTAAAACAAACGAAAAAAGGCCGAGGATCATCTTCAATGTAGCAAACTCACTTCTACCCCATTAAGATTACACCGATGACTTAGATCTTTCCAAAAAGTCCCCATTTAACTTCTAACTCTCTCATCAACTCCGTATTTCTTGTCCTAATCTCCGAATCTCCCATTCAAACCGTGGATTTTTCCAAATCCAACTGCTATTCCTACTGCTCCTGTGGAACATTTATCTTCATTTTACATTCCTTCGACTTTTTCTATACTAACTTCTAAAATAATATGAACCAAGCGGTGCTTATTATTAATTAGCTAACTAAAGATAAACTATGTAATTTATTCAGACTTAAATGTCGCGTTCAGTTAAAATTTTAATCTAAGAAACATTTCTGATTTCTTCATTATTTTTTCTTTGATTTCAAGGGAAAGAGGTGTTTATAGGAATAATATTTCTAAATATGTTCAACAGCTACCTTTATTTAAACTTAGTTCCTCCATGTCAAGTTGATGTTAAGGTCTTGAGAGCCAGTACTCGCTTAAAATAACAGTTGTTTTTCAGATCAATAGTAAGAATTGATTAGGCCCATAATTCATCCGATATTTATAAAGTAGGTTAAATTACCTCTCCAAACTGCTCATGTGGAAAATTTAGTTAGATTAAGTATTTTGCACTTGCTTATTCCAGCTGCTATAACTTAGGTACCATATACTTCTATTTGTCACCTCTATTTAAAGTCAACCCTATTCCGATAAGTACATCCCATTATATTCCAATCATAATATAAATGGCATCAAACTTTAGTGTTCTTTTTACTTATTTCTTTTCTTTTCCATTAACTTCCAAGTAGCGCCTATGCGAATAATCAAATAGGTGCTGATTCTACAGAAATATCAAGTAATATTGACTTACCGCAGCCAGAGCTTCTGGCTTGCAATCCTATCGGCCACAACCTATGTTACCACTAAAGGCCCAACATCGTCAGCAACGATTGGAGTTACGGCTGTACTAGAACCTAGGTTGGCATAGGGTAGTATTTAGTGATGAAACCCGATTTTGTTTGGAAATGCATGATGGCTGTATGAGAGGCAGACGAAGACGTGGGGAAAGTCTCAATATGGAATTTTCTGTTGAGAGGCCTATGCATCAAACTATAGGGATTATGGTATAGGCTGATGTAACTTGTAGAAGTAGGTCTTGTATTCATCTAAGGTAAAATGAATGCCCATTAGTATGTAGGTAAGGTATTTGATCCCCAAATTATTTTGTTACTTCAGAAGAGAGAATACCTACTTTTCCAGCATGTATGGAACATCATGGGGATAAGACTAAAGAACATAGAGTATCATGCTTAGACGCTGTAAGCTCTTCAGCATCAATTGCAGGTTGCTTGGGTTATAATACCTGAAGAGATTAGCGATCACCTGCTAGAATCGATGCCACGTAGAGTAAGGGGAGTACCTAATAGCGGCTAACCAACCCCATGTTAAGAAGAGGACGACAAAACAGCGTTGTGCTATCTCTGTGGTCTTAATGTCAAAAAAGTACAATCTGTGAAAAGTGTAGTTTCGATTATCACATAGCGTACTTTGAGTGACACAAGAACAAATGTGAGAACTCCACAGATACGGGATGTGAAGTTATAATGGCAATTCAAATTGCAACACGAAACAGAGAAAATGAGCTACTAACAAAACTAGTGCATGAAATGATAGACAAGAATGCTATTTTAAAAGTAAATATTAATCTCTTGAATGAGAAAATTGAGGTTTTGGAAAATAATCAAAAATTTCATAAACAGACAACATATGGCGCCATCTGTAAATCAGGGGAAACAATGAAAAATATACAAACTCTAAATAATATCTGTCTACAGGACACTAGTCACACAAATCCAGATTGTTTACTTAGAAGGAAGGAATCTACAACAGAAAACCAATATGTCCAGGAAAAAAGGCGTCGGTAAAGCCCAAATGATAGCAAAATAGAAACACAAATGTGGGAAGCATACTTAAACAAAATAGACTGAAAAGAACTAATAAACCAGGAAGGAATTAAATAAAAACAATGAAACAACATCATTATGGAAACAGGTTACATTACAAAAAGAAAAATCATACAAGAGAAAACACAACTAGTGTTACCGGCGTTCAGTTTACCTGAACAAATGCGTAATTATATTTTAATCCAATTTATGAGCTACCCATTGCTCCTATTAATAATTTGCATAAATTCCGCTTTATTGAAATATTCCAAACGAGATAATTTTCAGCTAATTGAAAATCGTTGGTATCTACTCTGTCAGACAGCCAGGTTTCGACAATTACAAAAATATCATAACATGACAAATTAACGTTGTTAAAAAACTCTCTAATTTTAGTATTAATGCCTGTTGACATACAATTTGAACCACGCGCTCTGTGTAGTGGCGCCGCCACACGACACGATATAAAACCTCTCTCGCACACATACTGTTACGCGTGTACAACGTCTCTCTAAACTGTTCTTCTAATTTAACACTTTAATTAGTTTAATAAAGACTCTTTACTTAATTAAATCCCAGTTTTATTAACAGGTTATGGGCCCAGACATGCAGTGCCTGTATAGAATATAAAAGGGGTGTTTAATTTCGGTTTAATTAAAAGATAACAAGTTTGAGGTTAGAGTCAAGGCGTGCGCGGGCTGCTTAGAGCTCAAGTTGGAGCAGTCCGTTTTTACTGGTTCGGTTTCGGTTACAGTTTCGTTCGGTAGTCAGTCGTCGCGTGTTTTTACGGTTTGACGGTTTAAGGAAATCTCAGCAATGGAGGAAAAGTCGGAAAATACTATAAGAAAGCTTACAGGTTCCGAGAACTGGAAAGTATGGAAATTCCAAATACAAATTTCTCTGAAGGCAAAATGTCTGCTGAAGGCAGTTCAAGGAAATGATATCTGCAGTGAAAATTCAAATGCACAGTTAAAGAAAGAAGTGGAATCACGAGAAGTGTTACGGGTTAGCTCTTTCTAATTGTAGAAAGCAGGGGAAACCTAAAGAAGATAACCCCTCCGGGACTAATCGCATATGAATTTAAGAGGGTAATAAAGATATGTATACGAATATACATAAAAATAAACTATCAACAAAATTACGATTGTCCTTGGCTTCGTAACTGCACGATTAGCTCAGGGTAGAGTGCAGAACAAGTTACAAGCAAAAGAATAATAGTAAAGAAACATGCGTTACTTACTTGGTTTTTGAGTGCGATGGTCGTTGGGAGCTGCTCCTGCTCCTAATGGCTGGATCTGAACAGGATTCGTTGGGAACACTTACACTTTTACTATGCACTGAGTTTAAGGATTGATTGAATAAAATTCGGTGTTCAAATTTAGAATTCTTCTCAAAGAGAAGTTATATTGACAAGATCAATAATAACAACAACAATAACAAACAAAATAATGAAAGAATAATAACAAATGTAAGACTAAGATAATTTACAGACCTTTGAGGTTGAGCACGCGATCAAACTTGGTATTTAAACACTTATTTGTTAAAAAAAAAAAAAAAAAAAAAAAAAAAAAAAAAAAAAACGTCAGGACGTTAATGCGGATGCGACTGTTACGGGCAATTGCTTAGCAGAGACTTTTTTTTCTTCTTTAAGGTCGGCTGCCTTTATAGTATACCTGATCGATCAGGTTGCGCCCTACCGAATTTTCGGACAACTAGCCATTTCTTCTTAGCTTGCGTACCGCATCATAACGGAGCATTCTAAACAAATTATGATGGCAACCAAATCTTTGCACATATTTATGAATAATGTGTAGCTTTTTATTCTGTGCCTTGAGTTCTGTGACTTGTATTAGAAGAAATGAAGATTAATTTTCCTAAATTAACCTGTGGACATTCTAGAAAATCAGAATTATAACGATTTTCTTATCTTGATTATATATGCTTTAATTATTTGAAATTATAGCTTAACATTCGCATTATCTTGTCGACGATGAATTAATGAAATAATATTGTTGACGAGTTTAAGAATATCAAAATAATGTAAATAAATCTAAACAAAACAAACAATCAAACGTGCTCTACCTTCAAAGAATAAAATTGAGAATCGAATTCTGCATCTATAATATATTACTCAATACTATCCATAAACAAATATTATATAAAAAAAACAGCAAATTAATTTGATTATAATGAAATCGCGAATGTAAAATTAATTCGAATATTTGTCTAGATGTGAAGGGAATGTGATGTGATTGTTTATGCATAGTATTGTATCGTAAAACCGTGAAAGAATATATACAAAAAAAAAATGTGCAAATTTCCTATATCCTAGTTGCAATATTATAATTATAATTAATATTTAATAATATTTAATATTTTAAATAATTCGCCTAGCCGTAATTAGGATAAGGTTTAACATGAAACTATCACTATTCTATAGGGAATTTTCCTGGCTCAATGATGACGTATGTGGCGATTTTGTATAGCGTATGGTTTCGCTAAAAATCGCGAAAAACACTATGGGGATTTCCGCTTGTGACGTCATGGTAATTTAGGTTTAACCCAAGTAAGCGTGCGCGTCCCTTAACGCAGGTAAGCGCGTGTTAAGGCGAGTTTAGGGTGAAAACATCGGCTTATATTTCTAAAAATAGATTTCGGATCTATTATCCCGGCAATATTTACAATTTTTATGGGTCACGGTTTTACGATGGTTACCTACTCTACTTAACTAATTTACATCTTAATATACGAAACAAACTTTACTCATTTGGAAATCGTTCATGCGGCGAAATTTAGAAAAAGCAAAGTATATTTAATAATAATAATAATATGATTTAATTGTGATTTCAGTAATAATAATCTTTGAATTTAAATTTCGGCAAATTGGACGCGTTGAGACGTTCTGAGAAGAACGCCGATAACAGAAGCCAAAGCTCAACATGTCATTGTCTCAGCATTAGATGAAGGGGCAATGCGTCATGTTTTAACATGTGACACTGCGAAAGAGATGTGGGACAAGCTGCTAAGCATTTATGAGTTTAAGTCTGAGTCCAGTATTCATCTTCTACAACAAAAGTTTTTTACTGCAACATATGACGAAGCAAAGGGAGTTGCTGTGTTTGTATCTTCAATTGAAGATCTAGCAAGTCAGTTAAAGTGCATGGGTGAGGAAGTATCCCAACGAATGCTCATTACTAAAGTGCTGATGTCATTACCTGAGAGTTTACAACATTTTGTATCTGCATGGGACTCTGTGCCAATTGAGAAACAAACATTGAATGAATTAGTTGCACGGCTGTTAATTGAGGAGGAACGCCTGAAAAGTCGTAGTGGCGATACAAACACAAACGCATTTAAAGCAATAAAGACAAATTACGGAGTTGAGCCGCCAAAGTGTTTCGCCTGTGGAAAATCAGGGCATTTAAAGGCTGATTGCAAAGAAATAGTATGCCGATATTGTAAAGAGTTTGGCCACTTAATTAAGGATTGCCCAAAATTGGCGGACAAGAATAAGAATAAGGACAAAGCAGACTGGAATCGGCAAGCTTTTTTTAGTGCTGCATTTATAAATAATGATGTTTGCAAGGACAGTTGGTATCTGGAAAGTGGTGCCAGTGAACACATGTGCAGGAATAAAGATCAGTTCACTTCATACACTGATTTCCGTCATGAAAAATCTGTGCATATTGGTGACGGAAATGTAATCAAAGCTCCAGGTTCAGGCACCGTTGAAGTTGTTGCAAGGGTCGGTGACAAGAACATTAACTCCATTTTAAGGGATGTTCTGTTTGTGCCAGAGTTGCTTTGTAATCTTTTTTCGGAAGGTGCCGCGTTGGACAATGGCTACACGATGTGGGCAGACAAAACAACAAGCAAGTTCATGAACAGTGCAGGTATAGTGTGTGCTGAAGCAATGAGGCAAGGAAAATTATACAAAATGAACTTTGAGGCTGAACCACATAAAGTGGGCTTTATTGGAAAGAGGCAAAAAGACAGTTTGAAAGTGTGGCACGATCGCATGGTACATCAAAACTTCGGGTATGTCAAAGAGTTTTTAAAAAGGGAGGGTATTGAGTACGAAAATAGCACCGAATATTGCGAGCCATGCCAAGTGGGAAAATTCCATAGATTATCATTTCCATTAAGTAGCAATAGGTGTACAACTCCTGGTGAAATGGTACATATAGACTTATGTGGACCCATGGAAGTATTTCCTCCTTATTAAAGATGATCATAGTAACTTCCGGACGGTATATTTTCTCCGTGACAAAGATCAAGTGGGTCGAAAAATAGAAGTCTTCCTGAAACGTGCCGAAAACATGGGAAATCGTGTCAAAACCGTGAGGTCTGATAACGGGACAGAATTTATTAATAATTTTGTTAAGAAACTTTTTGAAGATAACGGAATAAGCAATCAGTGTTCAGTACCATATACGCCACAACAGAACGGTAGAGCAGAGAGAGAAATGAGAACCATTGTTGAAGCAGCACGCACCATGCTCAATGCAAAAGGATTGTCTAAGAATTTATGGGCAGAGGCAGTTAATATGGTGGTCTACGTTCTTAACCCTACAAATAAAAGTTCAGATCTAGGAAAAACACCATTCGAGTCTTGGGAAAGGAAGAAGTTTGATGCAGCTAATCTGGGTGTATTCGGCGATGAAGTCTATATTCATATCCCAAAGAATAAAAGGAAGAAGTGGGACCCTAAGGCCCAGAGAGGAATTCTAATTGGTTACGACGACACCGTTAAAGGTATCAGAGTATTAATTCAAAGTACTAATGAAGTCGAGTTTTCTAGAGATTTCAAATTTATTCCTAATGGTATTCGAGAGCATGAAAGAGTCGTCGATGATAACGTTGCTGAGGAAGAGGATTGGCACGTCGATGATAACGTTGCTGAGGAAGAGGATTATCCTGAAGAAGAGATCCAAAATGAAGAAGATGAGGACGAGGAAATATTAGAAGAGGAAGAGCTTGAAGGCGGTCAACAGCGTCCGAGGAGAGAGCGTCAGTTGCCGCAGCACCTCCTAGAATATGAAGTGAACTTAGACAACGCATTCATGGGTTACATTGTTACATCTTTTAAAGAAGCTATGAAGAGTACGGAAGCTGAAGACTGGAAAAGGGCTGTCAAAGATGAATTGAGTTCACTGGCCAGAAACAACACTTGGACTGAAGTAAATCCGACAGAGAACATGAAAACTATAGAAACCAGGTGGGTGTTTAAACGAAAGAAGACTGATGACCCTGACAAATACCAGTATAAGGCAAGATTGGTAGCAAGGGGCTTCCAACAAAAGGTTCCTGTTTTATCGGACGTCTACGCGCCTGTTGCAAAGTTAACTACAATGCGAATTGTCCTTTCGTTAGCAGTCAAATATTTATCGAGTTCATCAGATGGATGTTAAATGTGCGATTCTAAATGGCGACATTAAAGAAGATGTTTTTCTGGAAATTCCCGAAGGCGTGGAATGCCAAAACTTAAATTGTAGGCTTAAATTGAACAAAGCTTTGTATGGATTGAAGCAATCACCACGACGCTGGAATGAGAAGTTCGATGGTTTCATGCGAAGCGAAAATTTTGAACGTTCTTTGAACGATTATTGTCTATATTTTCGTGAAAGCCAAGCAAATAGGATTTATGTCCTGTTGTATGTTGATGATCTTTTGATTGCAGGCTCAAGCGCTACAGATATAGGGCAGCTAAAACAAAGACTTTCCGAAAATTTTGAAATGAAGGAAATGGGAGGAAACTCGACATACTTGGGTTTGAGAGTCAATCAAAACATTCATGACGGAATAATTGAGATAGACCAAGCAGACTACATAAGAGGCATCATAATGATTTATTCCATGGAAGATTGCAAGCCGATAGCTACACCTTTGGATCTAAATTTTAAAACGAATGAATTACAACGAACTGAATCAGAAAACATGGAAATGGAACATCGTTGCAGGAAATTAATAGGCAGCTTGATGTACGCGATGCTGGGCAGTCGTCCAGACATTTGCGCGACTTTAAATATTTTAAGTCGTTTTCAAGGTAGAGCGTCCGAAGCCCTTTACAAAGCGTTGAAGCGAGTATTGAGATACCTGAAAGGCACGATTGAATACAGGCTAAGATTTTGCAAGAACAATGTTGCAGATATCATTGAAGGTTATGTGGATGCTGACTGGGGCAGTGATGTGGAGGACAGGAAATCCACTTCAGGATACGCTTTTAAGGTGTATGGAAATACAATTTCGTGGGCATCCAGAAAGCAGCAAACAGTTGCACTCTCTTCGACTGAATCGGAATATGTTGCACTTTCAATGGCAGTTAGCGAAGCCTGCTGGATCCGCAGCCTGCTCCTTGAATTACAAATTTGTGGTAGTCGGGAAAAGGTCTTAATCCATGAAGACAATCAGTCCGCCATGAAAGTCGCTAGAAACCCAGAAAAGCATAATCGCCTGAAGCACATTGATTTGAAACATCATTTTATCAGACAGAAGGTGGCTGAAGGAGTAATAGACTTGCGTTTTATTCCAACTGAGGAGCAACTGGCGGATGTCCTCACCAAGCCAGTGACTAAATTTGCGCATGAAAAACATTGTAAGGGTTTGGGGTTGGGATAATTTTTTTTCTTCTCTTTTGTTTATTTAATGATTAAAATTGAGGGAGGGTGTTGACATACAATTTGAATCACGCGCTCTGTGTAGTGGCGCCGCCACATGACACGATATAAAACCTCTCTCGCACACATACTGTTACGCGTGTACAATGTCTCTCTAAACTGTTCTTCTAATTTAACACTTTAATTAGTTTAATAAAGACTCTTTACTTAATTAAATCCCAGTTTTATTAACAATGCCACCGATGTTTTGGAAATATTTTGAATATTATTTAGAGATGTTGACTGTGTTTTTTTGATTTTTTAACAATCTTTGGAAAACCATTCGAGTATTTAATAAATAAATTATTTTCTCCTTTGCTGGAACGCAGTTTAATTTCATCACGTAACGAGTTATAGTGTAACCTTTCTTGTTTAGTTTTATCAGAAGAGAGTTTTATTTCTTTGGGAATATTTACTTTATTTGCTTTCAGAACATTTAATACTTCATTTTTATTATTGAAAACTATTTTAGTGGGGCGAGGTTTTTCGCCTTTCTTTCCCAATCTAGTAACACTGCAAGGTTGAATTCCTATACCAATTGATGATAATACATTTTGAACAGATATATTATCATGTTTAATTCTTTCTGTAACATGGTTTTCTGCTGATTCTTCCATATTATACACTATTATATTATTAGCTCTGCTATTATGTTCATTAATTTCATGAATTACCGAGTCAAAATCAATTGCATTAGGAGTGGCATTGCATTTTTTGGTTTCCACAATTTCACGTCGCAATAATTTGTTATCGTTTTCAACGCTCTCTAATTTTGATTTTAATTCATTTAATTCAACTGATATTGATTTAATAATTTCTGATTTAAATTGCACAAGATGTTTATCTAGGATCGAAACAATACAAACAATACTTTTTTCGACAATTGCGTTTAAATTTTCAAATTCTCTGTTAGGACAATTATCTAGGCCATCGTTATTTGAGAGAGAGCTGATATTAAAAATCCCCGACGATCGGCGACGCGGAAGACATCTATCACATGCCTATGTATCGCCGTTGTCTTTCGTGGCCTCATCTAAGAAATAATTCACACGATCTTCTGGTAGAGTTAAGCAAGACACATGATTCCAACCCTTACAGGAACCACATCTTAACCGTAGGCTGCGGGGGCTAATAATATTGTTGCAGACACAGCACCAAATCGGCATCTTTGTTTCGAGGAATATAATGTCGATATCGCAACGTCGCTAATTAACTCTTGAATTGAAGTTAGACAGAGAGAGGTACAATATGCACACGCGAAAATCGATTGTTTTGGTTATTATTGACACTTACGCCAAGAAATGATCGGAGATTACGGCAGAGATCGATGCACTAGTACACATTAATTACATCCACAGATAGGATGTGGAACCAGCCTCACAGTAGCACTTTTACACAATTTTTGAAGAAGTAATAATTGGACGAGCCATTTTCGGAGAACGAGAATAATTACCTGTTACAGGAATTTCGATGATTACGTGTCCGAAACAAAATTGCTACTTTCTTGCCAGTCCATCACCAGAATGTCTTATGCGTCCTTCATTAACTATTATCTAGATTTAAACAGACTTGGTACGGAAACAACGGAAGAGAAAATAATAAAATACTTACTGAAGAAGGATATAACGCATATTGTATGTGAAACGCTTAAATCAAAGCAGAAATATAATTCCTATAAATTGACTTTTCCCATCAATTTGCTGGAACAACTCAAAAACAAAACAAAAAGTATCTGGCCAAAAGGAGTACAATTCATAAGTACATTAATTTATTTATTAAACAGTCGAATGGCATCACATAGGGGCTGTATATTTATACCTTATACCACTAACGGAACACTGGAGAACAATATCAGAACTACAAAATTACATTATAGAAGGATATAATTTGATATATTCATTCTGCAGAACAACAAATTGTCATAAAAGAGTATTCATCTATTGTAGGAAGGATTTGGAAATCTCATCGCTGGACGAAAAATCTCAGAGGTTGGCGTCTTCGAATACAGAGGACCACATATAAAAATAAACAAGGCACGGATCGTTATTACTGCTATATATCGACCACCGTCAGGGAGCATGGACAAGTTTCTTCAAAAAATGGACGACTTATTTCGTTGAAAAACTTGTATTGACAACATAATCACTAATATACCTACATAAAAACAAGGCACGCTTAATTTTAAAAAACAGTTAATTGATAGAAAAAAAAATCAGTTAGATGCCTTGAATTTAAAAAAAACTGTAATGCTTCCTTTAACTAGCCTTATACGAGGGTCGTTCAATAAGTATTACCCCATTTTTTTTAGAAACTATTTAGTTAAAAGTGTTAAATTTTGGTGTCAATATTTTTCAACATAGTCACCATTAACTTGTATGGTCTTACATCAGCGTGAAACAAGTGCCTTTATTCCCTGCCGATATAAACTCTTGACCTGTGTGCGAAGGCATGTTTTCACCGCTTGAATTACGCTCTTATCATCATCGAAGTGCCTTCCACGCAAACCATCTTTAAGAGGTTCGATGAGATGGAAGTTTGACGGTATGAGATCTAGGCTGTATAGTGGATGAAGCAATGTTGTTTAACTCAATTTAGTGAGGTGTTCCCGGGTTCTGAAACTTGTTTGCGGGCGTGTATTATCGTGCAGGATCAAGATTTCAGCCGGATTCTTGTCATGCCTAACACGCCGGAAACGTTTCTTGAGTTTGTTCAAGGTGTTCACGTATGTTTTGGAATTAATGGTTGTCTCTTTTGGCATCACACCAACAAGAATGACCCCTTCACTGTCCCAAAAACAGCAACCATGACTTTTCCTGCAGAGGGAGTTGACTTGAATTTTTTCGTTCTTGGTGACTGAGGATGGTGCCATTCCATTGACTGTCTTTTGGTTTCATCACCCGTCACAATCCAGGACATAAACGCTTTCCCGTCAGCATCAAACTTGGCCAACATATCAGATGATTGTTCTTTGCATCCTGTGTTCTGCTGTGAGACTTCTTGGGACCCATTTTGCGCAAACTTTTGAATATCCGAGAGTCTCCATCATTGCACACAAACTTCTAATCCTGACTGACAGATGTGAGGCCAATTGTTGCACTGAAATGGGGTGATCCGTACGACATCCACGCGCCTCACTATGTCTGAGTGGAGGCACTGACAGGACGCCCGGAACGTGGCAGATCTTGGGGTTGAATTGTTGGACTTTCTGACGCCTGAACTCTCTTTGCCCATCTCCCGACACTGCTCCTATCGACAGCACAATCTCCATACACTGCACACAAACTTGTATGAATATTTCCTACAGTTTCTTTCTCTGCAATCAATAACTCAATCACTGCTTGCTGTTTCTAATGTGGATGAAAATTTTCTACCGTTCTGCCATTTATTGGAATGATTTGAAACTTCGTCCACCGGGAGGAGAAACACTGAACTTAAAGTACCTAGAAGTACAACTTTTTTTTCATTATGGAGAGAAATAAATAGGGATTTACTTATTAAACGACCCTCGTACATTGGCTAAGAGAGAATATACTAATTGTCTACGCAATGCGAAAAAAGAATTTCTATGAAAGTAAAATTGAAAACAGTTTAAATATCACAAAAACAACTTGGAACATATTTTATCAATTACAATACGACAATCCCAAACTAATGTTCACTCCAAAGATAAGCGGAACCCAATTGGCAAACAAATTTAATTCACATTTAATAGAAGCTCCAAAAACGGTCTTAAAAATATACCAAATATTAAATACAAAGACAAGATAGCTACTCACAAAAAATCTCTATTCATGGAAGCAACTAATATAACAGAAATTTATGAAATTGTAACATCATTCAACTGTTACCGTGGGCATTGATGATGTCTAAATAAATATAATTAATAAATTTAAAAATACGAAAACATTTCGGAAATCTAAAACAGTGAGTCTTACTAAGACTACTTGTAGTCTTAGTGAGTCTTTCTAAGACTACTTGTAGTCTTAGTAAGACTCACTGTTGTAGATTCAGTAAATGTTTTCGTATTTTTAATTTATTAATTAATTTTCTACAACGAACTAAAGGGTTTTAATACATTTTATTAAATATAATTAAGTACTGTATTGTTGACATTATGAATCCCATATGTCATATTATAAATAGTGTGATAGAAATGGGTATTTTTCCAGAAAAACTCAAACTCTCCCGAATACAACCCATTTTCAAAAGTAGCGACTCGAGCGAATGCAAAAACTACAGGCAAAAAAGTCACACATATACAAATATATTTTTTGGTCAAAAGTCACTTATTTTATAAGTCACAGCATGGTTACACAACAAACAAATCAACAACTAGTGTCTTTGTAGAAATGGTATACTGCGTTTCAGGCTTTTGATCCATTCTATTCTGCTACACAAATTGGACAAGTATCGAGTCATAGGTATCTGTAACAAATTAGTACAGTCATACCTCACAAAAGTACATTTAGATATAAATAACGATCGAACAGAATCAAAATGGTTAGACAAAAACGTTTGAATACCTCAGGGAAATATCCTGGGTGCAGTACTATTTATTATTTACGTTCATGATATATTTAATACCAAAGAAAGAGGGATATTAAACAATAAAATGTATTAAAATCCTTTAGTTCGTTGTAGAAAATTAAATAATAAATTTAAAAATACGAAAACATTTCGTGAATCTACAACAATGAGTCTTACTAAGACTACAAAACAAATTAATTTGAAACAACTACTTCTCTAGCTAATACTTCGACAGACATTGAATAATACAAATTAATTTGCGTGTTACAAATAGTACAACTATTAAAGCAACACTAATTTGAATGAAATTATTTCTGTTGAATAAACTAATAAATGATAAAATGTACTTTAGATTGTTTAAATGTAACTATAACATGAAAAATTATGAAAAATGAATTTTAAACTGATTTCATTAAATCAAATTAGCAAAAGCAATTAAAAAATCTAGCATTCAAGTTTATAATCATCTGCAGACACGTGTTTCGAACTTTCGCTCTCTTCAGTACAGCTTTATTATAAAATTGATTTTAAATACAAATAAAAACACTTACTAAAATAAATATAATGAAATATGATAATAAATATAATGAAATATAAATAACTTACTCAGATATGTACGGCAACTGACACAAGAATGAAATATAATCGACTTGTTTCAAATTCAAAGTAAGACTCATTGTTGTAGATTAACGAAATGTTTTCGTATTTTTAAATTTATTATTTAATTTTCTACAACGAACTAAAGGATTTTAATACATTTTATTATTCAATTATGCTCTAAGTGGGTATTTTTCCTTAATCCCGAACGTAATGATTTCTGAAGAATTCACTAATCCACCTCAGGTATAAATTCAGACCTTCAGTCGATTATATTTCATTCTTGTGTCAGTTGCCGTACATATCTGAGTAAGTTATTTATATTTCATTTAATAGTTGTACTATTTGTAACACGCAAATTAATTTGTATTATTCAATGTCTGTCGAAGTATTAGCTAGAGAAGTAGTTGTTTCAAATTAATTTGTTTTGTAGTCTTAGTAAGACTCATTGTTGTAGATTCACGAAATGTTTTCGTATTTTTAAGGGTATTACACAGTTACATCGATGATTCGTATATTCAACTTAGAGAAGAGGCCAAAGTTACTTTTGACAATATACATAATTGGCTCAATCATAACAAATTACTTTTGAACAAACATAACACAATTTTTGTATTTTTAATTACATCAACCTAAATTCATTTCTTGTTCCAAATTACCATAGTATAGTCACTCACAAACTATTTTAACGTACATTCAATCATTTTTAGTTCATTTTACAGAAAGAAATACGTTCAAACTAGTGTTGCTTTGATAGCCTTGCTATTTTGTAACACGCAAATTACTTTTGTATTATTCAATGTCTGTCGAAGTATTAGCTAGAGAAGTAATTGTTTCAAAAGTGATTTGTTCTTGTAGTCTTAATAAGACTCATTTGTTGTAGATTTTACGAAAATTTTTTCGTGTTTTTTCTAAACATAAAACAATTTTTGTTCTGTTTTCAACAAAGCGGTCGAATTATAGCCGTGGTGAAAATATCGAACTAGGTGATGTGGACATAGGATATTACAAACACGTGAAAACTTAGGAGTATCTAGACTGGACACAACATATAAATCACTTGAAACACAAATTGAGTAATGTCATATACTCAATGCGCACTATTATACCTTATAGTCAACAGTAGCACGTTAATAGTGGTGTACTTCGCTAATTTCTGTTCAGTAGCGCTATATGGTAGATATGTTGGGGACTTCCTCTTCAATCGAAGACATTTTCAAGTACCAAAAGATGGCCATACGTTTATTCTTGTTTAATATGAAATACGCAAGTTCATGTAGGCATATTTTTAGAACAATCAATCATGGTGTTTTCTATTTATGATTCTTTATTATTTCTACAACACAAAGATTTTTTTGTCAAATTCAGAAATCAAACGGAATACTCTACGAGGAACTGTAATTCTACATATAACTTTCCTATACATAAGCTGACCATATATGAAAAATCACGAATATACTCAAGCATAAGCCTATTCAACGCTTTGCCAATTTCTTATAGGCAAATTATGAATAGTAATGAGTTTAGACGAAAAATAAAGCATCTATTAATAACGATAGAACCATATAAATTAATAAATTACTATGACTATTGTAATCCTAACGTATGTGCATACACACACTTACTGTGGGAATGATCTTTCACCGGTACGTATCTTCATTAGATCATTATTTGGACAATATTTATTTTATGTATGTGCATCTTTTAAGAAATAAAAAATTATTATTAATATATAACACTATTCAAAATAGATATTTGCATCCTCTTAAAAGGGTAATGTCTAGGTGGAAAGTGATGTCAAACATTATCCCTTGAGATAAACCATTGCAAATTATGCAACTTTGAAGAAATTACGACGGCGAGGTCTGTTGTCCATGACGTAATTCTCCTCCATGACAATATCAGACCTTATACAGATATATAACACAACAAGTTATAGAACAATTAAAATCGGAAACGTATACCCATCCACCCTATAGTCCAGATTTAACACCTTCAGACTACCATCTGTTTACAAAACTCAAGGAATTTTAAAAAGAAGAAAACGAGCTCTACCTATGTAACAAAAAATACGAACATAAATAGAAGCCGTGCGAGTTAGGCAACCAAAATTACGACCATAGAAAAAATTAAATAAATAAAGAAGCAAATAAAACACGAAATGAAAACATATTAATAATAATATATATCAAAAGCAAAATAACACCAAGATCTAAAACAAATACATAAAAAAAGTAAAATAGCGAGGAAAATAAAAGTTAAAGATACATTATTCGAAAAAAGAAATCAAGAGGAACATAAAAAATCTCGGAAAATCGGTTAGCACCAGCAATATAGTCGGCCGACAGTTGCAGGCAGAGGCTGCCGAGCGCGTCTCCGGGTGGTGGATAGGAGCGTGACCGAGAAATCGGCCAGTAGCTGGCAAAGGGTCGGGCAGGTGGGTCACCCCCGCATGAGCGGCCTAAACCAGCTGCCGCGAACCAACTCCCCTAAGCTACGGCGTACAGACATCGTGCCTAGGGCTGCATGGCACAGGGTTAAGTGTCGCGAACGATTCCGTTGGGACACCGGGCGACCTCCCAACGTAGTGAGTGCGTATCGGGGGCACTGCGCACAGCTACCAGTTATTTCCTCCGTACTCGTGGGAACAACAATGGACAACCAAAGAACAAAAACAAAAACTACCATAGGGGGCTCTTCGGAGTACCCTACCTCCCCCTGGTGCCACCACGGCTGAACCTGAACGACCTAAACAGCGTTCGGGGGCGGCCAGACGACGCTAGAGGAGAGAGAAACTCGACCAGAGAGCAGGGACGCCTAAGCGTAACCTACCTCAGGGGGAGTAAACGTTAGGGGAGGGGCGCACCCGCGACGCCCTGCACCAGCATCAGCACCCGGCTCGTCAGGGATGCAGAAGCGAAACCGTTGAGCGACAGCACACCTCCGGGACTCCAAAAGAGACCGGCAAAAACCCCGAGAGGGGGCGAAGGGCCTCCGGCAAAGAGAACCTTCAGTGACACACTGACGGGAATAGCACTCGCTATAATACCGAAAGGATACCCAGAGACGAGGATAAATGCAAAGGAAGCCGAGGCTATCAAAGCCTCGATAATCGAAAATTCAGGAATGCACCTATAAAGGGGGATTCCTGAGAATAGTATGCTCCAACCTTTCAACCAAGACATGGCTCGAGAGCATAGCCAAGGAGAAGAATCTCCTGGAGAACGTAAAGGAACTTCAGATCATTGATTTGAAGCACCTACCGGAACCCAGGAGAGTACTAACGTGGGCTCTAGGACCACCAAAAGAAGCAACCACCTTCCTCAAAAGAATATCGGTGCAGAACAACATAAGAACCGATACCTGGAGAGTAGTTAACCAAAAACCGGGAAGGTGAGCGAAGGGAAGAAGTTGCACTTCGGCCTTTCAACCATCACCCTCGGGGCGCTGGCGGCAAAAACCGTCGGCAGACCTGAGGAGACCGAAGAGATAACAATGGAAGGAATTTCAGTGCCCGGACAGGGAGCAATGGACGACAGTTTGTTGCCCGAATCGCCGAAGGGTAAGTAATGTTCAAATTACTACAGATTATTATGCACCACTGTAAGGCGGCATCTGCTGCCCTCAGTGCATATATCCTAAGAGAAAATATTGACATTTCACTTGTACAAGTCATGGCTTCACAAGGGAATAGTAAAGGGATTAAACATACAGGGCAGGCGACTGATTGTCGCCGAACCTATGTGTAACTCACGCACATGTATAATAGCAAAACATGGTCTGAATTTAATGCCAGTATGGAACATATGTTGCAGAGACCTGGTGCCAGCACGGCTAGAAGTAGTGGAAAGGAGAACGCGGACGGAGTTTATACTCGGATCCGGTTATCTTCCCTACGACCAACCAGGACCACCGCCGCCAGACGAGATTCAGCGGCTGATACACGGCGGGAGCCAAAAGCGAATACCGCTGATCCTTGGATGCGATGCCAACGCGCGCCACGTTATATGGGGGAGCAAAGACATCAATCCAAGAGGTGAGAAACTATTAGATTTTATCTTAGAGAATGACATTGAAATAGTAAATATTGGAAATATACCCACGTTCGTAAACGCGGTGCGAAGCGAAGTAATTGACATAACACTTGCCTCTCGCAAGGCAAGTGAAATGGTAAAACACTGGCATATATCTGAGGAGCCATCACTCTCAGATCATCGATATATACGATTCGATATCGAATCAGAAGAAGCATCTGAAATCCAAAACAGAAACCCGAGGAGAACTGACTGGGACCTATATAAAGAGGTACTAGCCAGCGGAATCGGGGACTGCCCAACAGTAGCGAGAACAACGCATGAGTTAAAGCTCATTGTGCAAAGCATCACAGACTCTATCAATACTGCGTTTGAAGCAAGCCTACCTCAACCAGGGTCACCTGGTGGAACAAGGATCTTGATAGGGCTAAGGCACGCGCCAGAAGACTGTTTAATACGGCTAAGAGAAACGGTGAATGAGCGCTATACAAAACGGCCCTCACGACATATAACAATGCCACTAAAAAGCCAAGAGGGAATCTTGGCAAAAATTCTGTGGGGACATAGAAAGTAAACCCACAAGCTCCCGTCTACTCAAGACGCTCAGCAAAGATCATGCTGGGAACATCGGCTCACTGCAGACCAAAACTAGAAAGTACACAGACTCGGTAGAAGAGAGCCTGCAGGTATTACTTCAGACGCACTTCCCGGGTTCTGCAATACTTGACAATCCTGTTTCCGAGAACCTAAGCGAGCCCAATGCAGGGGCTCCAAAACGGTACTAGAAAACAGCGAAAATTATAATCAGACACGTTCAAACCATTCAAATCACCAGGTCCTGATATAAAATATCCTGTCATGCTACAAAAGGGTATATCAACCCTGAGGAAACCACTATGTGATATCCTCAGAACAAGCCTTGCCCTTTCATACATCCCAAGCAGCTGGCGGACTGTAAAGGTGGTATTCATACCTAAGCCAGGGCGTGATTCATATTCCCAGGCTAAATCTTACAGACCGATCAGCTTGTCAACATTAATTTTAAAACTACTAGAAAAACTAGTAGAAAGGCACATACGGGAAATAGTTTTAAAGGACTCACCACTACACCGTCAACAATAAGCCTACCAAGCGGGAAAGTCATGCGAGCTAGCAATCCACCTGCTAGTGAGCAGATACGAAAGGACCTTACAATGCTAAGACGTTGCGTTAGGGGCCTTTCTGGATAGTGAAGGGACGTTTGACAACACAACCTTCAACTGCATAGACAGCAATGGAGAAAAGAGAAATTAACCCGCAAGTCCGACAATGGGTAAACAAGATGCTCAGAAGTCGGACTGTGACAACTACCCTATATTGAAAAACAGCAGAAACGTTAGTCGCTGGCTGTGCGGGAAGTTTGGGAGCACTGTATCAAACTTGATGCAGAAGGCACTAAATACGGCAGCCATGGAACACATATTATCGTTGCCACCACTACATGTATTTGTAATGATGGAAGCTAGACAGGCAGCCTAAAGGACTTAAAGGATAGGATTTAAAACGATCATACCACAGCGAAGTGAATGGGCAAATGGATCATACCCGGGAACGAGTAAAGGAACCATCTGGTACACAGACGGGGTCAAAAATACTAAAGGAACCGGGGCTGGTATCTATGGAGGCTGCAACCGGAGCAAATAATTCGCGATTGCTCTGGGGAAGCATGCCTCTATCTTCCAGGCCAAAAGAGGGCGCCATTGGCTAGTGTGCTCATCACGTAATGGAGTCGGGACTTAACAAAGGACCAATTATCATTATGACAGATAGCCAGGCAGCCATAAAAGCGCTAGCCTCACCGATAGTGCAGTCCAGGCTGGTCATGACTTGCATAAACAGACTGGACGCACTGGTGTTAACAAGAGAAACACAGCTAGTATGGATACCCAAGGATCAAAAAATTATTGGACACTTGGGGGCCGACTTGCTGGCTAAACAAGGAGCAGCAGGTGAATTCATAGGAACTGAACCCGCTTTCGGTATACCCCATGAAACCGGAAAGGAAATAATCCGACGCAAATTAGGAGAGGAGCGCAAAAGGGCATGGCAAAATCAAAATGGAATTAGACATACGAGACTCTTCCTAGATGGTCCGGTACCTGACAGCATGTTGAATCGCTCTAGACTGAGCAGATTGAAACTAAGAAAAATGACAGGACTAGTCACTGGGCACTGTGACCTGAACAAGCACAATCATAGGATGGGCATTGAGAAAAGCCCACTATGCCTTGGATGGGATGCTAAGCGACACCACTTTGTGAGGATAAAAAAAAACATAAACAATGTAAAGTTAGAGAGTATGATGTAAACGATACTTTAGTTAAGTTTATTTTCCTTCCAAGACCTACTAAAAGTGATACAAAATAAAACACATACACCACTTTTAAAGTTAGATAGTAAGTGAGTGGCAGATTTCAAGATCCAGTATTCTTTCACTCAACTCGTTTTTTTTTCTATAACCTATCACCTATTGCCATTAAGGCAATGTATTTATTTTTTTAAATTGATTTCAAAAGAAATTGAAAAAATGAACTAAGAGAAATGAAAGAGCAATGAAAAAGAAACAGAACTACTCAAAACAAGAAATAAATTATTAAAAAAATAATTTGCCAAGAAAGAAAGACTAGAAAATTAATATTAAAAGAAAAGAAAAAGAGATCGAACCGAATAATAATTTCTTGAATGTTGTCATCATTTATTTGGTCGTACATTTTGATTAAAAATAAATAAAATACCTTTTCTTTGTTTTACCACATTAGTGGAACACAGTGAAAAGTATTTTATTTATTTTGAATAATAAATTGCCAAATTTATAAAAAAAGCAATAGAAGCAGAGCTAGATATTGAAGAAACCTTCAAAATGAAATTATACAAAAATTAAAAGCCATTGTAGTAATAATAAAATATATTAAAGTCCTTTTCGTTGTAGAAAATTAACTAATAATTAGAAAAATTACGAAAACATTTCGTAAATCTACAACAATGAGTCTTTATTCTTTATTCTGCATTGTCTTTGCTTCTCTTCCTTACAATAAAATATATGATACCTACATTTAATTAAAAATAAACAAATAATTTAGGACACAACAGTCAAAGGTAGAGTTCACTGTTAATAAATTTAAAAATACGAAAACATTTCGTGAATCTACAACAATGAGTCTTACTAAGACTACAAAACAAATTAATTTGAAACAACTACTTCTCTAGCTAATACTTCGACAGACATTGAATAATACAAATTAATTTGCGTGTTACAAATAGTACAACTATTAAAGCAACACTAATTTGAATGAAATTATTTCTGCTGAATAAACTAATAAATGATAAAATGTACTTTAGATTGTTTAAATGTAACTATAACGTGAAAAATTATGAAAAATGAATTTTAAACTGATTTCATTAAATTAAATTAGCAAAAGCAATTAAAAAATCTAGCATTCAAGTTTATAATCATCTGCAGACACGTGTTTCGAACTTTCGCTCTCTTCAGTACAGCTTTATTATAAAATTGATTTTAAATAGAAATAAAAACACTTACTAAAATAAATATAATGAAATATGATAAAAAATAATGAAATATAAATAACTTACTCAGATATGTACGGCAACTGACACAAGAATGAAATATAATCGACTGAAGGTCTGAATTTATACCTGAGGTGGATTAGTGAATTCTTCAGAAATCATTACGTTCGGGATTAAGGAAAAATACCCACTTAGAGCATAATTGAATAATAAAATGTATTAAAATCCTTTAGTTCGTTGTAGAAAATTAAATAATAAATTTAAAAATACGAAAACATTTCGTGAATCTACAACAATGAGTCTTACTAAGACTACAAAACAAATTAATTTGAAACAACTACTTCTCTAGCTAATACCTCAACAAATATTGAATGATACAAAAGTCATTTGCGTGTTACAAAGAGCAAGAATATCAAAGCAACACTAGTTTAAACGTATTTATTTCTGTGAAATAAACAAAACATATAAAATGTACATTAAACAGTTTTCGAGTGAATATGGTATGACAAATGTAAAACAAAAAATGAATTTACGTTGGTGTGATTAAAAATAAAATGGCAAAGTAATTAAATAATTTAACACTCAAGTTTATAACCATCTGTAGACACTTGTTTTGATCTCTTGATCTCCTCAGTACAGTTTTATTATAATTTTAAACACAAAATCATTATATTTATTTTAGTAAATGCTGGTGTGATTTAAATGTTTATATATTTCAAGGAAAATATAAATGGACATTACAAGGAAATTCACATGAGCCAAACTCAAACATAGAAAAAACAAATCAAAGCAAAATTAATCAAAGAAACCAATTATTTGGCCTTCACTAGACATTGAGAATATACATATATAAGAAAAGGAGCTAAACATTAAAGAAAACATGGATATATTGCAGAAAATTGTACATATACAAACTCTACAAAAAATTTACTAATAGGTTATATGCTATCAAAAACGGAGGAACATAAAGATATTAAATAATTAAATGTAGAGGAAGCAATAAATCAGGCTACCAACCAATTATTACTTTTTAACACCAATAACAGGGCAATCGCAAAAACCAAGAAAGAGAAAAAGAAGAAACGAACAAAAAGAAAGGAATAAGGTATAAGAAACTTATGAAGAGGAAATATATGGCCGTAACTATTGGATTTAGTCTCAAGTCATTTCGGTTCCGACCAAGAGATATCTATACTTGTATTTTTAACTGACTACTTTTAGTTCAATCATCTCACCTACATGCCATTTTACAAGAGACGCTTTAATTGGGAACACGGGTGTTTTTTTTTAATTTAAAATTATATATGTTTCATAATAAGTTAAATGAAACAATATAAAAAAAATTATCCCAAAGGCGTAAAAACTAAAAAAATTAAAAAATTAAAAGGCGGATTCGTGACGCATTTATCCACTTTTTGGTCTGTTACAAACTTTCATATCAGTTCATATAACGTTTATTTAGCATTAAAAGAAGAATTGAGTTGAGAACAAAATAAGTGTATTTTGATGCTCTACATTTATTATTAATCCTAATCCTCATGTGTTAGAAACTTGTGAATGCATATATTTATTTGACCAAGCAGACTTTCTGTTAATTAACATTTTGGCAAATACGGATTGGAAACGGCTCTTTGCTAACTCATCTATAGAAGATAATGTTAATAAGTTCTACAACTAAATCTACAAAATTATCGATGATAATATTCCGAAGAAAATGGTGTGTACAACCAACTCTACTTATCCGTTTTGGTTTACTGGTGAATTAAAATTATTAATTCAAGAAAAGAAGAAATATCATCTGAATTAGAAACTAAGTGGTGCGATTAATGATTATAATTTATTTAAAAGTGTTCGTCAAAAGTCTTTATCGTTAAATGATTCTCTTTATGGGTCATATATTTTAAAATGAAAACAAAATATTAATAATAATCCTAAATTGTTTTGGAAATTTACGAATAAATTAAGAACATTGAACAATATTCCAAACTCTATGACCTATAATAAAGTTTTGCATGATAATGGTTTTGATATGGTAAACAAATTCTGTGTTTTTTTCTCGTCTGTCTATATAAACGTTGACCCAAATACTATACCAGATATTGACTTTTCGAGTAAAGTTCAAAGTAATTTATTAACTGTAACAATGCAATATGTTTTCGATGGGATTAATAATCTAAAGTTCTCTAATTGTTCTGGACCTGACAATATTCCTAATAATAAAAAAAAATGTTTGTACACCATTTCGATACCTATTCACCTATTGTTTGTAGAATCAGTAAAATAAGGCCACCTACCATTAATATGGAAGAGAACATTTATAACGCCGATTTTTAAGACAAGAACAAGAGATGCTATTGAAAATTATAGAGGTGTATGTATACAGTCGGCGATTCCTAAACTTTTAGATATGATTATTTCTAAATCTATAATGCAACATGCGAAACATATTTTGATTAACGAGCAGCACGGTTTTATGGAGGGTAGATCGACAATAACAAATCTTGCTATTTACACTGACTACTTATTGAATGCCTTCGAAAGCGGTTGTCAAGTCGATTACGTATACACTGACTTTTCGAAAGCATTCGATACGATTAATCATTCAATTCTAATTAAAAAATTATATGCCCTTGGATTCAATGATTTAACTATTAGGTGGTTTGAGTCATTTATTTCTCTTAAATAGAGTACAGCATGTTAGAATTAAACACATTATTTCTTGAGAATATGCAGTCCATTCCGGTGTACCGCAAGGTACTTATTGTGGACCTATTTGATTACTTCTTTTATATAATATCAAAATCATGTGAATTTTTACTATTTGCAGATGACCTAAAACTTGGCTTTGTATAATCCACCGGACCACTCTGCAATTTAAACTGATCTAGATAATTTAAACGATTGGTGTAATGTTAATAAATTATTACGTAATTTAAATAAATGCAATATAATATTTTTCAATAAACGACGTGTAAGAATAGTATATTGTAGATATATAGTGAATTAGTTGTCAACAATCCATTGAGCGATACACATGATAACTTCGTATCAAAAATCATAATGAGCGATGAAGCCCATTTCCACTTAAGTTGTTATGTTAACAAACTAAATTTGCGTTTCTGGGGCACATAGAAGCCACATGTAATGCAAGAAGATCCATTGGATCCCCTCAAAGTGACTGTTTGGTGCGGCATTTGCAGTGAAAAAGTGATTGGTCTTGTTTTATAATATAATATTATAATAAGTATTACATTTATTATTCACCTGAAGAAGCTACAGTGTAGCGAAACAATTGTAGTGAGTAAAATAAAAAGTTGAAAATAATAAATAGTTTACTATTTTTTTTATTTGAAGTTATTGCATCCAATTCTTCTATTCTTGCTTTTACTGTTTTACACAACTAGTATTTTCTTCTCTATTTATACCTTTTTAACTTTCTCTAAGTCAGCTTAACATAGTCAAGATGGCGACTATAAGTAATGATAGTGCATCTACTGATATTAATTTACACGCGGTAAATCCGGAAAAAATAAAATTATGTACATGTGGATTCGTGGCCAAATCAGGTGTACAGTGCGTGTGCTGTGGAACACTTTATCACAGCAGTTGTGTACGAAAAATTAAAGTTTGTTGTGGACTTAACCCCAACACGAAGTCTGCAGAGCTGACCGAAGAATACATCAATTTTGAAATGGAGGCTTATATCCATCTGAAAGACTTGGTGAAGGAGCTTAAAACTAATAATTCTCTTTTGCTAGAAAAAGTTCGTTGGTTGGAGACGGAAAATGAAAAATTGCGAAATGAAATTGCAGTTTTCCTACCAAATTCGGTAGTAAATAATGGTGAATTTAGCAACGGTGCAAAACTAGTCTCCGAACAATCACATAAACCTGTTAATATGCCAAAATCACCCAGGCAACAAGCATCGTTTGCCAATAAGGTGAGTACTAGGTTAAGGGCTAACTCAAATAAAACCAAGGAATCAGTATTTCCACAGGCACAAACTACGGGTCTGTCAAATAATAAACATGAAGTTATTACGTTTAGGAAATACAAGACTGCAACTGCCGTAGAAAAATCACCAAACATATCGAGAAAATCCCAAGCACTAAATGTAAATAATAACAAGAAAGTTAATGTTATTAAAACGAATTCTGTTAGTGCAAATAACATTGAAAATTAATTAATAATAAAAAGAGACAAGTATTATCATAAACCACAAAACAAAACTATTGTGGGGACCGCCGATAACATTAAAATACGAGCGGAACCGAAAAAAACGTGGCTCTTAATAAAACGAATACAAAATTGTTTTACAGAAAATGATATGCGCGACCATATAAAGGCTATCACAGGTGAAAACGATTTTATTTGCGATAAGATTGAATTAAACACATTCAGTTCGGCATTTAAGGTAGAAATCGATTTTAAGTCGTATCAAAAAAAGACGGACTGAAATAATTGGCCCCAAGGAGTTATTCTCAGTCGTTATATTTTTCAACGGGCCAGTCGAAAATCAACCGAGCCATAAAAAACGAGCAGTGTAATATACAAAGTATTCGCAACAAAATAAATGAATTCGAAGCATTTTTAAAAAGTAATAACGATATATTTGATGCAATATGTTTATGTGAGCACTGGCTAACTCAAGATGAAATCTATTATCTCCGAATTGAAAATTTCGTGTTAGGATCGCATTTCACCAGGAAAGAATACATCCAACTATTAAAGTGTAATGTGTCGTGTATACCCCACTTATGTGCTTCTACTCTTTTACGATAAACATACTGTGAAATAGCGTCCATTCTGTTGCCAGATCATGATTTAATTTTAATTACGGTGTATCGTTCACCATCCGGAAATTTTACTAATTTTATTCATATTTTAAGTATACTTTTGGATAGCTTGAATACGCAGAGATACATAATCCTTGCCTGCGATTTTAATGTAAAATTTCAGATTAAGGACCCTCAAGCAATTTATTTATGTGATGTATTGTCCTCCTATGGTTTGTATAGTACTGTTACCTTTAATACAAGGAAGGGAAATTGTTTAGATAATGTGTTTTCGAACATAACAGAAACTGAAATATGCGCCACGCCTCTGAATTCTTATTTATCGGACCACATTGGGTTACACATAACCCTAACAACTTGTATAGTCTGCAGAGGTACTAAAACCCATATTCTAAGGCCAATCACAGAGTCGGGTAAACATGAACTGTATAATTTGTTTTCTGTTTGTGATTTCAGTTTTATTGAGGATTCTACTATAGAAATTGAAAGTAAATTCGACAAATTCATTAACATTCTTCACTGCAGCATGCTCACCTGTTTCCCTGAAAGAATATTAAAATTAAAAAACAACAACATCATGTGGTTCAATAACTCATTGAAACAAATGCGAAATAAATACTCTTGCATTATTAAAAGAAGCAAGCAATAGAATATACGATATCAAACCTACTTACTTAAAATATAAACATAAATACAAGGTTGCTCTAAAAACACCCAGAGTAAATGCAAATGAGTCCAATAATTGCCCAAAGGCTTTATGGTCATTAATAAAAGGATAAAAAATGAATACCACTGATAACATTAACAGTGATATTTCGGCAAATGATTTGAATGTGTTTTTAGTACCATTGCTGATAACTAAGTAAATTACCAACAAAGACCCTATAGACTTCTTAAATACATCATCGAATAACATTTTAACGTATCTTAAAATATCTGAAGTCAGTCCGGCTGAGGTGAGAAGTATAGTCAAATCTTTAAAGAGCTCACAATCTCGTGATATTTGTGGTTTGTCGACAAACATAATAAAATACATTACTGATGTGATAAATTTGCCTCTCACAAAGCTTATCAATAGATGTATACAATCTTCAACATTTCCAAGCTGTTTAAAAATTGGAAGTGTCATCCCTATTTATAAAAAAGGGGACGAGACCGACTTAAATAATTACCGGCCAATCTCGCTCCTACCAATAGTGTCCAAAATTATTGAAAAAATAATATTTAATCAAATTATTAGTTTTTGCGAGAGGAATGAGATACTACACAGTGATCAGTTTGGCTTTCGCAAAGGACTATCAACTACGGACGCAGTCAATGCGTTGGTCGAAGAGATCTTACAAGGGTTTCATACTAAATCTTATACGTTGGCCTCCTTTTTCGACCTAAGCAAGGCATTTAACTGTGTGCCTCATGAGGTTCTATAGCGAAAGCTATACTATTACAATTTCCACCCAACAGCATGTCGACTTGTCGGTTCATTTTTAATGTACAGAAAACAGCGAGTATTATTTAATAATAATATGTTATCTGAAACACAAGTTGCCAGGGGGTGCCGCAAGGGTCCATTCTCGGCCCATTGCTGTTCCTCCTTTATATTAATGATCTTCCCCGATATTTAAATAGCGGAAAATTAGTGTTGTATGCCGATGATACGACTTGTATTAATAAGTCATTTGATTTAAAGTCCGCAAAAGTGGAGAGCGACACGATTAATGACTCTATATTTGAGTGGTTTACCGCTAATAAACTGACTCTTAATGCAAGCAAAACAGAAAAAGTGATTTTTACTTTAAAAAAATATGGGTGAGACAATAAATGCTACCACAAAATTTTTGGGTTGGATTGGAAATCCCATGGGGAATTCTTATCCATTAAACTCTGTAGAGTTGTATTTTTGCTAAGAAGTCTCACAAACTCTTTACCGAAAAAGGCAGTAAAATCAGCGTATTACTCGCTATTTCATAGCCACTTAACATACGGTGTTTTAGCATGGGGTCACTCATCAATACTTAGCCGAATATTTGCTATTCAGCGCCGAGCCGTTCGAGTCGTGTCGAGTTTAGGATATCGGGACGATTGTAGACAAACTTTTGTAGATCTAAATATTCTTACATTACCCGGAATATGCATTATGGAATGTCATTACTACATACAAAATAAATGCGTAAACGCACACATATGAGACACGAATGGTCATTTGAACTTCATACCAGCGCATTTCAAGGTATAAGAATGGTATTAATTATTATGGACCTCAACTATTTAATCAACTACCCATGGAAATAAAATCGAGCACGGATTATGTGTTTAATATACAAATCAAAAAGTATGAGGAAATAATTTTATAGTATAGATTAATGCATATCCAACAGATTTTAAGATAACATAGTTTTAATATATTTTAGTTTAGTTATAGCTAATTTTAATATTCGACAATTTTTTAATATATTTTATTTTAATTTATTATTTGTGTGATTTTATGCTGAAGACTACTTTTTATTTTCTTTTCGCTTAAACTGCTTCTGTTTTGCCCAGTGTTTTATTATTATGTTTTATTATTATGACTCATATATTACCACTATTTTAATGTGTTTTTGTGTTTGTTTTATATATTTTTCTTTTAATTCAATTTTGTTTATACGATTCTTATTGTTTTACTTGTATTTTTTTTTTCTTAGTTTTATAATGTTAACTATTGTTTGAATTCTCTTTTAAATTGTTTATTTTGTACAAATTGTTCGCCTTTTAATTTGTTTTCGTTGATACACAATTTGTACTGTTATCTCTCTCTGTTTTATTTATTATTAGTATTAAGAATATGTTTACTGGATCGCATAAATACTTGACTTGTGAAATCTGTATTTGGTATAGCACCAATAAATACTATTACTACTATTACTATTACTAACCTTCAAATATTTGTAGATTTTGATATTTAGTGTATATCTACTAATTGAATACGTTATTGTGTTACTGGAACTGTACTTCTTAAAGCCTAGTTATCACTTTTTTGAATCTTTTCCTCCGGTTTAATTTCTCTTAATATATATTTAAACATATTTTATTTCATTAATTCATTTACTAAACTTTCATATATTTCTATAAGACAATATAAAATCGTTTCAATTTATCCATTACCTTTTCCAGTCATTGTTCCATTTCAAATATTTTTATAGCATACTTTTATATGTCAACCATTACGCAAATTTAATATTTTCTTCCAGGATAATTATTTATGTAACCCACATATTTACATTTTTACTCTTTTAGTTTATTCTCTTAACTTCTCTACCAGTTTAATATTCTTGCTTTTTCTATCAGTCATGTCCTTATATAAGCTAATTATTCTATAATTTTTCTCTGTCACTTTTATGTTGAACGGCAGAGGGCTTATGCTTATGTTCTGTTTTTTTAATCAACCTTCCTTTTATATAAAAATCTAGTATTTGTATCCTTGCTAAAAAGAAAAAAATGTATTTTGTCAGAGCAATCATCTTTACTCTTTTGTTGTTTCAACATTTATGAAAATCTTTCACCTCTCAGACTCTTCCTACATATTTTTTTTCTCTTCAGATATTTACAGGTAACCAGAATTTACCTCCTAATTATTAAAGATAATAACATTTATCTCAAACTATTTTTTAGTGTTTTAGAGAAATATTTAAAATAGTTAAATATCATAATCATCAAACCACGAGATATACGTTTAGAATCCGAAAAAATGATTATTACGTCGTTAAAATATATGGCCGTGAAAGTGAATCTTTTTAAAACGAACGTTTAATGGCATATTATCTCGAGCTTCTAAAAGCGCATTATAACATTTTGTTCGTAACGCAATTGCTGTCGTTAAAGTAATATTAACGGGACATGACGAAAATGTTCCCATTTAGAAAAAGCGACAAAGTTCTTTGGATGTGCCATGTATCAGATGTCGTGATCCCCGCGCGGGTTCATTCATATTCATGACATGTGTGGCGATGCCAGTAATGAACTTTAACATCATCTTCGCCATAATAGGAGAGAGTTTTACGGAAATGCGTTAAAATTTAATATTCATATCTGGCCAAGACGCGCGTATTATTGTAATTTAAGAAAACGTCATTAATGTGATAATGATTTATAAGACACAGATAAAAATAAACTTTCTGTTACTTAACTTAAATTATATAATGACATTGTTTTTGTAGTTATTATAATTATTTTAGAAACTTTAATTGAACAATATTGCTGCTAACAATAGTATTTCTTATTTATATAAATTGAGGAATATATGATTTTTGTTTAGTAAATTTTGTAATTATTACACCTTAATAATTCTGACAAAGCTATAATTATAGAAATATATTAATAACAATTATCATTTGAATTGAAAGTAAGTATTAGTAAGCATTAAATATTTCAAAGCTTTCAATAATTCATTATTTACTTTGTCTGTTTCTTTTAAATCAGAATCATATTGAGAGTAATTTAATAAGTAATATATATGTATGTTTATTTGGATTGATTCGGAACTCTCAGATATATGCAAAATGCTTTGTTCCTGCAATTATTACGACAAACAAATTTTTATATAACGAGCAAAATGGTAAAAAAAATTAACACCACTAAATGGACCAGATTTTTATAACCATATCAAAATAATTACACTTACATAATATTAATTTGGAACGGCATTTTCCTGAAAGAAATGGTAATCGCCTTATATCCGTTTGATAATGATCGTGTGATCAAAACTAATTTAGGAAGTCGTAATTATCTGTAATAAATTGGGAAACAACTTTATAATTAACTATATCGCAAGATTTAGAGTGTGAATTATTAATAGTATATTTCATTTATGATTTACACAAAAAACTGGATCCATAGTGTAATTAAATTGAATTTATATTAACAAAACCAACCAAAAGATAATTTATCTTGCACTCATATTGACAATTTTATCAATTAAATATGCAACCATCTGTAAAGTAATAAATACTAATTTAAATTGTTTAGTTTCATATAAAATACATATGGGTAAAATTAATTTCTCCGAGCATTATTGCCTTGCTGTTTTACCATTATGTTAGAATTGACAGCTATCGGTTAAAACAACTACTTCTCGTACTAAAGCACCGTCAGAGATTACATTAAAGCAGCCATCACGTGATATATAATAATCGGTACAATTTAAGGTCTTTTGTGATCTTATTGATTTTTAAAGACAGAAATTATTAAGCCATGGCTATCACCAAACACTTGTATCACAGCTGGTTAATTACCAACATCTGTGATAGGTTTAAGTAGCGACAAGAGTACAAAAACGATTTATTATGTTATTTGAGTTATATGTCTTGTGACAGCTACTTAAGTATTGCCTTCAGTTATATACAAATCAATATTCTATGCAGATGTTTGAAGATATACGAAAAGCCATAAAGAAAATAACCATCGCTCTCGAAACCTATCCCTAGACCGAGGAAGCAGTCTGCTAGAGAAACAAGAGCGTCGTTTATTAGTATAGCCTGGATTTTCTCAATTCAGACAATTGAAATACAAGCCCATTATATGATCGCCCCATTTTTGCACATATCATCGTCTCCCTAAGTTCTATTGCTCTAAAAAGATGCGCGATGACATAGTCACATATCCGAAAGGTTGCAATAAATGTGAGCGATACAGCGCTGATTGTTTAAAACCGGTACACAAAAGTGGGAGCAAAAAAGAGATTAGATACTATAGGGCAATAACCATCATGTGTACCGGGTACAAAATAGCCATGACAGTAGTGAAGAACCGGCTAGAAGTAGAGGTGGAGGAAAAATACTGCCGGAAACGCAGGGCGGGTTTAGGACAGGGAGGGGAACTTTAGATCAAATCTTTGCCCTTCCAATAGTGGTTGAGAGGATGTTGGAAGACAAAAAGAGTGTGTATGCGGTATTTGTTGACTTGAAAGCGGCGTATGACTCTGTGCCAAGAGAAAAGTTGGTGGAGTGTCTGAAGAGAAAAGGTTTGAGTAGTGTTAGAGTAGAATGGGTGAGAAAGGTGTATGAAGAGACATGGATGAGAAAAGAGCAAGTAAGCGGAGTAGTGACTGGAAGAGTGAAAGTATGGATGAAAGATATATTAGGAAGAGTTGAGAGGTATATGGATAAAAGGGGTCTATGCATGAATGAGAAGAAAACAAAATTGATTAATTTCAGAAATAGATAAAGAGAAGGGATAATAAAAGAGTTGAATTGAAGGGGAAAGTGACTGACGGGTAGCACGTCAAATACTTGCAACAAAAAGCAAGGAAGGTATGGTACGAGTAGCAAGAAGAGTGTGTTACAACAGGGACTTAAGGAAGCGCTGCAAGAAGAAGGCCATGATCCACACATTTTTGTTTGATATCTGAGGACACCACGGTGTTCTAAGCAGAGGCGTTAGCTCTTCACCACTGCACAAGAGAAATAGCAAGACAAGACACCAAAAGTAGGTCAATTGCTATATTCTCCGACAGCCAGGCGCTACTAAGAGCACTAAGCTCCACACAGGTCGAATCTAAGCTAGTGTGGGACTGTATACGCGCTCTTAACCAACTTGGCTGTCACAAAAAACTAACAATCGCATGGGTCCCAGGACACGGAGGACATCCGGGGAATGACATAGCAGACGAATTGGCCAAACAAGGCTCGTCAAAAGCAGTAATTGGCCCGAAACCCTCTTGAGGAATCTCCAAAACCACAGTCAAACGATCCATAAAAAATGGGTGGAGACACAGGCCCATACCTGGTGGACGAACTCACCAGGACAGAGACAGGCGAAACAGTTCCTTAAGAAACAATCGCCAAAATTCACGACTGAACTCCTGAACCAAGACAGGAAAATGGTCAAAACAATAGTAGGCCTGATAACAGGACACTGCAAGCTCAACAAACATATGAGCAAAATAGGCCTGGTGGAAGAAGCATCATGCAGATTCTGCCTAGAGGAAGAAGAGGACTCGTTCCACATCCTATGCCACTGCGCGGGTCTAGCAAGGATTAGATATCAAAAGCTAGGCACTACAAACCCAAGCGCGGAGACTTATACCCAAGCCCCTCTGGCAGGGCTAATAGGACTAATCAAAGAGGCAAAGCTATAGCTGGTCATCTGAGATAAACAGGGATCCACAATAGACCTGGAAAGGTCGCGGTGGAATAGGTGCTGGTACCACCCATACAACATTTAATCTAATCTAATCTTGATATCTGAGGCGACACAGCATCAATTATGGAGCAATTAAGCCAAAATTCCGATAAAATGACAAAGAAAATGTTGGAAATTTCTAGGAATCTGGAAAGAAAATTAACGCAAAATGCCGATACAATGAAACAAGAAATGCTAGAAATTTCTAGAAACCTGGAAGAAAATTGTCTAGAAAATTCAAGGAAAATTATCGAAATTGAATATAAAATTAATGAAAATTCGGAACTCATGGAAAAGAAAATATATCAGAAAATTCCGATACAATGAAACAAGAAATGCTGGAAATTTATATGGAAGTTCAGGAAAATTCTAGAAATATGGAAAAAAAATTAACGGAAATAAAAAGAAATTTCGGAGGAATTCAATTAAATGACATAAATAATTATCCTGTCCACTCGATAAAAATGAAACCACCTAATTTTGATGGCCAAACTTCTTGGAATAATTCCCTGAGACAATTTGAGGCCGCAGCATCAGAAATTGGATGGAACGCAACAGAGAAGGCTACAGCTATTGCGTGGGGATTCAACAAATTCGCTGCCAAGTATAGCTCGATTAACACGACTGGCGTATGCTGGTGCAACAGAGAACATCTTGGAAACATTAGCTGTGCAGGCATTTTTAGATGGACATCGCTAAACCATTAACCCGCCTCACTGAAGGAAAACAACGGTTCTTCTGGAACGGGGAATGTCAGAAATCGTTCCAAAAACTGAAAAACGCACTTATCAGCGCACCAGTTCTAAGTTATCTGTTGCCAGAGGGAAGGTTCTTGTTGGATACCGATGCAAGCAATGTAGGAATTGGAGCTGTTTTATCCCAAATACAAGATGGACAGAAAAAGGTGATCGGCTATTTTAGCAAGACTTTATCCAAGCCGGAGCGGAACTACTGCGTAACGAGGAAAGAGATGCTTGCAGTAGTCAAATCAGTAGAACACTTCTATAAATATTTATATGGAAGGAAATTCATATTGAGAACCGATCATGCTGCTCTTAAATGGCTTCTTCAGTTCAAGAATGCGGAAGGACAAGTCGCAAGATGGTTGGAAAGACTTCAGGAGTTTGACTTTGACACTGAACACAGAGTTGGAGCGATCCACAGGAATGCAGATGATTTGTCGCGAAGGCCATGCCCAGAAAATTGCAAGCAGGTGTAGAAAGCGATGACTGGAATTTAAAAGAAATCCGGCACACCAAGATGACGACCTTGTTCTAAAGCCCCTGATGACATGGAAGGAAAGTGGAATCAGGCCAACATGGGATGAAATCTCAAAATATTCGCCCGAATTGAAGTCTTTCTGGGCTCAGTGGGATTCTATTATACTGGACAAGGGACTGCTTAAACGCATATTCAATGATTCAGAAGGCCGCGAAGAACGAAGGCAGATTATAATTCCAAAGAGTAGAATATCTGAAGTGATGAAAGAGATTCACAGTGGATCTTCCGGTGGACACCTGGGTATTTAAAGACTTTAAACAAACTTTGGGAGATATTCTACTGGGTGAACTGTAAGGTAGACGTCAGGGAATGGTGCAAGAAATGTGTGATTTGTGCAGCAAGTAACGGTCCACAACGACGAAGGAGAGCATCAGTACAACGTTTGTAGTCCTTTGAAGGAATCGCAATTGATGTCGCTGGACCATTCCCCGAGTCTCACAAAGGAAATAAATACATCGTTGTAGTAATGGATTACTTCAGTAAATGGTTGGATGCCTATGCGTTACCAAACCAAGAGGCTTCAACAATAGCGGAAGTATTAATTAAGTAATTAAGGAGTGGATTTGTTGTTTTGGCGGTCCCTTAGAACTACATTCTGACCAAGGAAAAAATTTCGAATCCAATCTTTTTCAAGAGGTGTGCAAAATCCTTAAGATTCATAAGACAAGGACAACAGCTCTGCATCCATAATCAGATGGTATGGTGGAACGAATGAATAAGAACCATCAATCGCTATTTGTCAAAAGTAGTCTCTGACCATCAAAGAGACTGGGACCAACATCTCCATCTTTTCTTGCTGGCGTATCGATCGGCTGTACATGAAACAACTGGGCAGACTCTAGCGAGCATCGTCATGGGTCGAGAGCTACGACAATCCATGTGATTTAAAGTTCGGCTGCCCTCCGGGAGAATATTTGGCAGGGGAAGACTATGTGAGCGACCTAAGACGAAAAATGGACGAAATCAAAACATCCAACGTGCTAGCGACCAAATGAAAGAGAATTATGACGTAAAAACGGATAACAATGGTTATAAAGGTGGAGATATGGTGTTGTTATTTAACCTACAAAGACGCCGATGTTTCTCCCCAAAATTGCAAACATCATGGAATATTCGCGGCAACGTATACAGGCTTCAAAAACAACCCCGAGGAAAACCAAGAGCTGTCCATTTCAATTGTCTGACACCTTATGCTGGCGAAGAAGATGGCGCAGCGATTCGTGCGGTGGTTGAACAAAGCGACGAGGAAGCATTTGAAGACTTCATGGTTCAGCACTCTGATAGATGTAAGAATCATTTTGATGTAACGAGAAAAGAACAACGAGATCTATTCCAAGTACCTTCGGACTATTGTCTTGCCCATTGTGTGGCCCAGGATTTGAAGATGTCACGAGGAATTGCTACCGTCTTCAAGAAGAAATTTGGAAGGTTGGAGGAACTACGCACTCAATGTCCTAAAGTCGGAAGCATAGTCCACCTAGATGTTAGTATCCACCTACCGAAAAGGATCATTTACTAATTGGTAACGAAGAAGTACTCTCATCAGAAGCCAACCTACAGGGATGTACGGCAATCATTAAATGAGTTGAGGGATTCACTTCTACGTGAGGGTATCAAGAAATTGGCAATACCGAAACTAGCTTGTGGGTTGGACCAATTGGACTGAAGAACAATCAGAAGCATGGTGTAAGTCCTTTTTGCCTATTCTGAGATCGAGATTTTGGTGTGCTGTTATAATCCCAGTGGTATACGACATGAGAAGCCCATAGACTGCTATTTCTTTCGAACGTCAAAATGTACAAAGGGGTCCCAATGCAGGTATCGTAATAAGGTGCCGGACGACTCACATGCCTAAGAAGTGGGCAGTGTCACGAGTCGCGTGGGGAGAAGGGGTGCGTCATCGACGTGCCGACTGGATAAAAACAAAAAAACAAGTGTCAGATTTAATGTTAGATAAATACGTGCTGGTAATATTAATTGACTTCAATAAACCATTTCCAATTATTTACACACCCGTATAACGTGCAAAATAAACATCCAATGTCTAAGAAATAAACTGAATGAGCTGGAAGCAGTTTTAATTGAAAGTGAAATCTAATATTTTATGTCTTAGTGAACTCTGGCTTAATGATCAAGAAGTGCAAATAATTCAAATAAATCAGTTTGAGGTTGCCTCGTATTTTGCCCAAAAAGACCGCTTGCATGGCAGAGTATTACAGTTTACTAGAAATAATATCGTACATAAACCAATAACCCAAATAAACAAATTATCTAAAGAATTACACTGTGAAGTAGCTGCGTCTTTACTTCCACTTTTTAATATTATAATATTTACAGTGTATCGTTCGAAATCGGGCGATTTTATTGAATTTATATCTGTTATGGGCAATCTACTTGACATGATTGACAGTAAAAAACACATTAATATAGGCGGAGACTTTAATGTTAAATTTAATTTAAATGAACTTAGGGCCACACTGTTATGCGGCTTATTTAAGTCACACGGATTGGATAGTAGGGTTAATTTTAGTACAACATAACTGTCTAGATAACATACTTTCGAATATAGACACCAGCAATATAATAGTCAAACGGACCGATGAGGGGTTATCGGATCACGTTGGTATTCAAGTCAATATTGAAATAGCAACGAGAAATACTAAAGTAGCAAAACGTAAGGTAAGGAATATCATTCAAAGCGGTATATTCGATCTCTATATGCGTTTGAACAATACAACAGGGAATTTCATTAATTGCAAAAATATCTCGATTCGGGACAGGTTTAGTATGTTTATGGATATTATTAAAAAAACATTAACGTCTCTTTTCCTGAAAAATCTATAATTATGCGAGGAAATAACGTAATTAATTGGTACAATTCAGAACTCCATAGCATGCAGGAAACGCTATTCTTAATCAGTATGGCTTTCGAAAGGGAAGGTCTACGAGAGATGCAATTATCGAGTTTGTCATGGAAATATATGACTGTTTTGAGGCTGGCGATTACTCAGTTGCAACTTTCATGGATTTGGGTAAGGCCTTTGATTGTGTCTCCCACGACATACTTTTACGAAAGCTATACTATTACAACTTTCATCCCTCAAGCTGCAGACTAATAAACTCTTATTTAGGCAGTCGTTTTCAATGTGTACAGTTTAACAACATCACATCAACTGAACTCAAGTTAACACATGGTGTCCCTCAGGGATCAATCCTTGGCCCATTGCTATTCTTAATTTACATAAATGATTTACCCTCCCAAAAGGGTAAATCATCAATAGTATTATTTGCAGATGATACAACGCTAAAAACTTGCTTAAGACACCCTTTCAATAAATCTGGGAAAGTCAAAGAATATATTGTTTTCTCTTAAAACGAACATCCCACAAAATAGTGCTAAATTTCTTGGCAATAATATAGATTCTAAACTTAATTGGCGTAGTCATGAAAGCGATATTTCATAGTAGTGCAGTATTATATACCTACTGAGACAACTAAAAAATTGTCTTTCTCAATTTGCTATAAGATCAGCTTACAGCATACTTGTTTGGGGGCACTATCAAGACTGTTTGAGATTCAATGACGTGCAGTAAGAGTAGTAGGATCTGGTGCTTACAGATATGATTGCCGAAGTACATTAATTGAACAAAATTTGCTCACGCTACCTAGTATATACAGTGTGTCTGCTTAAGTTCGCACCATATGGAAAACTTTTTTATTATTAATTTTACGAAAAAAAGTTATTCTTTATAAAAAGTTCTGCTTGATCCAAAACTTAAAATACAATCATCAGATATTAAATTTTTTAAGCAGTATACGAGTAATGTCAAAAAATATGAATTCTTTTCAAGAGTAAAGTACCTTTATTTGTGACAATATCGAAAATTATAATTATGAAAAGTTGTTCGGAATGAAAAACTATGTTTTAATATGGAATTATATCCAATTACATGGAAGAAAACTTATTTTCTTTTTTTTATCTACAATAACATTGCAAATGTAAGTGTAGTTACGTGAAATCTAGGATGCACTGATAAACAAATGATTTCTTGATAGCAAGAATTGTTTGACAGTGAACGTCAAATAAAATTTGTTAACATGCCGGTAATATTGAGTGTGGAAGAAAAAGTAGCAATTGTTTTACTCGTTGATACATAACAAAATTATTTTATTTTACAATAATTATCAATTACATATTATAATACATCAATTAACTATTGCTTCAACGTATTCGCCTTCTCTCACAATACAGGTTTCCGTTCTAGAAGAAAATTCCCTCAAAACATTTCTAATTATATTCGGAGTTATACCCTGAATTGTTGTTTCCATAAAAATTGTTTCCAAATGATCTACGTCTGCAAATGGTCTGTGTTGATATACTTTTTCTTTTAAGTAACCCCATAAGAAAAAATCTAATGGGGTTAAATCTGGCGACCTAGCTGGCCAAGAAATATCGGAATATCTATGAATTAACCTTTCATAAAAGATATTTTCAAGATATTGCCTTACTTCCATCGTACTATGGCATGTTGCACCGTCCTGCTGGTACCATACCTGTTACCGTTCATGTTTTAGAAGGTCACGAAGAAAATCATGCAACTGATTTTATAACAAATTTAGATATCGTTGAGAAGTCATAGATTGTCGAAAGAAAAAAGGGCCAATTATTTTATCCTTGTAAATGGCGCACCAAACGTTAGTTTTAAAAAAATATTGATTGCGAGTTTGAATCGTAAAGTGAGGATTGGAGTCAGACCATCATCGACAATTTTGCGAAGACACTGTTCCATTAGACGTAAATGTAGCTTCGTCAGAAAGCATTATTTTCCTAGCAAAAAAAGGAGCGTCTTCTAGCTTTCCTTGGAAAAGAAAACAAAAATCTAGTCGTCTGTCGTAGTCCCCAGGTTTTAAAGTATGGATATATTGTGGTTTATATGGATGTAACTTGTTTTCTTTAAAAATTTGTGATATTGTATCTTTACCAATTTTATCTGGAAGCGAAGATGCCCTTTCTCGCAGAGACAATTTAGGTTTTTCCACTACAGATAACATTACATTTAACTTCATCTCCTCACTTGCAACAGGTTTTCGACGTTTGTTTGTGAATTTATTTTTAACATCTCCACATGTTTTGAATTTTTCCATAATTCTCATTACTGATGTATGATGTATATTTTGCCCTGGATGTCTGTTATTAAAAATTTCAGCTGCTTTACGATAAGTTTTATAATTTTCACCAACGATTAAAACAATTTCTATTTTTTCTTCCACACTTAATATTACTGGTATGTTAACAAATTTTATTTGACGTTCACTATTAAACAATTCTTGCTATCAAGAAATCATTTGTTTATCAGTGCATCCTAGATTTCACGTAACTACACTTACATTTACATTGTTATTGTAACGGCTGTCCAACAATTATTGCAGTCCCGGGTGACGTTGGAATAAAAAACGTAGGTCGATTCTTACATGTTGCAAATAAATGAACTGACATTTTTAATGCACATTTAGGTTATGTTTGACAATTAACATGTCAGTTCATTTATTTGGCACATGAAAGAATTGACCTACGTTTTTGATTCCAACGCCACCCGGGACTGGAATAATTGTTGGACACCCGTTAGATAAAAAAAAGAAAATATTTTTTTTCCATGTAATTGAATATAATTGCATATTAGTACATAGTTTCTCATTCCGAACAACTTTTCATAATAATAATTTTCGATATTGTCACAAATAAAGGTACTTTACTCTTAAGAAGAATTCATATTTCTTGACATTACTCGTATACGGCTTGAAAAATTTGATATCTGATGATTGTATTTTAAGTTTTGGACCAAGCAGAACTTTTTATAAAGAATAACTTTTTTTCGTAAAATTAATAATAAAAAAGTTTTCCATATGGTGCGAACTTAAGCAGACACACTGTATATATATATTTTGGAATGTATCCTTCATGTTCACAAAAATAGCCATATGTATATACAAAACCGTGATATACACGACCATAATACAAAAGCTCGAAACCTTCTACCCCCACACTAGCAACGATTTACTAGATCGCAATGCGGTATAAGTTATTTTGGCCCTAAATTGTACAATGCTCTGCCTGATCAAATTAAATCAAAGTCGGAATTATGATTTCGTGACACTGTAAAATCATATTTATTAAAAAAAGCGTTTTATAGTATTAATGAGTGTTTGTTAAATAGATTCTCAGACATCGAGTATCCATAATACACAGCATTTCAATTTTTATATATTATGAAAATTTTTTAAATTAAATTTTCTAAGGGGTGTGACATATGTTTTACATTTGAGATAAAACATATGTCTAAATATGTATATATATATACAATATTTTTAGTGTTTTTATCTTTTAAGGTGTCTGATTTAAAATGATTTTATATTCATATGTAATTATTTCTAGTGTATATCTTATTACACCTATATTTTTACTTTACTACTAGTGTATGTAATATTATTTTTGTGACCTGTGTAAACTTGTTTAATAGTAGTACTAATAAATTATTATTATTATTATTATTAATACATGTTTTGCATTATCTTGGTATTTTCGAGTTACGTTAAGATAATTAAATTAGTAAAGAAAGGGATATTTAACTTATAAAATTAATACCGTACCTAAAATATACCACCAGAATTAAAAAAAGAATAATAACATACGTCTTCAAACCTAAAAAATGATCGCTTCCAACCAAACAGTTACCGTCAAATAACCTTACTTCCTGCCCTTTGATAAATATTTGAATCTCTTCTTAAAAATAGGCATCTAGTTCCATCTACTAATATGAGTTCTGCGTCCTAGAATACCAGGTCACAACCCTTTCACTAGCCATTCTCTTTTTAAACTGCTCAGCAGCAGACCTCTAAGGAAAGACGTGCGCGATCTTCCTTCTAAACGTAATCTCCTGCATTGTTTCCTGCCAAAAATATTTTAATAAATGTAAATTTTATTCTTCACGCCAACAATAATAATTAATTATACACGCTCTCATGCTCCCCAAAGCTCTAAGTACCCTTTAGGGCAAGGTAGATGCTATATAGACCTAGAAATTCGTTCTTGATTTAAGTAAAGATTCAATTAACAAACTTTTAATAAAACACTAACACTTTCTTAACAAATAATGTTTACTTTATGACCGAAATATACATCTAGCTCAAATAAAAATTATTTGTGAAAGAAGTATTGGTGTTTTATTTCAAGTTTACTATACAGACCTGGTTTGCGAAATATCGCAAATCTCAAATCCTACATCTTTTTAACTGACTTAAAGATTCACTTCCCTCAATATAAATAAATGCCCGAAATATTTATTCTTTTTTAACCTGTAAATATCTAATTTAACCTAATTTTGAAATACCATTACACTTTCCTTAAAATAAAGGTCAAGAAAAGGGTGGCAGAGCTCAGAGGCCTAGTATACAAAAGAAAAGGTACACATTTACAAAGAAGTGCACACATCTTTAAAGAATTGGCCACCTATAACTTGATTATTTGGCTATCCTGTTCTACAAACTTCATCCTATAACTGTATGTATAGGATAATCCCTACACAACAAGGGCTATCCGCTATATAGATTCTCTATGCAATCCCAGAAACAAAGACATAATTCTTAAAGGCAAATTTCCTTTTAAACACTCCACCAGTAAGTCATTTTATCATTTCATCAAACCTAGGACTCTTTAATCACAGAGTAATTTAAGTCAAATACTTCACAAAGAGAGAGATATCAATCATGATCTCCCAAAAAATTACAACCACAGCTTTCCAACGACCGCCGCCTCAAGAAAACCAGTGGCACTTGATCAGAACTTTGCAAAAATTAAGCCGAATTATCATAATGATGTAAACTAGTCTTTGCGAAACTATACGTACAAACATCATCAGCTTCCATGGCGAGGACACCTTGCACCACATTAAAAAATTCGAAAGATGTCGCGACAACAATATCCTGCCCATTTTTACCAAATTACGGTATCAAAGGCACTCGAAACGAACGCTATACATCCTAAACAGAACCAGCCGAGCATTACTAGCAGAAGCAATGCAGAGCACCAGATATCTCTTAGCCTTTTCCGATTAGTAACTCTTTACACTTCCCCTCCTACTCTGTAACAAAATTATTACTTTTTTAGCGCAGAAAATAAGGGTAACAATTTTGTAGTCGGTTACATTAACCTAGCGGCATGGACTTAGGTAGTAATTAACTTTAATGCCTTGAGAACGGCACAAGTTGGGAATCACTTGTTGTGATTTGAGTCGTAAAATGATCAAAATTGGAAACGCTGGATAAAGTCTAAAGAATCAAAGTTGTTAACGGCGTTCAGTTTACCTGAACAAATGCGAAATTATATTTGAATCTATTTATGAGCTACCCATTGCTCCCATTAATAATTTGCATGAATTCCGCATTATTGAAGTATTCCAAACGAAATAATTTTCCAAAATGTGCAGCTGCCAGAGCAGAACAATAAGGCGGACCCTTTTTGGCGAACGAGGGGTCACCTGTTCCAGGAATTTCGGTGCTTACGTGACCGTAACAATGCCGTGGTACCGAAGATCACTGAATAAAGCCAAGCCCAGATCAACGCTCTTCACCAGTTGTCTGCCATCAGCACCGACGGTGAGCCTGGTCGGTTCTGCCGATCAAGCCTCTTGCCCTTCTGACGAACTTGTATATATTTTATATTTTCTGTGTCTTTCTTTTGTAATATATTTTATTTTTCTTCTGGCCCCATGTTTAATTTAAACATTTTTACATTATTCTTTTATACTTTTTCATAGCTAGCCGGTGTCCATACGTTGATGTGGCATGGAAGCTCAAGCAAGTAGTACTTCCGGGAAACTATTTATCCGAAGCCTACGGCTGTTAATCGATGGCGACCCTCGTTAGGGACCTCTGTTGCCTCCAGCGCGGGTTGGTTGGAGTACCGCAGTGCCACTTCCTTCCAGTCGCATGAAGACGTCTTCTGCGTCCACGTTAACAAAGTTGGTAACCGTAGAAAAAGTTTAAGGCGCCAACAATGTATAAACATTAAACAATGCAAATAACTTTGAACGAAATCGTGAAAACGGCACAAGACGTAAAAAATGTAAATTATCTTTTCTCGATGCGCTAAATCTTCTACCGCTTCCTCCGCTGCCGCCACCATTTTCCTTATATCTCACGTTAACCGAGAACGCCCACAAATGCTAGCAGAATTCACTTTACACTTTGTACACTGTATAATAGTTGGTCCAACTCTGAACTGAAAAGATATACAAAAAACTAGCAACAGCAGGTTCCTCCACCGAAACATCTAAAACTCCACATTGCAAAACAGTTTTAAATTTTCCCGACGAACCACTAGACAAAGTCTTCATTGACGTCCTATCAAAAGGTAAGAATTTTGGAATTGCTCCTCGCACAATCCGTTTAGAAGATACCATATTATATATTATATTAAATTCAGTCTCCACAAAAGCGACAGTTCTTAGATCTTCACCGCTACCTAAGTCCAATCTATCACGAAACAAATTTGTATCCCTGAAAAACTTAAAATGCCACCTAATATGGAGTAACTTGTCAGCCGACAACGGCTTTAAATTAATCGATTCTGATTAATAATAACTGCAAAAAACCACCAAAACCAAAAATACTAAACAATTAAACGCGAAAATCTCTATAAATGCCCTAAGCTGTACAGTCTACGTTGAAACCCGATAAACCACTCCAACTCATCGTTAGTTCTTTCGAGTCCCCCACACAAAAATTAGCTATTTTTACCCAGATAACTTCAATCCTCTGCCGAAATAGGAAAATTCTATGTAAAAAATTTACCTTTTCCTTCTTTTGCCTGTAATCGCTCAATTGTTTATAGTGGATTCCTAGAATATCGTACTTAAATAAGCCCCTGATGTTCCGTTCCTAGGGCTACGTTATGTTGATGACACCTCGAGCACTTGAACAATATCTATCCTAAGTGTACAATGGAATTAGAACAGAACAATCGATTTCTTTTCTTCGACATAGTAATCAATCTGACAAAACTCTCAACCGCATTCTATATAGAAAATCAACTTATACAAACAGATACTAAATGTCGCTTCTCACCATCAAAGCGCCCAACTTCGTTTGTGACAAAAACTCTTTTAACCAACCTGAATGATAAACTTACCATCCTCCAGATAGCTCTAGTTATATTATAAAAATCAGTTCATTGTCAATTTTATACTTTTTCCGATAAAAATTAAGCCCGCCATGTCCCAATCCAGTTTGGTTTAGGCTTTGCTTCTGCCGTGTGTTGGTTATTTTATAGCTTGAGTATATATTTTATTAGTTCTTTTTATAGGTTTCTGGTTTTAATAACCGCGTTAAGGATCATTACATAATTTTCTCTTTTACATAATTTGTACATAGCGACTTTATATTTAGTGATATGAATACTGGCAAGTGTAAGGTCAGTGCAACTTTGGAAACAATGATTTAAGAAGTTGATTTATTAATTCTGCATACAATATCATTTTACTTTGTATAAAGCCATGCAACATTTTATTGCCCTATTAATGGCTTTTTGTTTATTATATTCTTTTTGTTATTCTTACCAGTTCTTAGTATTAGAAGAAATATGCAAGCTCCATGTAGAAGAGTAAGGATATCTTCGAATATCTCTTATTCTTGATCTAATCTTTAACCAAAGTACAGCCAAGTCCATAAAGATATATCTAAATGTATTAGAGCAAGCTGGTTCTAGGTGTATTCTTTCTAATTGTTAATGGCTTCTTGGTTATTTAATTAATAATAAGCACAAAAACACCATTAAAGCTTTAATAATAATAATAATAATAATAGTTCTTTATTTCAGTGTTCCTACAATAATTTACACAGATTATGTTCAAATATTACAGTTACATGAAATAAAGTCAAAAATAAACAGTAATAAATACAAAAACAAAACTAACCTACTGTTGCATAAAATTCCTGTATATTGTAGGTTTCTAACTCAATCAGGAACTCTTTTAAAGATGTTTTTAAATTTGAGAATGTTTGGGATTCTCTTATATGTTTAGGAAGATGATTAAATAACTTAAGACATGAGTAATGAGTAAAGGGCCCACCTTTTCAAAAAAAGCTAACTTATGATGAGGATATATGTACTGGATGCCATGCCTAGTGTTATGTGTATTAATAAATCTTTGCTTTTGAAAGAGATGTTTGTGTTTCCACAAAAATTTTATACTTTCGTATATATAAATTCCTATAAAAGTTAATATATTTTCGCGTCGGAATAGGCCTCTACAGCTATCGCTATATTTTATTTGGTTCATTATTCTAATTGCTCGTTTTTGAATCAAAAATAATGTTGCAGCATTTATCCCATTGCCCCAAAATATGATTCTATATTTCAAATGCGAATAAAAGTTCGCATAGTAGAATATTTTTAATATATTTTTATTGGTAGTTCTGGAAAGCACTCGTAAACCGTAGCAAGCTCCATTTAGGATTTTTGAAAGGTTTTGAATATGTTCATTATAGTGCAAGTTTTCATCAAGATATATTCCAAGAAATTTAGCAGTAGGTGTAAAGTCTTAGTTAACATTATCTAATTTAATTAAACATTATGTTTCGACATTTTGATTTGTTTTAAATAAGGTGCATTTCGTTTTGTTTAAATTTAATATTAAGTTATTGTTATGAAACCAATTCGTTAAGTTGCGAAGTATTATATTTCCGGTGCCAATTACATCACTAAACGTTGACCCCATCAATATTATATTTGTATCGTCAACATAGCTTATTAAATGACAATCATCTGATACACATGTGCTTATATCATTTATAAAAATATTGAAGAGAAATGGTCCCAAAATACTACCCTGTGGTAAGCCCATATTTATATCTAGTGCATTTAATACTACATTATTATTATTACTACTGATTTTAACTGATTGTTTTCTTGAGTTTAAATATGATTCGAACCATTTGCGTGCCGTTCCACGTATCCGTAATGGTCCAGTTTTGTCAATAATAGGCCATAATCAATTGTATCAAATGCTCTGGATAAATCCAAAAACACTCCGCATGCTATCTTATCTCAATAATTGAATATTGCGGTTTCAATACTTCGACCACTCATAAATCCATGTTGTGTATTTGAAAACAATTTATTAGTTAGGAAGAAATTCGTTACCCTACGTGCCATTAATGTTTCTAGTATTTTTGAAATAGTATTTAATACGCTAATTGGCCTATAATTATCAAATTTATTGGTGTCTCCATTTTTAAAAATAGGTGAAACAATGGCATATTTCAAATCGTTGGGAAATATTCCCGTTTCAAACTATGTGTTAAAGATATGTTTTAGTGGATTAATTATTTGATCTAGTGATTGTTTTATTAGTTTAATTGGAACACCGTCTAAGCCACATGTGGATTTATTTTCCATTTGATCAATTATATTACGAATTTCTGTTTCAGTTACTGGGTCAATAGTAAATATTGAATTTAAATATGGAATATTGCAAGTAAAAGTATAGTTACTAGTAAAAGGATTTGAGCTTTTAGTAAGTAATTTAGAAGCATATTCCTTAAAAAATACATTAAAATCATTTGCTTGTTGAATGGGATCATTAGTGTCAGGTAATACTCTTTTACATTTATTTTTATTTCCAACAATATCCGATATAATATTCCAGGACGTTTTTGACTTATTACTTGTATTGTTTAATACATATTCGTAATGCTTATTTTGTTCGGCCATTAATAATCTATTATATTGTACTTTAAGGTTTTTTAACGTCAATTTACATTCAGGCAAAAACAAAGATATTGTTTGGTATATATGTATTTGGTTTCGACATTGTTCTATTTCAAGAGTATTGAATTTAATTTTTGGTTTATTCTTATGTTGTATTTGACATTGAATGGGAAAGTGCTTATTTACATATAACATGAATGTGTTCATAAAACGTGCGTATTTGTCGTTTACATTAGTAGCTAAATATACATCTTTGAATAATTCTCTGTTGATATCTATAGAAAATTTTATCAGTTTAGTATCTGTGTAAATTCTACGTCTAATAATAGGAAGGTTCAATACATCTGAATTTAGAGTATATGTTAATAACTGCGCACTGTGATTAGAGAGACAAGATTTTATTATTTTTGTAGGAACACTTGAGTCATTATTTGTAATGAAATTGTCTAGGCGCGACATCGAGCCATTATAATTCATTCTTGTTGCTTATTAGACAACTATGTTCGTCTAAGGTTGCACTTATCTTAGCCAATATAGAATAGATAGACTGACCTTCTTGGCAAATTTCAATGCAGGCTTGACATAACCACACAATGTTTCTTCTTCCATTTAGCAGTCGTAGTTCGTTATCCTTGAGCCCTGTACACGTTCCATGTACAGGTCCATTACACAGTCCATAGCACTGGGTACTTACATCAGTTGGGATTATTTGATGATCACAAACTTTACAAATTTTATTAATACATACACTACTACTCGCGGCCATTATGAATAATTATTATTATTGCTTTGCAGCAATATAAAGGGTGCCTCAAGAGAAAATTTAAATTTCTCTAATTTCCTGCTTGAACGAGACGACTCCGAGGATATGTCTATTGGTGGTTTTGCTAAATGAGAGTTTTACAAAAATGTAATATGCGCAGCTGCGCATAGAAGATATTGCAATATAAGAGATTTATGCCACGTTTTCGCCAATCAGTACAATATTGGTAAAAGCAAAAACCGGTCGACAAAGATCGTTGAGAACGGTAGAGAATATAGGTAGTGTTAATCAATCTGTTAATATAAAGATATAACTACAAAATTCAATTGGAACAAGAATTAAAGCTGTAGTATGCCGGTCAAAGTACATTGACGGACATAAAATTAGGGTCACTCCATTATTTGAAGTTATTTTAGAAATTTTTATTTTATTACGTGTTTTTTTGGTTGTAACAGTTTTCTAACTGATTGCTTGAATAAAAAAATAATATTTGGTTGTTGAAAGTTTATGGAAAGTAATGAAAATGAACAATTTTAATTAGATTTGCTAAGTAATGAAAATTAACAAGTTTACTTTGATATGCTGTTTTTGAAACAAAAGCAAGTTTAAGGACAGAATATTTTTTGTTTCTACAGTGTCGTCTGTTAGTTACAAATTGTTGGTGTATTGTTGTCATTGTTAGTGTTTTGCAATGAGCATAAATCCTGTTGATGCGGCACGAATTGTGGCGGCTTTGAAAGTCGGCTGCGGTCAGCGCGAAACTGCAAGAAACGTTGGTGTCGTGTGTGCAACGAGTATGGCGGCGGTACGAAAAGACTATTCTGCTCACTCGAAGACCTGTTCAGGGTGAGGCAAGATTAAAACTGCTTGAAATGATCGCGTTTTTGTTTCTAGTGCTTTGAGAAACCGAAAGGTCACGGCAGTTTCCTTCCGAAATGATCTGCAAGAAGTGAGAAATGTTAACATAAGTGAGTGGTCAATTAGGAGAAGCCTTCATGCTGTTGGGTTTTCTTCTCGAACTAGAGCTACTGTACTGCGCTTTCCCGTGAACACCAAATTGCGAGGTTAAATTCTGCACGAGAACACTTGGCTTGGACAAAACCGGATTTGAGTCGCATATTGTTTCCGATGAATCGCGATTCTGCCTTACGGGCTTAGATAGGCGTGTAAGAGTATGGCGACGGCAAGGCGAGAGATATACTCAAGCGTGTATTGCCAAGCGACTTCCATTTGGTGGAGGATCAGTTATGACATGGGGAGGCATTTCTTTTGACATTCACACGGAGTTAGTCTTTATCGAGAATGGAACGTTAACTGCGCACAGGTATCTGACAGAGGTTCTAGAAGACTATATTTTACCGTTCATGATGATTCTTGGAGACGACGCAACATTTATGCACGATAACGCACGAACCCATACTGCTCAGATAGTTACTGAGTTCTTAATGAGTGTCAAATCACAAGATTTCTTTGGCCTGCTCGCAGTCCAGATTTAAATCCGATTGAGCATGTTTGAGATGAGATGGGAAAACGTTTACGGAGACATATACCGGCCCCCAGAATTTCTAAAGTTTCACGACATACTGGTGTAGGAATGCGATAATTTTCTGCAGAATGTGATTCGAAATGTAATCCAGAGCATGCCTCCTCGATTTTAAGCTGTTATCACTGCCAGAGGAAAGACTACTCGCTACTGAAGTCCTTAAACTCTCTTTTGTTTAAAAAAAACATATCAAAGTAAACTTGTTTATTTTCGTTACTTAGCATATAAAATTGATATTGTTCATTTTCAGTACTTTCAATAAACTTTGAGCAACCAAATATTATTTTTTTATTCAAGCAATCAGTTAAAACTGTTACAACCAAAAAAAAAACACGTAAAAACTAAAAATTTGTAAAATAACTTCAAATAACGGAGTGACCCTAATTTTATGCTCGACAGTGTAAATTATTCGATAGAAAATTGATCTCCAAGAGAGGTGATTGTTATATATATTGTACATAATATATGTTTAAATATTCGCGGTCAAAGTTTGTATTTAGTTCAATTGAAGAATGTACTACAGCGCCACACTAAAGTCGAGCAGTTAATGGCTGTCTGCTGGAGAATAAAGTTGTGTTACAAGTAAAAGTGTTCCGTTGATGTTAGAATATTTTATTTAGTGTTTATAACCCCGATTCCATACACCCAATACGTAACAACTGACGACGAGGTTTCACTTCGCGAACTCAGATTAGTTCCGAAATTTGAAGAACGAACATCACCACGTGCATAATGGCGACGGAAATAGTGATGGATGTGCCGAATAAATTAGTCGGGCATCTCAGAGAATTCAATCATACAATTAACGACTGGTCTATATTTGAACCCAGATTATTAAATTATTTTGAAGCAAACAAAATAACAGTCGCCGAAATGATGAGGCCCATTTTCCTGAATTTATTATCAGAAGAATCATATAAATTAATGTACGATCTATGTTTACCGGTAAAACCAGAAACTAAATCATTCAAAAGTCTGTTGGAAATATTTAATAAACACTTCGGAACACAGAAATCAATATTCGCAGAGCGATACATTTTTTACAACATTAAACAAAAAAATTTCGAGCCAATAAAAGAATTTGCCGCACGAGTACGCCGGTCAGCGGTGCATTGCGATTTTGGAGCTGAATTATCAATATGTCTACGGGACAAATTTTTAAGGGGAATTTACCACAATAAAATCAGGGAGAAGCTATTTGAAGAAAAAAAGGATATCGACTTCGAAGACGCCATCCGTATAGCGAGTAGCAAAGAAGCGGCATGGGGAGCGGACTCAGCAGCGGAGTTCGAGCGCGCAGCAGTCAAGCAAGAACCCCTGCACCATTTACGCATGCCCAGCTCAGCTAAGACGTCATCGCCGTCGACATCTGCAGGACGCCCGAGCCCAGCAGAGCCGCCACAATGCAACGTTTGCGGACGGAGGAATCATTTCACAGCAAAATGTCGGTATCGTAATTTTCAATTTCATATTTGTAAAATAATGGGACACCTCGCTCCAATGTGTACACAAAGAAATAAAAAAACAACTAATAATAATAATAATGTTGGTTTCAATCAAAATAAACTTAATCAGCATAAATCAAAACCAAAATATTTTAATAATGTTTCACATAATTTATTAGAGGATGATTCTATGTTTAATATTTCCGAAAAAATTGGAACACAGCCATTTTATTTGCAAATTCAAATAAATAATAATTCTTATTATTTTCAAATTGACTCCGGAGCGAGCGTGTCAGCAATTTCCGAAAACTATTATAGACAACATTTTAGTAACATTAAACTTGAAAGATCCGATAAACAATTGTTTGTCTATACCGGATCCAAATTTATGCCTATAGGAAAAATATCATTAAACATTAAATTTAAATTAAAATCTCGCATTTTAGACGTGTATATAATTAGAAATGGTGGCCCGCCAATACTAGGAAGAGATCTCTATTCAATATTGGTTTTTCAAACATTAACCATTTTAGTGATGAATTAGATGAATTATTAAACTCACATAAACAATTATTTGATTCTGAACTCGGAACTTTTAATAAATCTGTAGCTTCAATTAAATTAAAATGTGATACTGTATCGCCTGTATTTTTTAGAGCAAGATCAATTCCTTACTCACTTAGGCAAGGAGTGGAGGATGAACTAAAACGATTGTTGGACCTTGGAATATTATTACCCGTGGACTACTCGGATTGGGCAACACCTATAGTACCCGTTAAGAAAAAAAAAACGGCACCGTTCGCATATGTGGAGATTTTAAAATTACGATTAATCCTTTACTAGAAGTTAATCAGTACCCTTTATCCAAGCCAGAAGAATTGTTTGCATAATTAAGTGGAGGCCAAGAATTCACTAAATTAGATTTAACTAACGCGTTTCAGCAAATTCTATTAGATGATAATTCAAAAAAATTTGTTACAATTTCAACTCACAAGGGTCTTTTTCAATATCAACGTTTGCCTTTTGGAATATCGTCAGCACCTGCCATATTTCCAAAATCATGGAATAACTGCTCAATGGCATTGAGGGGGTGGTATGTTTTTTAGATGACATTTTAATCACAGGATCTACTAAAAAAATTATTTTGAACGGCTTAATAAAGTATTAAACATTTTACAAAATTCTGGTTTAAAAATTGCAATTAACAAATGCTCATTTTGTCAAAATAGTGTAAAATACCTTGGAGTTTTAATTGATAAACATGGAGTGCATCCCTGTGATGATAAAATTAAAGCAATTAGGGACGCTCCTAAGCCTAAAAATATTTCTCAACTAAAATTCCTTTTAGGACTCGTAAATTACTATGACAAATTCATTCGTAAATTATCCACAATTTTATTTACTAAAAAAATCAGTTGAGTGGAGTTGGAATGAAAAATGTGAAGATGCTTTTAAAATAATTAAAAATAAACTTACCTGTGATGATTTATTAGTGCATTTTCAGCCTGACGTACCAATAAAATTAATTGTAGATGCGTCCAATTACTGTGTTGGTGCATTAATTAGTCATGTTTTTAGTGATCAATCAGAGAAACCAATTGCTTACGCTTCTCGTACTCTTAATAGCAGTGAATCAAAATATTCACAAATCGAAAAGGAGGGGTTAGCTATCATTTTTGGGTTAAGTAAGTTTTACGATTATTTATATGGTAATAGTTTTACAATTGTTACCGATCATAAACCCTTATTACATATATTTAGTCCTACTAAAGGAATTCCTCAATTTTCTGCGAACAGATTACGTCGTTGGGCAGTTATTTTATCTAATTTTAATTATAAGATAGAGTACGTAAAATCCGACCGAAATGCAGCAGATAGTTTATCCAGATTACCTATTAATGTTAATGAAAATTAGACTTTTGATAATCTAGATTTCAATTATTACGACTATTTTTCAAACTTAAGTGAAATTTCAATAAAATTTGAAGATATAAAGAAGGCTACAGAAAATGACAATTTTTTATCAGAGATATTAAAATGTCAAAACGGGTCATTGGCCTACGAAAATTCATAAAATTGAGAAATATAAACCTTTTATTTCTAAACGTTTTGAACTTACTATTGAATCTGGTTGTTTATTACGGAATAACAGATTAGTTATTCCTGAAGTTTTACATAACGATATTTTGAAACAGCTACACTCAACTCATTTAGGTATCGTCAAAATGAAGGGGATAGCCCGATCTTACTTTTGGTGGGCAAAAATAGATAAATGTATCGAGGATTTTGTAAAATTGTGCGATGCTTGTAATTCAAATTCAGATAATCCTTCAAAAGCTGAATTGTCTCCCTGGCCATGGCCCGAAATGACTTGGGAGAGAATTCATATTGATTTTTGTGGACCTTTCCATAATAAATACATTTTAATAAGTATCAACGCACATTTAAAATGGCTTGAGGCATTTTTTATGAATAACATTAGTTCTGCTCAAACTATAAAAGTTTTAAGAAACACATTTGCAAGATTTGGTTTACCCAAAACATTAGTTTCGGAAAATGGGGTGCAATTTGTATCTAATGAATTTAAAACATTTTTAAATAAAAATGGTAAAGAGCATATAGTGTCCCCTCCTTATCACCCTCAATCAAATGGGGCAGCCGAATCTTCTGCGAAAATTATCAAAAATGCGTTAAAAAGAGCAATTTCAGAAAATGCTAATGCTGACTTGGATCGTTCCCTAGCATTATTTTTAATCGATTATCGTAATGCCAAACACTCCACGGGTGTTGCTCCGTCCGAGTTAATGTTTAGACACAAGGTTTGTAATCGTTTTCGTTTATTGTTACCACGTAACCAAAATATTAATAAATACGTCAAAAATAATCAATCTAAATAAAAATAATAAAATTAAAAATACGAAAACATTTTGTGAATCTACAACAATGAGTCTTACTAAGACTACAAAACAAATTAATTTAAAACAACTACTTCTCTAGCTAATACATCGACAGACATTGAATACTTGAAATTATTTCTGTTGGACAGAAATAATTTCATTCATATTAGTGTTGCTTTGATAGTTGTACTATTTGTAACACACAAATTAATTTGTATTATTCAATGTCTCTCGAAGTATAAGCTAGAGAAGTAGTTGTTTCAAATTAATTTGTTTTGTAGTCTTAGTAAGACTCATTGTTGTAGATTCACGAAATGTTTTCGTATTTTTAAATTTATTATTTAATTTTCTACAACGAACTAAAGGATTTTAATACATTTTATTAAACAAAAATAGTATTTTAATGGTAAAATAAGATCGTATTTAGAGGGAGACAGGGTTCTTATCAGAAATTATAAATTTAATAAAGTTTCATGGATAAAAGGCACGATTTGTAAGAAATTAGGAAATAATGTATATACAGTGTATATTTCAGAGAAGCAAATTTATTGGAGACGCCATAGTAATCAAATTAGATTATTATATTCACCTTTCAGTGGCCCAGCGTTACCAATAAATTTGAATTCTAATACGATAAATAATAATATTAAAAATAGACTTAGACCTAATATTAAAGCGCCAGATCGTTTGTGTTATAATTAAGAAATTATTTCTTGTATTATATAAATATTTTTTTAAGAAAGGAGATGTTATATATATTGTACATAATATATGTTTAAATATTCGCAGTCAAAGTTTGTGTTTAGTTCAATTGAAGAATGTACTACAGCGCCACACTAAAGTGGAGCAGTTAATGACTGTCTGCTGGAGAATAAAGTTGGGTTACAAGTAAAAGTGTTCCGTTGATGTTAGAATATTTTATTTAGTGTTTATAACCTCGATTCCATACACCCAATACGTAACAGTGATATTATTTGGTTTTCACTCAGCTTTGATTTAAACCTATGGACTTTTCCCGTAAGGTAACCTCAAATCTAAATTTTACTCTAATAAACATCGCATTAAATGCGCCACATTTAAAAGAACCTATCAATCACAGAATAGCAGCCATATTATTTTTAAGAAATACGTTTCTAAATTGTAGACATTCATAAATAGTAAAAACATTTTCCATAAATGGCTTGCTATTTTTAATTAGTTCACTAATTATATTTTTTTAGGACACGCCGTATATTAAGCTAACTTACCTTTGTAAAAATGTCGTTTGCCTTGTCAATTTAATTTTACAACTAAAGCCATCTTAAATTATAGTTTGTTTCTAAAGTGGTCATGACATGCTCCAGTTATGAAGAGGTCGTATCGGAATTACGTATTCGATACCTGGGGTATCATACTTTTGTATATATTTGCAAGTATGTTACTTGATATGTATTGTAGCCTTATTTTTATCTCCAAATGTCCAAATGTCCTTGCATTTTTTAACTACGGAAAGTTACTTCGATTCTTTCTGTGATCTATTGTATTTAGTACTCTTCAAAAGCCTACTCTGATATTCCTCACCACTTCTTACAGAGTTTTGGATTATTTCATTTTTTTTGCAAAAAATCAGGATTCCTAGCCTCTTTTTATGGCTGGCACTGGTGTCTTTTCTTACAGAGGTTTTGTATTTGTATTCGCCTCTTCTTCCTCTAGTTTTTATCACTATATACAGGATGCGGCAAAACAGACAGTGCAGTTTTGAAGGGCTATTAAAATAAACGTCTCAATTTTATGAATTAAGTCCCTAAGATGACATCAGAAAGATGATAACCCCCAGCAGCGATACATTGATGAAGGCGATTTCTGAAATTTTCGGCCGCATTTTGGCACATCTCGATGGGTGTAGCTGCGATTTCCTCCAGAATTTGATCCCTGAGTTCTTCCAAGGTGCAAGGTCGATGCCTAAAAACCTTTTCCTTAAGGTAGCCCCACAGGATGAAGTCGCAAGTGCTCAGATTAGCGTGCGGGCCATTTACTCCACATCACCTCTCAGAGAAACAAGGCGCCCAGGGAGCACCTGTCGCAGTTTCGTCATTGAAACTCGAGCAGTATGGGCCGTAGCCCCGTCCTGCTGAAACCAGATGTCTCCCAGATTTGCTTCCTCCATAAGTTCTTCCAAACGAGGTAAAAAAAAATTCCAACATCTCTTTAAAAAAAATAAGGTCCAATCACCCCAAATTTGGAAATCGTACACCACACGGTGACTTTTGGAGAGTGAAGTGGTCACTCGTAAAGTTGCCTTAGGTTATTTGCAGCCCAGTATCGAAAATTTTGTTTATTCACCTTTCCGCAGAGATGGAAGTGGGCCTCGTCACTACTGAAAAAAGTTAACCTCGCATGGATCCGGTTCAACATTTCTTGGGAGCGTTCTCCAGATCAAACCATGGTAACGACTGAAAACGGCACGACCCCCCCTGTACCATATACGATCGACACTTCTGAACCATGTTCTAATATTTTCTGAGTTTTAGAGTGGATAATTAATTAATTGTAACTACTAATTGTCTAATGGTGCAATTTAGATGAGTATAAACTAATTCGTTTCTATTGTATTTTGAATATAAAGTAACGCTACGGAATAAATCTTTTTGCACATGAAGCCTCAGTTTAGTTAACTGGGATATTATATTCAACGGTACTGATATTGATAAAATGACTAATCGCTTTTATAATATATTGTATGATGTAATAAATTGCAATGTTGTTCTCAAACAAATTAAATCAACATTATGTCCAAAATCGTTTAACAATACTTTGATATAATTAGTAAACTAAAAGAAAATGGCACAAGTCAATTACAAGAGTAGTAACAGCTTGGTGACTATACCATTTTCAGCAAACACATGCTTAATTTTAAGTAAATCATTGTGTTAAGATTACGCGAGTGTAGCTAATAATGATCTGTTCGAATTTAGAGCATCTAAATCTGTTTTTTCTTAACAAGAGTTTTACTTATGGAACTGATGGTATACCTAGTGATTTCCTGTGTAGGTGTGTCTCTTCCTTGTTAAAACCCTTACATAGTTTATTTTCTACTTCTATTAAATTAGCTGGTGTTCCAAGTATTTGGAAGTTGAGTTATATATCCTCAATTTTTAAAACTCCAGATTGAAAATGTTTTTAAAACTATCGTAGGGTTGCCATATAATCAGCAATTCCTAAAATGTTTGACGATTTGGTAACCAGACATATAATCCATACGACCAAACACTTATTCAACACTTAATAACACGGGTTTGTGAAGAGTAAATCTACTACAACTAACTTATTAGAATTTCCAGATTGTTTTAAATAATTCTTTCCAAAAATATGTACCTTACAAGTTGATGCCATTTACACCGATTTTGCGAAGGTATTTGACAGGTTTTTATTGGTATCAAAGTTATATTTCTATGGATTTCACGATTTGACTGTGAAGTGGATTAAAAGTTTTTAGAAACAACCAATTGTTAAGATTAATAATTTTACATCAAGTTCAGATAACGTTAGGTGTACCTGAAAGCTCTCGCATTGGGAAAAAAATATTTCTTATTTTTATTGATGATTTTTGTAACTGCTTCATATATTCGAATTGTTTACATTTTGCAGATGATTTGAAAGTGTATCATTGTATTGACGATATTACTAATTGTTTTTATCTACAATTTGATTTAGTGTTAAAGCGCATGTGCCACCTTTGGCACCCATTGATTGTAGGTTGGCTAAGGGGGTGTACCACGAGCATCGTCACTAGCTCCTCGACTACATTACTGTAAATATCGACTGAATATCAGTGTGAATAAACGTGTTATTGTTTACTCGTCTGGACTTCTTGTGAACCACCCCCGTGAACCCACCATCAGCGTTCACATTTAGATAACCTATTTAGTTGTTGTGTCAGGAATAATTTATTTTTAAATATTAAAAAATGTAAATTTATAACTTTTAGTAAAAAAGCAATTACTATTGACTTCATATATAACATCAATGATGTCAACTTTAAAAATGTGTCAGTTGAACGGGACTGGGGCATTTTACTTGATTCAGATTTATCTTCTCTATCTCATATTTTTCAAGCGTGTAAAAAAGCTTTTCGATTACTGTTTTTTTTATTAAGGTATTGTAATAGTATATTTCATTAGGAGTCCAGAAAAAAGGATTTTTCCGTGCGCGCGTGATTGTTCCCGTGTGAGGCGGAGCCGAACACGGGAAGTCATGCAAGCACGGAAAAATCCATTTCTGGACGTGTAATAAACGCTATTTTTTATTATACTTATTTGAAAACAACAATATTAAGAGAGATATTTTGATAATTTTTTTTTTCAAAACTGTAATATCTATAATAGTGAAAATATAAGTAGAGTTAATATTAACGAAAATCATATTTAATTGGAACTGTTATTATTAATAGTAAGGTTTATCGTACAATTAGTATTATTGTTAAAGTTTATTCCCCTTAGTATTTCATTTTCTTGAGTTATAATTGCAGATGTTGTATTTTCCGCATGAGATGGGTTAAACAATTTCCTTGAAACTTCTATTGTTCTTTGTATAGATTCTTCTATATATCCTTCTGCTACACTGGAAGAACGCCATCCTCCGTGCCTTTTCAGAGTAAGCAAGTCACCACCGCTTTCGACCAACATGGTTGCTGAAGAACGCCTTAGGCCATGTCCGGTATATTTTTCGTGATCATTTAGTTTTAGGTATTTCGCAACAAGTTTGGGGATACCACTGATAGTATGGCATCCAACATGTTGAGCGTAACATTTACGGTTTCGGTATGCTACAAATAATCTTCTGCTCTCCATATGTTTAGGCCGCAAATCTGCATATTTGCGGTAAAGTGTGCAGGGCTCGAATGTACATCCTTCATTTGAAATCGTGAAACTTCTCGATTTATGATTTTTTCCATCTCGCAAAAACACGACAAGAAAACTACCATTATCTTTAATATCGTCTAAACTTAAACGTATTAAATCATCTCGACGGCACGCACCGAATATTCCAAACACTAATATTACTTTTGCTAATAGATATTGCTCATCTGAAGCTTCACATAAAAATTTAGTTACTTGTTCTGCTGTAAGAACTCTTGATTTTTTTGGTACGTAACCCACCGCTTGACGCTTCAAAAATGCTACAGTTTTTCGAAAAATGTTCGTGTCTCTATTTTCTTTAATAGCCAAACAGCTTTTTACCATGGAGAATCTACTCCATAAAGTTGATGATTTCATAGATTTAGCCTTTTCCGAAAAATAGACTAAAAGTACATCGTCACTTACATTTTTTATATTCTTCTGAGCCCGCCATTCATTAAATATTTCATATTCCTTTTCGTATCTTGTTTTTGATTTTGTCGGTAGTAAATCTGCACTTACTTGAGCCGCTTGAGCTAATATGTCGTCTGGAACATCAGGATTTTCATCTAAGTCTGAGTACATTTTTTAAATTGGCTTTCACTGACACAAAAATAAACTTCAAACCTTATCTGCTACTATGGAAACATTGGTTAGCGCACAGAAAGACCGCACAAACAAACATTTTCTGTGCGGTCGCCTGAAAAAGTGACGATTCCATTATTCTAGAGGCATATGGAATCAAAGTGTTTTCAGATAAGTATAATAAAAACATTTTTTCTACTCCCATAGTAGTAAGTAGACAATAACGCAATCGTTTGTTGATTAGTAACCATGGCATTATGATATATGCACGTAATGAAGAAAAAACTAGCACGTAATATATTACGTAACCATTATTATTACGAAACTCAAATCAAGTAGCCTAGACAAATGAATTTGACATTTATCGTTGTTGAATACATATTACATTGGCGTTATTTTGGTTTAATTATTATTAATAATTCATTTATTCATTGTTAAAATGAGTGAAAGTGACTACACCGAAGAAATTGTTGGAACTCCACCAGAAATTAGGCAACTAGCAGAACATACCGCAGCGAATCTTCTCCCGGAAAAATCCAAAGAGCGTTATGAAGTGGCTTACGGTAAATTCATGGTTTGGCGTATTAGTAGTGTTCAGTCTTTTACGGAAAATGTGTTATTAGCCTATTTTGGGGAAATAAGTAAGAAATACAAACCTTCATCTCTTTGGGCCGTGTATTCGATGCTGCGAAGTGTTTTAATAGTAAACATAACCTCAATATTGCAAAGTATTCCAAATTATAATGAATGGGAGTAGAAAAAATATAGTACACAACTCGAGTTGTGAGTCACTTACGTACTCGTGGAATTACTGCACTCGCCTGGCGGCTCGTTCGCAACTTTTTCCACTCGTACGTAATATATGACTTACAACTCTCGTTATGTAATATACTATAACTGTGATACATTAAAAACAATTTGTTGCTTAGTAGTTAGATCTAATTTAGAATATTGTTCACAAATTTGGTTACCATGTTATAAAGTTACAGTTAAGTGAGAGAGAGTCGTGAGTGTCGTTTGTGCTCGCAGAATTAGCCGTTATTTTGCAAGGTATCATTGTTATTCATTTTCAAGAATTGGTAGTTGGATTATTAAGAGTAAGGTGATTTCGTGTGCATAACAATATTTCGAATATTTTACACGTATCTCTTCGTATTAGATTTCGTAGAATAAAACACCGTAGTGTATTCATCATTGCATTCGGTGAGATATACTCGACCTTGGCGTAAAAAAAACACATAAAATTTCGCATAAAACTAGAACGATTTTAATTTAAACTGATCTGTTTAATATTAATATATGCAACTCAATTTACTGTTAGCCTATTGTTTCATCTTTTGAACTCTACCGTGGCCAACTCTTCCCTTGTTCGCTTTATGTTTGTAAGTCACCACGATCGGTCGCTTGGTGTGAAGCGAGTGTCTTTTGTGAATCCTCATTACCAATTATATTATCCTTATATAAGATTAATATATACTAATTATTAGTCATTTTGTAGTGCCAAGTTACTATGGTATTTGCGACAAGGGTGTTACACCCAATACGCCTTCAATTGAATGTCAAAAATGCGTAAAATACATACATATAAAATGTACGAATTTAAATGATGTAGAACTATCATACATTATAAATACTAAATCTAACTGGTTTTGTCATATTTGCGAACATACTAATGCGACGGAAGCTGAGCCTGATAACACTCCAATAACATTGTCAACAATCAATACAATGTTTTCTAATAAACTTGATTAAATAAATAACAACGTAATAAGCTTAATATCAGACCTAAAGATCGCAAGATAGAAAAGATTTGAAGATATTGAAAGCCGCCTGACAAAACTAGAAAAAAGCAATTAAATGATCAATCCATCGGAGCAGCTGAATGTAACAGCGCTCAATTTGAAGATATACTTTCCGACATTGATGATAGGAATCAGCGTAAGTCCAACGTTCTTTTATTTAACATGAAAGAAGCTTTGAAGGAATCAATAGATCAAAAAATTAAACATGATATGGCAGCAATTAATGAAATACTAGTTCCCTTGGGCATCGATGTCAAGCCAATTAAAGCTATCCGAATAGGAATATCAAAAGCTAATAAACCAACGCCTCTGAAAATTTCCTTTTCTGACGAAAACACTGCCAAGAGAGTACTCCAAACAAATAGACATAACAATGTCCGATCTAATCATTTTAAAGCCGATTTAACCATTAAGCAAAGAGATCAGGAGTTGCAGAAGAAAAGAGATCAAGGTGACGCAGGTTGGGGAATTAAATAAACGCCCAAGCCTCTATTACCAAAATGTAGTATGAAAATAAAAATTAAGGGAATTATGCTGAATATTAATTGTTGCTTATATGACATAGTTATACTGACAGAAACCTGGCTGAATAATGAAATAAAAGATAATGAACTAGCATGCAATAATTATAATATTTATAGATGTGATCGTAGTGTTAATACCAATAGTAAAATGGAAGGAGGTGGTGTTCTCATAGCTTAAATCGTGTAGTGTTGACATTGAAAATAATGAAATTGAACAAATTTTTGTATCTGTTGCTTTAGGTGTTACTAAATTTTTAAGGTAAGGTTTATATTCTACCATCATCTGAGGATATTAAATATCAGAAATATTATAGAACAGTTGAACAATTATGCACCAAATTTAATGAGCATTAATTTGCCCAATATAGATTGGGAATGCGAACAGGGTTACCGTACACTATCGAGCCAAACCCAAACTATAGTGGAAACATTTGAATTTCTGAATTTAAGTAAAATTTTAAAGATTCCTAACAAAAATGATGTATATTTAGACTTAATATTCACTAATCTACCATCTTTAAATGTACACGAAGCGACTGATCCAATATCAATTGTCAATAAACATCACATTGCTTATAGTTTTGATATAGAAAATATTGCACCATTTAAGTCACTAGATATGGAGGAAAGAATTTACATGTACTGCCATGGAAATTATGCCGATCTGAATATGTTTTATTCTTTAGTTGACTGGGACTGCATAATAATAATAATAATCAATTAACTAAAAGAAACGCCAGAACAATAGCAGCAAAAAAAAATTCAGAACTACATTCCAGCAACAACAAGAAAACAAATCTACCATGCACTATTTACATCCCTAAATAATTATCTAATAAATATTTGGGGTAATACTACTAAAAAGAACCTAAATAAGTTACAAATACAACAAAACAAAATATTAAAACTATTATATAAATTAGACAAAAAAAACCAACACAATTAAACTTTATGAACACACACAAGAACTAACATCAAAAACATGATAAGCTTAAGCAACTTATTAATGATTTACAAAATAAAAAACAATCTAATCAAAACCAGTATAAAATTACAATCAAATAGAGAATTCCACAATTACCAAACAAGGAGAAGATCAGATCTAAGAACAGAAAAATTCACAACAAAAAAATACTCACAACTATTAACAACCGACAGCATAAAACGATACAATGAACTAGACGACTACATAAAAAAACTAAAATATACTCCATTCAAATTAAAACTTAAAAATAAAATCCTAAACAACCAATTAATATAAAATCATGAAACAAACAAAAAGGAAAAACCAAACCATCCCTTAATACCGTTAGCACGAGATGGGACACCACATCCGCAAATCCCGAGGCGAGGAAGGAGGGAAAAAAACACCAGGAGTGATTACAGATACAAAAAATATATATTTATTAAATTTGTAAACTTTTTTTTGTAAATGTATATATAAATAAAATCTTTAATCTTAATCTTAATAATAATAATAATAATAATAATAACTTTATTGGTGGTAATAAAGAAATGTACACAAGTCCAAAACAAAAAATACATAGCATAAACTTACATAAACTAATCAAAAAAGGTATTTACAAAACTAAAATAAATCATAGAGGAATTCGTCAAAGCTATAATAAGCTTTTTTAAACAAAATCATTTTTAAATTTATTTTAAGCGCTGGATAATCAAGCGATTTTAGCTCTGTAGATAATTTGGTGTAAAATAGTGGACCGTAATAATTTATTCCACTCCTAGATCTATATATCCTTGTATACTGTACAGATACATTATCTACTGACCTAGTATTATACTGGCGGTCAAATGTTAAATAATTTGAAATATTCTTTTTAACATAAAGAATACAGTTCAATATGTACATGGCAGCAACAGTCAATATGTTGTACTTTTTGAAATATTTCTTGACATCTGATTGATATTCTAGTAAACATGATTCTCACACATCTGCGTTAGAGTTTAAACACACGAATAATATGTGGCGAGTGTCCCCAAGATATGATGGCATAGTTAATATGTGTCGCAATTAATGCATAATAAGAGGTTATTACAGTGTTAATAGAACAAAGTTTGACAAGGTTTTTTATTAAAAATACCGGGTGTCTCAGACCACCCGTACCAGCCTTTTATTTCGACAACGCTTGGTCGAATGTGACTTAGACAAAAATTTTAATTACCAAAGTGAACCCAAGGAATCCACTGATGAGTTTATTTTTTACCGGAATAATCCGGAAGTACCCGGAACCGGAAGTAACTTTAAAATTTCAAATGGCAACATAGGTCGAGTATGGTATTAATTGATAGGTCTTTTTAAAAGAAACAACTTTTATTAAAATGTTTTTTTAATATTTTGCATATTTACAAAAATAAACGAAAAAAACTAAATTGAAAATTAGTTATCCATTCAACACTAAATTTCCTCAAGTAGGCTTTGCTTTTTTGTTATGTCAAAATAATTGACGTTCGGGAATATTTGAAGTAAAATAAATAATTATTATAAAAGTATTGAATGTGTCAACATGTTTTTTACAAACCTCGGTTTTGATGTGCTGATGATATTAGATGAATGCGGCCAAAATTATCGTGGTGATGAGCGAATTTATGCTGAACGATACCCTCAACGAGCCAATCAGTCAAAAAATGTTTTTCGGCGCCTTGCAGAACGAGTTAAGACAACTGGTAAGCTACAGCCCAGCCACAACAAAGGTTGAAGTATCAGAAAACGTGTACAAGATGAAAGAACATTAGATATTCTTGCAGCTATTGCTCTGGACCCGAACATCTCTACTAGAAGAATTGAAATCGATGCTGGAATAAGTCGCTCCACTGCTTGGAGAGTTTTAAAAACAAACAAATTCCATCATTTCTCTCTATACTAGAAACTTGAAGAGCGGGATTTTCAAGATAGGTTGAATTTTTGTGAAAGATTGTCTCATAAAAATTATAATTTCTTTCACAAAATTTTATGTGCAGATGAGGCGACATTGGAAAGCAACGGAGTTGTTAATTTACATAATGCTCACTACTGGAGTAATAAAAACCCTCATTGGTTAAGAGTAGTTGATAATCAACATGTGTGGACTCTTAATGTTTGGAGTGGTATTTCAGGAAACCAAATAATTGGTCCGCATTTTTTCGATGGTTCATTAAACGGAGCTAAATACGCTGAATTTTTAGAAAATAATCTTTATGACCTTCTAGATGACGTTCCATATGCAAAACGTTGAACAATGTATTTGCAACAAGATGGTTGCCCAGCTCTTTACGCAAGAGTTTCTCGTTAAACCGTTGATCGCCTTTTCCCTGGTCGATGGATGGTCGAGGGATAATATGAAGAAGAGTATACGGAATATCTGCCGTTCACTTAGTGAAGATGAGATACTACGGGCCGTCAACGACGTTTGAAATCGGCTACAAAGATGCATTGATCAAGAAGGAAGGCAATTTGAACATACCATAAATAATTGAATAGTTGTTTTAATTATCATTTTCTTTACTTTCACACTCTTATTTGAATTTTTAATAAAATACTTTCAAACAATAGGTATTTTTTGTTTGTCGAAATAAAAGGCTGGTACGGGTGGTCTGAGACACCCGTACTATAGAAGCCATCCATCTCAAAATAATAATGAAATAATATTTCAGTTTTGAATAAGAGGAACTCTTCTCACCTAAGTGTAGAAAATATCATATTAAACAAGGAAATTATTGAGGAATAATACGAAGAATCATGTAAGAATATTTGCAATGTTAACACATATACAAATTGTTATTCTAACAAAAAAGCAAAGCCTACTTGAGGAAATTTAGTGTTGAATGGATAACTAATTTTCAATTTAGTTTTTTTCGTTTATTTTTGTAAATATGCAAAATATTAAAAAAACATTTTAATAAAAGTTGTTTCTTTTAAAAAGACCTATCAATTAATACCATACTCGACCTATGTTGCCAATTGAAATTTTAAAGTTACTTCCGGTTCCGGGTACTTCCGGATTATTCCGGTAAAAAATAAACTCATCAGTGGATTCTTTGGGCTCACTTTGGTAATTAAAGTTTTTGTCCCAGTCACATTCGACCAAGCATTCTCGAAATAAAAGGCTGGTACGGGTGGTCTGAGACACCCGGTATATTCTTGGACATATTGATGTGTTCAGACCAAGTTAAACCAGGATCTAGCGTAACACCAAGGAATTTGATTGCCTCTGATTTATTAATTGAATGTAGGTTTCTTAAGGAGAAATACATTAAAGCAGTTTTGTCTTCATTAAGTGTAAGGAAATTTGCTGAAAACCAATCCTTAATATAAGTTTTAGATTCTTCTAATGACTGCGTTAATACTTGTAGATTCTTATTACTCAGACTTCAAGTAGTATTATCTGCATATAGTGTGAAGTGTACTGACTTGTCACAAGAAACAATGTCATTAATAAAAATTAGGAATAACAAGGGTCCGAGGACAGATCCCTGCGGAACACCTGTTGTTATTAATTCTGGTTGAGAAAAAGATCCATTAAAATAAGTTATTTGTGATCTATTAGTTAAATAGGAGTTGAGAAGTTTTGTAGATTCAACTGTAAGTCCGTAATATTGTAATTTATTTAACAGTATATTGTGTGATACGCAGTCAAATGATTTTGACAAATTGAAGAAAATACTGGAAGTATAATTGTTGTCCTCAAAGGCATTAATAATAAATTGTGTTAAGTTATTAATGGCATCAACGGTAGAAGAATTTGATCTAAAACCAAATTGGAAATTATTAAAAAGTTTGTTTGATTGAAAAAAATGATGTAATTGATTTTTAAGAATAATTTCAAAAATCTTTCCAATGAAAGGTATAATACTTATAGGTCTAAAGTTCCCTGGGCAATTAATATCACCTTTCTTAAATAAAGGTATAACTTTGAAAATTTTCAATGGAGTTGGAAATGCACTTTCTCTGATACATTCATTAATCAAATCAGTCAGCGGAATTAATATAATATTTATAACTGACATAATTATTTTTTTATTAATATCATAAATGTCTTTGCTGTTTCTGTTCTTAAGTTTAGTAATAATATCGCGGACATAAATGTAACTTACTTCTGTAAATTGAAAGGTGATATTAATATCTCTCTGTTGTAAATAATCTAAATTTTTTTTTGTCAGTATTTTTTAAAGAATTCATTAAAATGAAAGGAACAGAAGCAAAGTAATTATTTAGATCATTAGAAGTTAACAATGAAATAGACAAAGAAGATTTATTTCTATTCTAATTTATTATATCCCACATTGCCTTGGGGCGATTATTTGCATTAAAAATATAAGAATCGTTGATGGATTTCTTTTTTAAGTTAATGGTTGATTTATATGTTTTTCTAAATTCATTTAGAATTTGTTTATATCAGTAGTTGGATATATTTTACACCAACTATTAAGAAATATTAAGTGTTCCCTCATAGTTGTCAATTCAGTATCAAACCAATTGGGAGTAAATGTGCTGTTATTTTTAAATATCTTATATTTCATTGGAAAAGCTAATTTAATTGCATTAATTTATGTTAATGTTATGGGTTGTAAAATCCCAAGATTGTTCAGACAAGATGTTATGAAATTGAAATAAACCATAGGATGTTATAGACCGATATTGGGCAAACATAATATAATGTAGCGGTTTAGTGCATTTAATTTCAACTGCAATTCCATAATGATCAGAAAGACTGGGGTCAAAAACTGCACAGTTGATATCGTTAGACTCCATATTGGTTAATATATTATCAATGCATCTAGGACCTCGAGTATTTTCTGAGACTAGTGCTTTAAAACCATTACACAAATAGACGTATTCAAAATTTAAGTGAAGTAAATTCCTATTATTAAAATAATATTGAAATCACTAGTTATAATTACCTGGGAATTGTTAAAAGCAAGAAGTTTTTCCATTATACACAAAAAAATGTCAAATTTGGAAGTGGGTGCTGTATAAACTGTAATAATAACAAGATTAGGGTCTAGAATTTGAACTGCAGATATTTCGCAATCATGTTCCACAAAAATGTTTACTATGTCTTCCCTATTTATGCAAGGAACAAAATTATGAACATAGATCGCTGTACCGTCATGTAACATATTGGATCTACAATAAAAGGAAACACATTTATAATTTACAATCTGAACATATTTTATGTTATCAGAGTTCAACCAGTGTTCGGTAAAACAGAGAAACTGATATAAATAATCTTTTTCTGCAACTATAAATGATTCGATTTTCCCAATTTTATTATTTAGTGATTGTATATTAATGTAAAATAAGCTGATAATCTTATTTTTATCATTTACTCTTGTTATTTTCTAATTTAATTGCTGATAATTAGTATTATGAATCACGTTTCCGACTTTTTCTTCATCAACCATGGAAAAAAATTATTTACACATAACCCTGTTGGCCAAAGAGAAGAGTCTTTTAAATTTGAAATAATATTTATCGGAGCTGAAATTTTGTAAGAGCTATATTGTTGTGGATATTTAGATATTAATTTTTCGACATAAATATTACTGAAATTATTTAGCTGTAAATGTTCTTCGATATCTTTTATTGATACCGATGGATCGACTCTGCTCACGTGGATGTTTGACTTCTTTTTTCTTATGTTTCTTCCTCTTGATACTCGTTAAAATCAGGTTCTGATTCCTTTATTCCTTCATTATTTTCATTTGTGGAATTATCCTTCATTTCGTTCTTCTTATTTATTTTAGTCACATGCGAATATGTATTTTGTATTTGAATTGTCTGCAAGTCATCAGCACTATATGTAGATGTATTAATTCAATCACTTTCCTTTTAAATGCATTGCAGCGTCATGTTTAGGAACCGGATTGTTTATTTTGTTTTCCTTTGAGGTTACAATCTTATTTTCAATATTTTCCACCATATTAAATAACGTGTTCAATTTTATGTTTATTTCTGCATTATTATCAGAACATTTTTCACAGTTTATATATAACTGCCGTTTTTTGGGAAACTCGGTAATACATAAATCACATACCCACTTGAAGTTTTTATTTTCTGGATTTCCCGAGTCTGATCTCTTCAAAACATACGATATGTGATATTTCACTACACAAACAAAGCACGAAATACTTTCATCGTTTGGTGTAAGTTGAACTTTGCACGAATTGCATATGTAAACAGTTTCAACACCTTTACTTGGCGCCATATTGCCATAACAATAATAAACAATGATAATTTTAATGCTAGTGTAGATAATTTTTATGCAGTATTGAAAAATGGTATCGATTCCTACATTCCATCGAAAATAGTAAAAAATAGAAATTCTAAATATGGTGATGGTTCAAAAATGATTTAATTTCTTGTACTCGCAGAAAAACTCAGTTTTTAATCGTTTACGTGCCGAGTGTAAAGCGCTAAATAAAACCTTATACTTAAAAACGTCGAGTGTTCCATAAATAATAACCCCAAATATTTTTGGAGCTATGTAAAGGATATGCGGAAAGATAATGGAATCCCTGCTACAATGAAATTTGAAGATAGAAGATCTAGTATGGGCGAAGAGATTGTTGACATGTTTGCTGAATATTTCTCATCAGTATATATTAACGACTCCGGAAGTGATCCATCTGACAACACCGACATTGTAAAAGATATATTTTAACATTATTATATATTTTATTTAAAAGTTCATTTTAACAATCTAAGAAATTTGCAGCCATCAATAATTCAAGCGCTATCTCCGGTGCAATGGGAAACTCGGGAATTTCGTTGAACTATTGGTGTAACGGACTTTTTACGTGAAGTACGTACAGACCTTTTCCAGTATACGAGCAGGGATTTCTCTAAAATTGACCTCGTTGTCGGCAAACTGACCGGAACCGCTCAGCATCGCTTTTATCGTTCCCGAGGTCAACGCGTGCTCCCTCTTGATTATAAACTCGAAACCATCGTAGGAAACCAGCTTGACGTACATGGCGTCAGGTCCATCGCAACCACCATACACACGTTTCGGTTCCACCTTAGGTACAACTTCAGTAACGTCTTTTATTCTATTGGTTGTATCTTTAGCGATTTCTTTCTCTTCTGCTAGAGCTTCTTCTTCAACTACACCATCATTAGGTTCAGTATCAGGGCTATCTTCAAATACCTCATTATTAGCGGGGTCTTTCACCTCAGTGTCGCTCATAATTGTATTATGAGTGAATAAAATTGGTTTTGACAATACATAATACAGGAATTGTTATATCCTTGAATGAAGTATTTGACTCCATATCTCAATTATGTGATTCTTGCTCCATAGGACCTGATAACATTCCAAGCATCTTATTAAAGAACTGCGTATGCACACTAATAAAACCTATTTTTAAGCTATTTTCAACACCACTAAATATAGGGATTTTTCCTGATAAATGAAAATCGAGTTCCTTGGTGCCTATTTATATGTCTGGTACGTGTGATAAGGTCGAGAACTACCGAGGCATATGTATTCAATCCGTCTTGCCAAAAGTTCTAGATAATATTGTTGCTACCAGAATTGCAAGAATGTATAATAAGACAATCTCGCCGAAACAGCATGGTTTCATGCCTGGAAAAATCATTGTCAAGTTGATAGTGTTTACACTGTTTTTTCTAAAGCGTTCGATCGCGTTAATCACAAAATTCTTTTGAATGCTGGTTTGCTTCGGCGGTTCTCGTCGTTTTCATAAAATCGTATTCAATATGTGCGTATTAACAACTTTATATCAAATGAAATAAGTGTTTCTTCAGTCGTGCCTCAAGGGTCACATAGTGGACCGATCTTGTTTTCTTTATTTATTAATGATATCGCGGAGCACATAAATAATTGTGATTTTTTATTATTTGCGGATGATCTGAAATTGTTCAGAATCATAAATAACATAAACGACTGTTCAAACGTACAATCCGACCTTATTAGTATAACAAATTGGTGTCAACGTAATAAACTTTTCCTCAACTTAAGTACATGCTCTATTATATCTTTTGTAAGGAGCAAAAGTTGTATAATAAATAAATAAGTTCTGAATGATTATGAATTACAACGTGTTGATTCAATTAAAGATCTCGGCGTTATTTTTGATTCTAAGTTATATTTCAGAAACCATCTTGACTATGTAAAAAAAATAGACAGTTGTGGGATTTTGTTTGGCGTTTATCTTCACCTCTGAGTGTAACATTGTTTTGTTCATTAATTCGTTGTATTCTTGAGTATGCATCTCCTATTTGGAACCCTTACTTAAAAAGAGATATCGATGAGATAGAGCGTATCCAGAATAAGTTTTTAAGTTGTGCTGAATATAAAATTGGAGTGAGACACGTTACAGGTGATTATAATACAATATTAAATGAATTAAATTTGTGCAAATTACAAAAAAGAAGAGTAATTAATGATCTACTTTTTTTACATAAATTAATCAATAACTCTATTGACTCAATGCAACTTTTGTCAAAGTTTACTTTTTATGTACCTTCCACTTCACTACTCACACGATACAGACCGCTATTTAAATTAAATACTTATTCCTCAAATATTGCCATGAATAATGTAATCAATAGATTAATGCGTACAGCTAACTCATTTTGCCATTGTCATTGGTTTTAATTATTTAATTCTCAAAACCATATTTTCAAAAGAAATCTACATTTTTATTCACATATAAATGATCTATAACTGATACTTTTGTTCTTTCCATTTTCTTTTTGTATTGTATTAACACTTGATTTAATTTTGATTTAATTTTTATTTGTAATCATTCTTTAGGCTAAGCAGTAGTATATACATTTACATTTCTCACTTATATACTTAATGTATTTTGTATTTATTATATTGTAAAGTGGAGTAATAAATTATTATTATTATTAAACAAGTACGTAGGCAAGATAGAATGTGTCCAGAAAACAATTAAACTACGAACTTGATTCATCTATCACTTGGTGAAATATATTTTAGTGATTGGGTAAATGTGTAATTAATTAATTTCACTTGGTTTTATTTGTTCCACATTTTTTATTTATTTCACTTCCCTAACTAGTTTCGATCACACGATCATTCTCAAAGGGTTTTCAAGGATTACTACTAAATAAAGTAAATATAATTCAATATTATTTAGAAATTTATTTAATTGGGAGCAATATATTATTAAAGAAAAATTAAAAGTAACAGAATGGTTGCAACCGTTACCACGTGGTAATTTATACTTACAATGAATTGAAAAATAAAATAATTATTTGTGGTTAAAACGTAGTGAATTTTTCAATTCAGTGTAAATATTTCAAAAAAATCACCAATATTACGCTTAGTTATTTATTTTAGTTTAAATATGTAATATATCATGCTACATTATATTTAAAGAAAACGATATAAATGATAAGGGGCAGTATAAATTAAATTTATATAGTTAATTCGATTAATTAGTTCGAACTAATTACACGGCATAATAGTATTTACTTCTCATCATATCTTTATTGTACAGCAGATATTTAACAAACCAATTCTGATTTCCTTTAAAAGTCAAGGTAAAGTAGATAATTAAATATTTTTACAAAATTGCTTTCACGGTAATAAAGGTTGGATTTTACTAAATATACCGTTAAAGAAATGAGGAATTGATTCGCCTGCTTATAATTATAAGGCGAAAACGTAGAGACGATCACGATCCATAAACACGATTTGTCGCGAATTTCCATAGAAAAGTCAAGGTAATGATCGAGTCAATCTCGGAGGCGACTACGAATAAATAATTACAAATTTTGATATCGATCTGTGGGCGAGCGCTCCGGCGGCTTTTCGGGTCTTCGACTCGCCTCGCCCAGCGAAATTATTGGATTTCATAAATAATAATACAGCACACCGGCATTTCAGCACTTCAGCATGTCGACATACGCCGTACAGAATACGAGGCCATCGAATTATTCATTTCCCAAAGTTCCGCAATAAAGGGGCACTGAGAATTTCGTTTAATAAAAAACGAATATTTACTCGCGTCGTAGTAAATAGTGGATACTTTCATTGGCCCGGCTTCTTTGGGGAATTGTCAAATATTCAGGACACAACGCGGAAACAGTGCGGATTTTACTATAACCGAATACCTAACTTTTTACGACTTATGTTTCCTAATTGATATGCCACGTTTCCGTGAATAGATCTAGATATAATATTCCGGATGCTGGATTAATTAATTATTTGTATATATTAAGGTATAACAGATTATGAATATTTTAATTGAATATATTTAACATAAAATTGATACAATTATTAAATAATTTAGTGTTAGTTCGTTAGGCTAAGGATTTATTGTATAAATATAACAAGATTTTTTTTTATGTTATAAATTGTAGATGAGATTAAACTCATAATTTATTTATGTGAGCGTCAAATTTAATTTTAGAAATGTCTGGGGGTAAATTTCGCTGACTGTACCTTTTCATCAACAGTAATTGAATCTATTTAAATGAAACTTCAATGTTAGGATTTGTAGGAGAATAATAATCATATTAAAAGTTTTAATTAATATTTCATAACGTGATGTTTTAATCTCAAAATGATGTCCCTTGGATTTAATAACGTCATAAGTTGATTTCTTATGTATTAAATATTTTATTTTGTTATGTCATAGTTTTGTCCATTCGGTGTCTGCAGCGATTAAAAGTTGTTAATACACATAGTGAATTTAAACATATCTAAAAACAAATATAAATCACTAGTTCTTATCAAACTTACCTATCACATTCTTATGCTCTCGAAATATGGAGCCGCCGCTACCGTTCCGTTGTCCTCTGTTGGCGGGGCATCCTACTCGCGCATCTGGGTGATCGCAAACCCGGGCTCCCACGTACCCCCTTCCTGGTGATAAAGTCACGGTTGGAAACGAACTGTCTTTTTAGTTATTCTTCCAGACCGTAAGGTAGCTATTGCTGTTGTTTTGGTTTCCCCGTTTGTTGGTCACTGTGTGAGCAAAAAACCCGTAGACAGCAAAACTTCGTGGACTGTATATTTTTTAATTTAATTTGCCCTAACGGGGATGATCTACGGCGCTGAGTGGTAAATACGACGAAGTAGAAGGGAAATGAGAAAAACGTGAAACTCACCGTTAGTCCAAGGATGCACTTCAATACGTGGACTCCCGGGAGTGATGCACAATAAATAAATGCCGGCGGCAATACGAGACAATTACTGTTTATCAATCACTATGTTCACAAAATGCGGTTTCGACGAGAACAATGCTGATTCTAATATGGCGCTTCTTCTCCGTCCTGTGAGTTTTCGGGATAGGGGTAAAACAGCGGACAGGCGCGGTATCGTTTGTTTAACGCATGTACCACTCATTATTCGCGCATCCTTTAGCGGTTTTTGAATTTAGCACCGAACATACCCCCCACCCAAAATGACTATTTTGAAGTCGGAGTAAAGAAACTAAACAAAAGAGAGATTTGCTCTCCGGAGCAAATTACAAGTTAAACATAAATAAACGAACACATGTGCGGTATCGATACTACATAATATTAATAATCGATCAACTAAATAGGCGGTAAAGGCACTATCTTATTGATAGGCCGCAAAACTTCACCCGTTGGTGTCTTTATCTTCGCTACTCTCGCAATCCCGTCGGCGCTCGGAAGTAAACGCGAAATTCGTCCCTTCGGCCACTGCGTAGGTAGCATTCCAGGAGAAAACCAAAAAACAAGATAGCCTTCTGAGAGCGTATGTGGAGGATTCGACACCCATTTAGGGCGAAACAATTGAGTATGGAGATATTCTCGGCTCCACCTCTTCCAAAATGACTGAATAAGATGTCTTGTCATTTGCCAACGATTTAAACGATTTTTGCTAAGATCCAAAACTTCGTATTCTGGGCGGGATAAGATAGGACCACCTATAAGAAAATGACCAGGCGTTAAGTAATCAAATCCGTCGTCAGGCGAAGCTGAAAGAGGACACACAGGGCGTGAATTCAAAATTCCTTCAATTCTGGTGATTACAGTGATAAATTCTTCTAACGTGACTTGACTACCCATAACGCGTCGAAAATGATGCTTGAAAGACTTCACCCCAGCTTCCCAAATGCCACCAAAATTTGGAGCATAAGGGGGGTTAAAGATCCATTCAATATTTCGGGAAGCGAGATAATTAATTATTTCTTCGTTAGAATCGTCCAGCATCAGTGAAATCTCCGTGATTTCTCGAGCTGCTCCTCTGAAGTTTCGTCCCTGGTCCGAATAGATATGATTAGGTAAACCACGTCGATCTATAAAGCGATCCAGAGCTGCAAGACATCCGTCGGTAGTGAGACTGGTAACAGCTTCTAAGTGCACAGCCTTGGTTACCATACAAACTAAAAGAGCTAAGTAGCACTTTACCGTGCGGTTTGTGCGCAGCACCGATGCTTTTAGTAAAAAGGGTCCCGCAAAATCAACACCTGTATGGCTGAAAGTTCTCGAGGGTTCGACTCTATAGGAAGGGAGATCCGCCATAGGTTGCTAAATAGGGTTGGCTTTAAATCGGTAACAGGTGAGACATCTAAATATTCTTTGTCTAATGAGCTTCCTAGCCGACGGAATCCAGTAGTTGCGGTGAATCAAACTTTGAATTAACTGCGGACCGCCGTGGCAGGAATACAAATGAAAATGATCGACTAATAAAGTCGCAAGCGGACTTTCATAAGGGATCAAGATAGGGTGTCGACTACTTCGGCCGAGCTGGGAGTTTTTCAATCGACCCCCCACCATTACGAGACCGCGGGGATCAAGAAATGACGACAGGTTTCTGTATCTTTTAGAACACAAGTATCCCTTATCTAATTGTGTAATATTGCTGCGTAAATGCTGCGCCTGTGTGAGCCTGCAAGCAATAAGGCGTCACGATATTCTTGTCCTGTTAGAGGCCCTAAAAGAGGTTTTTTATCGAGTTTTCTTGCGTTGCAATCTTGTCAGAGAAGAAATTCGATCAAAAAGAGAGTTGAATGGCGTGATATCCATCGACAACAAATTGGAGACAATTGAAGTTTCCTTCATTTCTGGAAGATTTAATTGAAAGTCAACTTTCGGTCTTGGCCAATCTGCCAACGATTTATACAAAAAATCTGGACCTTTCCACCATAATCTGCAATCCACTAATTCTGACGGCAACAAACCTCGACTTGCAGGGTCGGCAGGGTTTTCTGTACCTGGCACATGTCTCCATTGAGCCTCGGGGCAATTTTCATGAATTTGAGCCACTCTGTTTGCGACGAAAGTTTTTAACAAATAAGGTAGTGTATTAATCCATGCGAGCGTTGTCGTAGAATCTGTAAAACAAATTGTTGTGTCCATTCGAAGAGCATCAAACGAAGGAATGATTTGACGAAGAAGTTTTGACAGTAACCATGCTGCACCTAGTTCTAGCCGTGGAATTGTCCAAGTCTTGAACGGCGCCACACGAGTTTTGGCAACCAACAAATTAATGAGAATTGAATTAGAAAGTTCAACACGAAGATAGATGACAGCCGCCATTCCATGCGTACTGGCATCTGAGAAACCGATAAGACGAGCATTCAAAAAGGAAGGGGGGAAAATACACCGAGGGATGGATATATTTTCCAATAACGAAAGTTCGTGCAAAATACTGTTCCATTTATTGACAATCACAGGCGGCAAAGAGGCGTCCCAATCAACCATAATTGCTGCAAAAGATTTTTTAGAGAAAAGACAAAGGGGCTGAGGTAACCATTTACATCATAAGTTCGAGCGATGCGAGATAAAATGCATCTTTTCGAGGGGGTTTCGCTCGAAGCATTGATGACGTAGTGGAAAACGTCTTTTCTAGGATTCCAAGAAATTCCTAAGACTTTCAAAGAGGAAGACCAGTCGGGTAATTTCTGTGAAAAATTAACACCAACATTAACGATCGATAGATGAGAGCTGGCCCATTTACCTAACTGAAATCCGCCTAAATTCAAAAGATTAATTAGCTGATTACGTAGTTCAAGTGCACTATATTCATCGTCGGCTCCCCACAAAATATCATCAATGTAAGTTCTATGCCTAAGGGCTTTAGCGGCTAAGGGAAAATTTAATCCTTCATCATCAAGTAATTGTGTGATAGTACGTTGAGCCAAATATGGACTGCTTGTAGATCCAAAAATGACTCGCGTATGTTCCCATTCGCGTACAGGTTCTTCTGGTGAAAATCTCCAAAATATGTGTTGATATTTGCAGTCATCTGGATGCAAGGATATTGCTCGCAACATCTGACGAATGTCACAAGTAAGAGCTATTTGTGGAATTCGAAAACGAGTGATGACTTGCCCGATATCAGCTTAAAGTTTCGGTCCACTCAAAAGGGTGTCGTTGAGGCTAATCCCATGAGGATCCCTTTCGGTAGGGTTAAAGACGACTCTAACTAAAGTACCTGACGAAGTTTCTTTCTGGACACCGTGATGTGTCAGGATGTACAAAGAAGGGCTAGCGGCAAGTACTAGTTGACCTTGATCGATGTAATCGCGAAGATTATCAGCATACAATTTTTGGAATTCCGGATCCCTTTTGAATCGATTTTCCAATTTGAGAAATCTATTTAGTGCGTGATCTCTATTAGAACCAAAAACAGGGCGAATTCCATCATTGAAGGGAAGACGAGTTTCATAACGCCCATACTAAGTCCTTGTGATAGTTTTACGGAAATATTGTTCACACATTTCATCTTCCGGAGAAATATGAGCAAGCGAAGGGATTTCTTCAAATTCCCAAAAGGTGCGTAAATTATCGTCCAAGGATTTATGATTGTCTATAGAGCCAATGATGATCCATCCAAGAGTAGTAAGAATCGCGCTGGGCATGCCCTTGGTATGTGCAGGGTTCGAAGGTGTGATATCAAGAACAGCTTCCACGCCTAACAAAATGTCGATTGGTGCGGTTTGATCGAAGTGCGGATCAGCTAATCTTAAAGTTGAAAAACGAGTCCTAAGATCCAAATGGAGAGGTACTAGGGGTAGATCGTTGGTAATAATAAATGGTAGTCAGGTCAGGTATATTCGATGTACTGGGTTCCACTGCAACTGAAGTATCTGCTTCATCCCGCAGAGAAGAAGTACTGAAATGCAGGAGAGTATTATGATGTTTATTTCCACATGTCTGACAGCTACGATTCGATTTACACTGTGAAAGGAATGTGTTCCTAGGCAGGCGAAACATCGTCTGTTCTTCTTTACAATTTCATGACAAGAGCGTGGTGAACAAGCGAGAAAAGACGAACACTTAATTAATTTATGATCACCTTTACACAGTGGGCAAACACTAGCGAATTGTGTCTTTTGAGTTTCTTGTACAGCCATGTACACTCGTCGACGTTCAGAAGTTTCAGCAGAAATGGTAGGTTTATACCCATTTGTGACAGGAGGAACCTTACATTGTCCGAAACCTTACATTGTTCACGAAGAAAATCAATCAAATTTTTAAAGAAAGGAAAATTCTTATTATCAATATATCGAGTTTCAATACGTGGACTCCTGGGAGTGATGCACAATAAATAAATGCCAGCGTCAATACGAGACAATTACTGTTTATCAATCACTATGTTCACAAAATGCGGTTTCGACGAGAACAATGCTGATTCTAATATGGCGCTTCTTCTCCGTCCTGTGAGTTTTCGGGATAGGGGTAAAAAAGCGGACAGGCGCGGTATCGTTTGTTTAACGCATGTACCACTCATTATTCGCGCATCCTTTCGCGGTTTTTGATTTTAGCACTGAACAGTCACTGTTCTTGATTTGATTACTTCATATGGGCATTCGTACGGGGGCTGCATTGATTTACGCATTACATCTGTTCTCACAAATACGTATGATGACTTCCCTACGTCTTTGAAAACAAAAGATTTCGTTTTGTTATTATTGGATGTCTGTGTGGAATAAACCATATCTGCTGCTGCTGCCTTGATGTCTACCTTCCTTTGTGGCACATATAAAAATGGCGGCCCAGCTAGGTCGATCGTTTTCCAAAAGTGACTTAAATACCACTACAGTGGATTTAAATCAAGTATGTACCATGTGTAATCAAAGTGTTGATAAAGACCAGTTTAAATGTTATATTTGCGACATGATTTATCATCGTCTTTGTGCAAAATCTGATGATAAATTCGGTGTTCCTGCCTGTACCCGTTGCGAGAAGAATGGAATACAAAAATGCTCTCTTCAAGTAATGATTTCTATGAAGAAGGAAATAATGGAGCTGCGTGAACTCGTAAACCATCAAGGTAATTTCATTACGAAACAAGGTTCCCAAATTAAAAATTTAACCTACAAATTAAATATTATAAAAAACAAAAATAATAGTGCGCCTCCAAACCACGATAAATTAAAGACTACATTAAGGAAGCAGAATTCTATAAATAACAAATCCGAATTAAAAACGTCTCTCGCAGATGGATCTGAGATGAACTTTTGTGCTGCAGCGAAAAAGACATGCGAAATTAAAAACATCAAACTCGATAAGCTGCAGAAACCAGAAAATGAAAATCTGTGCAAAAACAATAAACACACGCAGGAAGACAAACAATGTATCAATGAACCTGGTTCTATAAAAACCCTAAACACAGAAATATGGACAGAAGTAACAAAAAAACGCAAACAAAGAAAATCGTACATACTAACAGGCGCGGGAGACCCAGCCGGTCTACCAGTCGCCAATGTACAATCACGTAAATGGATTTTTGTTTCTCGTCTACATAAGGATGTTAATACAGACGCAGTTAGAACATTTTTAACGTCGAATGCAGGCGAGGCGCCATATATTATAGAAAAGTTACAGCCACGACAAGAGAATGCGAATTATTCGTAGTTTAAGATTGGAGTACCGACGGAGGTTTCAGAAGCCATCATTCACCAAAATTTCTGGCCAGAGAAAACATTTATCAACAGATTCTTTTTTAAAACCAACAAAAAGCAACCAGAACGAGAAAATTTTCACTCCAGTCCCAAAACGACCTTAAACACATAACGTCAAACGGCAAAAGCACCTTAAAGATTATGCATCAAAATATCCAATGCATTACCAACTCTATCAACAATCTCTAAGCACTCATGGAGGATATTAATGGTTGCCATGTATTAGAAATATCCGAACACTGTCAAACATCTGATAAACTGGATACTATAAACATAAAAAACTTTCGTTTAATCTCAAGTTACTGTAGACAACAGCAGCACGGTGGTGTAGCGCTCTACTGTGGTGATCATATCTCTGCAAAAGTGTTAGATCTAATCGAGATAACGCGTGATCGCGTATTCGAATGTGCGGGCGCAATGTTATATATCGGTAGTGCGAAATTCATTGTTGTTGTTGTCTACAGACCGCCATCAGGTAATATTGGAACCTTCTATGAACTATTTGAATCTCTTTCACTAAAACTATTAAATTTTAACATTGCGTTTTTCATTATCGGTGACTTTAATATTAATTTTCTTTCTAGCTGTATTATTACTGACGAATTTAAAGACATTTTAGCTTCATTCGATTTAAGTTTAACAATAAATGAACACACACGTATTAGCCAACACTCTCAATCATGTATTGAGAATATTATAACTAATGTGAAAAATGGCATTGTAGCGTCTGTAATTCACGCAGCTATTTCTGACCACTCTGCACAACTACTGAAGTATACCGTTGATATCTCATTAAAGCAACCTGTTAAAAAGATCAGAATATTCTCTGATGAATACACTAATAACTTCGTAACAAATATAAATCATGAAACATTTAAACACGTCTATGAAGCCATGAGTGTAAATGAAAAATATTCAATATTCATAGATATATTTTTAACTTATTTTAAGAAAGACTTTCCACTAAAAAAAACGTGTTGTGACTCAAAAGCGCAAAATATATCAAATGCCCGAACTCTTACATTATACAAATCAAATGCTACTATATCAAACAGTGTCAAGATATCAACCTGAGTATACATCTATTTTTAAACAAACCCAAAAGAAGTACTCCAAACTACTAGCTCAAGAAAGAAATAAACAAATTGAGTCTCAAATTAATAAGTCGAAAAACAAATCCCGTAAAACATGGAATATTATATCGAATATAGTTACCTTAAAGAAAAGAGAAAAAACAAATTTACCTCACAGCAATGATTTTACTAAATTATCAAATTATTTCAACAGCTATATTAATGATATTTTAAACGAACTTCCAAAAATATTAATGTCAATTCCGTGGACCACATATCACTAAATCCCAATTCAATATTTCTTGAACCTGTAAATGAATATGAGCTAATTAATATAATTACGAGAATGCAAAATAAAAGGAGTGCAGGGTACGACGGAATACCTGTGTGGGTCTTGCCTATATGTGATATAATAAACAATTGTATGGAAGATGGTGTCTTTCCAGACCAATTAAAGTATGGAATTATCACGCCGATTCTAAAAAAAGGGAATAATAATGACATGTCAGAAAGATCGTTGCTAAAGGCTGCCCACAGGGTGAAGTACTCTCACCACTCCTGTGGAACATAGTTGTTGACAGCCTACTGCGGCGACTTAACGACAATGGCTTCCACACAATAAGATATGCAGATGACATAACCATCCTGCTAACAGGCAGATTTGAGACGGTGCTATGCAGCTTGATGCAGGAAGCCCTCAAAATAATTGAACACTGGTGTAACGACCAGTCTCTGACCATAAACCCGCCAAAGACTGAAATGGTCCCCTTCACAAAGAAAAGGAAACTAGGTAAGCTAAAGCTTCCTAAGCTCCTCAACACCCAGTTGACATTGTCGTCGGAAGTCAAATACCCGGGAGTGATCCCAGACGGCAAGCTGACGTGGGAACCACATCTCAAAATAAAATGTAAAAAAGCATGCGTCTCCCTCTGGCAATGCCGGAAGGCTGTGGGGCAGACAGGGGGGCTATCTCCCAAGATAGCACTTTGGCTGTACACAGCGGTAGTAAGACTAATGCTAATCTATGGAGCACTGGTTTGGTGGCCCAGAGCCAGACAGAAAATCTTAGCAAAGCATCTTACTCAGTTGCAAAGGATAGCATGCCTCAGCACGACCGGAGCAATGCGAACAACACCCACTGCAGCAATGGAAGCAATTCTCTGCCTTCCACTTCTCGACTTATACGTAGAGGCTAAACTCAGTTGGACTCTGGTACAAAGGAGGCAGGGCTGGCAAACACTGTCACCTTTTAACGGAGGCTGTCAAGAAGACACCCCTTCTTGGAAGGAGGACAGACAATTTGCCATCCTGTTACGTCTTCAATAGACCCTACAGTGTATCGATAAAAAGAGGAACGGGGAGTATAGAGGGTGGGGAAACCCTCCGAATTTACACCTATGGTTCTAAAACCAAAAGAGGATCCGGGGCGGGAATTTACTCGCAACAAATGGACCTCTCATTAGCTATACCCCTAGAGAAGCACACAACTACTCTGCAAGCAGAGATCGTTGGCTTCATCCAAGGGGCGAAAGAAATCCTACACCGTGACGTCCGTGATAGGAACATTCAAATCCTTACAGAGAGTAAGGCAGTAATATTAGAAGTGAGTAGTCACAAGATCACCTCAACACTAGTAAAAGAATGTCACAACACCCTTAAACAAGCAGCACAATCAAACATATTGAGCTGCGCTGTATCAAGGGACACAATAATGAAGAAGGCGACAGCAAGGCAGACGAGTTGGCGCAAGCTGGATCGGTTCTCAGTGATACTACGGAAGGGCCCCCGATCGCGCCAAGATCGCTCAAGATGCTAAAACAACGTTGGGACAACACCTGAGGCTGCAGACAGGCCAAGGAAGCAATACGCTCACCCAATCTGAAAACATCTGCGTCTTATAACAGGTATCCTCACGGGTCACTGTCAGCTAAGAAAACACTTGTTTACTATGGGATTGGTAGAAACCCCCATATGTAGAGCATGTGAAGAAGAGGACGAGACAGTGGAACATGTGTTAACCACCTGCCGGCTCTCGCCCACCTTAGAGAGTCCATGCTCTGGCCGAACATGGCCAACATAAGAGAAAACCCTCCAAGCGTTGTGCTGTTCTTTGCTCGCCACCTTGGGTGGCTAAATTAGTGATAGAACAACGCAGGGTTGTCCCAGTCAGGGAGGCACAACGGGCCTAGTGAGGCCTAAGTGCTCTGGTCAATGATTTGATCACCCTTGGCAAACTCAATCCAGATCCAGATAATGACATTAAAGATCATCACCCAATTACTATTTTAAGTATATTTTCAAAAATATTTGAATTAGTTATCTGCAAAAGACTTATACATTTTTTTCTTAAACACAATTTACTATCGAACAGTCAACATGGGTACCTAAATGGCAGAAATACCGAAACGGCAATTTTTGACTTTACGAACTCTATATTGTTTGCGCCTGAGGAACGGGATGTCACTTGTGGGGTGTTCCTTGACCTGTCCAAGGCCTTCGATACTATCGACTATTCTTTATTGCTTGAGAAACTATACCAGTATGGTATACGTGGTACTGCGAAAAATTTAATAAGTTCCTATCTTCATGGTAGGAGCCATTCAACAAAATTAGTAGATACAGATAAAGGAATCGATGTGATGTCTGAGACATTGAATATGTCTGGGGTCGTTCCTCAGGGTAGTATTCTAGGCCCCCTTCTATTTGTTATATTTATAAACGATTTCCCGCTTGTTACTTCTGCAAACGCTTGTATATTAAATTATGCAGATGATACTAATGTTTTAATAAAAGGCTAAACATTTATAGACCTAGTTAGTAACGGTACTCAGACAATGTCATCCGTGGAAAACTGGTTCAAATGAAACAAAAGAAAACTGAATACTGATAAGACCAATTGCATTTTCTTTAAAGTCAATCAAAGTTTGCAAACACCAGAATGTATCACCCTGAATGATACACGCTACTCATTTATAAACTCAGTGAACTTCTTAGGAATCACCATATATGAAACTCTTAGTTTCTCTCCGCAAATCAAAATTGTATGCACTAAAATAAACAAGGGTTGTTATGGGTTGCGGGTGCTTATCAATGCAAGCAATTACACTATTGCAAGACATTTCTATTATGCGAACATATATTCACATCTCAGATATGTTATTATCTTTTGGGGCGCGGGTGTAGACATGGACAAAATTTTTATCGCACAAAAAAAGGCAGTGAGAATACTTCACAAACTGAAGTATCATAACAGTTGTAGAGGTATTTTTAAAGCAAATTCTCTGTTAACCTTTTACGGTATATATATTTATGAATGTGTCAAATTTGTTTGGAGCCATGAAGACAAATTTAGTCAAACCTTATTTTCAAATACATATAACACCAGACATGGTCAACAATTGACGCTACCTACTCATAGATTAAATATGTATGAAAAGGATGCATACTATTTTTGTATGAAAATAGTAAACCACCTTCCTAAAACCATTAAACAAGTTCGAGGTTTGTCTCTTAAAAAGAGAAAATTTTTATGTAATGTAGAGCCATATTCAATGGCTGAATTTAATAGTTATGTACAAGTTTAGAATAAGTTGTATTTCTGGATTTTATGTTACCAGTCCATTGACTATTTTTCCGTGTATAGTACCATTTATTTGTAGTTTCACTGGAAAATAAAGACTTTATTATTATTATTTTTATTATTATTATCAGTGCCTGAAATCTTTCTTCTGACCCATTTGCTTGCGAGTGGTAAGCCGTCGTCCTTATTCGTTTGAAGCCCAAGAGTTCTTCCAGTCGCTTGAATAGTTGTGACTCGAACTTTTCGGACGGCAGTCGAAATGTTCCGTTGGCTGGCGCGTTATGTTTCGTGATTTTGGTCTGCTGGCAAGCTACGTATTGTTTGCTAAATTTCTTGCATTCAGCTCGGATTTTTGGCCATACGAATCTTTCTGCTACTAATTTGGCTGTAGCTCTTACTCCAGAGTGTGATAATCGATGCAGACTATCGAACACCTGTTTTCGTAAATTGGTTGTTAAGAAGGGTCATAGAGCGTCGGTTGAGATGTCGCAGTAGACGTCTGAGTTATATTCCAGAAAATTAATCTTTTTGATCTGCAGGCTTCTATTCCCTTCGATAAACAGGTTCTTGAGCTCTTCGTCGTTTTCTTGCTTGGCTCCAATTGTTGTGATTCCTGCTGTCAACTGATCGATTCGGCTGAGTGTGTCGGCGCCTATGTTCTCCTTCCCTTTTATGTGGCAAATGTCTGTTGAGAATTGACCGATATAATCGAGGTACCGGAATTGTCTTGGTGAACATTTTTCCGACTTCTGTGCAAAAGCGTATGTTATTGATTTGTGGTCAGTGTATATGGTTAAAATTCTTCCTTCTAGGATGTGTTAGTAATGTTTGATTGTGTTTCCTTGACATGAATGCTAGCATGTTCCTCTTTGTATTGTTGAATTGGGTTTTAAATGCGCTAACAATGCTGCTTTAGCGATCTCGTGCTTGCATTGGTTGAATGCTTCTTTCGCTGCTTCCGCCCCTTGTATCGGTTGGTTGCCCTTTTTTTCCATTTAGTGGTGTTTGAGTATTTGCTGTACTCGGAATGAAACGTCAATAGCAATTTATCATTCCCAATACTTGTCGTAGTTTCTTCGCGGTCCGTGGTAGTGGAAAATATTGAATTGCTTTCACTTCATCGTCTAGTGGTTTTGTGCCTTCAAAATTTGCCTTTGGTTGGATTGATAACTATACCGTTGTCGTCTAACCGTTGAAATAGTTATTTGAGCTGTTCGTTGTGTTCTTCCTCTGATTTCGATGCTACCAAAATATCATCAATGTATACGTAAGAGAAATCTAAATCGCGCAGGATTCCATCCATGCATCTTTGGATTGTTTGTGCTGTGTTTCGTAGTCTAAATTGCATGTATGCGAATTCGAAAACTCCGAATGGTTTTGCGATGGCTGTTTTTTGCCATCGGGATCTGGTGGTAAGCTCGAACTAGATCAATTGTGGAAAAGACTTTGCATCCGTCCAGCCGTTGTGCGAAATCCTCGATATGCGGGACGGGATATTTGTCAGGAATCGTTCTCGCATTGATGGCACTATAGTCTCCGCAGGATCGCCATTCTGCATTTTTTTTCGCAACCAAAAGCAGTGGTGACGACCAGGCACTCTTCGAAGGAAATCGTACGATCCATCTAGCATAAGATCCTGAATTCATTTTTCACGAGTGCAAGTTTATCCGGTGCGAGTCGTCTTGGCCTGCTGGATACTGGTGGACTGGTGGTGGTGTGTATGATGTGCTCTGTGCCATGTCGTGTAAAAATCGGTAAAACGGATGGCTTGCAGATCCGTGGGAATTCTTGCAAAATCGGGTGTTGTTTTTCGCCATTGCCGAAAGTACTTATTCCTGCTTCTTTCGTTGGTTGGATCTGGCCTGTTGCTGTGAGATTTTATTTATTTATTTATTTATTTATTTATTCAACCCAACAGCCTAATAGGCCAATTACAGAGTTTAATAATATTTACAAAATGAAAAATATCCTAAGATACATATAATACATACAATAGATTTAGTTTAAACCTCGTTCAGGGACCAATGTTTACTATCAGCATTAAAAATATCTATACGATTACAGTATATATTTACTACACGACACATTGATAAAATAGGTGAGTTTAAGTGATGGTTCGTATTTGTTTGATTTATGTAAAATGGTTGCTGTAATCTACTATTTTGACGCGGTATGTAAAAGTTCATCAAAGATAGTAAGAAAGGGTCACTGACAGGGTATACATGGTGTTTCCTATAATACAGATATTTCAAAAACTTTCTTTGTACCTTTTCGACTTCATTAATATGTACGTTATATGTAGGACTCCAGACAACGGAACAATATTCTAAACGACTACGAATGTAGGCGTAATAAAACTTTGTTAATGGCTCAATGCTATTAAAGGGTTTGGTATTCCTTATTAGAAAACCTAGTAATTTATAACAGACGCTAGTAATTTTATAAATATGTTCATTAAATGTCAGATTTGTATCGAAGTACACACCTAGATCATTAAAACAAACAACACTTTCAATTGGCGAATTATTAGCGTGGTAGTTAAATTTAATGTTGTTTTTTTTTCTACTAAGAGTCAAATGTTTACATTTTCCTATATTTAACATGAGCCCGTTTTTTGTGCACCAATCATGAAAATTAGTGATATCTTGCTGCAGTAACATAGAGTCGTCATTAGTATTTATTACCCTAAAGATCTTAAGATCATCAGCATACATTAAGCTTTCTGATTTCAAACAGCTGACAACGTCGTTAAAAAACATTAAGAATAACAGCGGGCCAAGATTTGACCCTTGGGGCACACCGCTAGTAGAGACAAAATAATGTGATCGGAAACCTTTGTATTCTACGTAATTAGTCCTTCCCGTTAAATAGCATGTAAGCAGCTCAATCAAAGATTCACTCAATCCAAATGAGTTCAGTTTTTTTATAAGTAAATGATGCTGTACCATATCGAAGGCCTTCGACAAATCAGTGTAAATAACATCCACCTAACCACGATTATCTAGGGCTTCGGAAATGATAGATGTAAATTTGCGTAAATTGGTGGTGGTTGACTTTCCCTTAATAAATCCATGCTGACTAGGTGATAGAGACTGTATGACATGGTTATATATTATTTTATACATCATGATCTCAAATATCTTGGCAAAGTTGCTAATTAAGGATATTGGGCGGTAATTCCGGATATCGTCAGTATTATTATTTTTATGAATTGGTATTATTTTTGAAGATTTCCAGATAGTGGGAAATTTATTATATTTGAGAATCAAGTTATAAATATGTAAAAGTGGTATTGACAAAACTTGTCGACAGTCCCTAACAACTAAAGCAGGAATATTATCAGGGCCCATTGTGAGGTTTTGTTTTAATTTTTTGGAAGCGGTCATAAATTCGTCTAAACTAAACGACTTAATTAACAAAAGCTGATTGCCATTTGACGGTGAACCAATAAGATCCGATTTAACATTATTTGTTGAATAAACAGATGAAAAATGTGTACAAATGCATTTGTGATATCTTGAGGTTGATCAAGTTCGGTGTCATTTAATTTCATCACACCTGGAATTCGCGTTCTACCTTTACGTTCATTAATAAATGACCATAGTTTTTGAGGTTTCTGCTGAATATCAACTTCTACAGAACTAATATATTTGGAAAAGTCAGTTGTAATATTTGCTTTGACAAGTTTACGATATGCGGTGTATTGTTGTTTATTAAAAGTAGTTTTATATTTCTTCATGACATTATAATAGTGCTGTTTTCGGTTAATGTTTTGAATGGTTAAATTTGAAAACCAAAATGGAAATTTACGTGGTTTAACAATTCTCAAAGGTACACATAAATCAATATATTTATTTAGAATTTTGTAAAGTTCTTCACAGGCAAGATCCGGATCCTCTAAGCTAATTACAGAGTTCCAATTCGTCTCCGAAATCAGTTTATAGAGTTTTGAATAATTTGCTTTCCTGAAATTATAAGTTGGTTGAGCAGTTTTAAAGTTTTTGACAGGGTCACCAGCCGAACTATGGAGTATAATATTTAATGAGGGGTGATAATTATCCTCAGTAACAAGCGGAGAATCACTTCTTACAACCGTGCAGTTTAGGTTTTCAGAGCTTATTATTAAATCTAATAATCCGTTTGTGCTATTTCGAATACAATTAATTTGATTTGCTGAATGAAAATTTATGAAATTTGATAAACTTAACGATTTGTTACATTCAATTTTAGGAAAATGTGTTACATTAAAATCACCGGCTATTATAAATTCGCCATCTAAAAGAGATTCCGATTCAAATTTACTAAATAATAGTTCATATGATTCAACTGGTGTTTTGGGCGGAAAATAAATAACAATTATATTAAAAAACAAATTGCCTACACGTATACGTACACATACAAAATCTATATTTAAATTATAGATGCGCTGATCTTTTATCACTATTTGATTTGTAGTGAGATGTTCTTTTGTCGCTCCTACAACTCCACCACCTCGTCTAGAAGATCTGTCTTTACGATAGACATTATAAGATGGTGGAAACAGCTCTGCATTTAATAATGAATCGGTCCCCCAAGTTTCGGTTAGTATAATAATATCTAAATCATCACTAGCAAGTACGTTATTGAAAAATGTGAAGGTTTTTGTATTCAGCCCCCGCACATTTTGATAAAACAATTTTAAATTTGGCTGTTGGGTATTGCTGGGTTTTTTCCTTGCAGTATACGGGGTAAACCATATTCGTACTTTAATATTACATTTTCACCTTTATCTTTGCGGGACCTATAATCAGTAAGTGTATTCCTTTTTGTTTCACTCTCCCGAGGAGTTAGGTCTTTGTTGACATATATGTTCGAATATTGATTATGTTTCCGCAACTTAAACGCATTTTTGATAATATCTTGAGCAGCATATGTTGAGTCCAGTACAACTTTTAATAATCTTGGTTTTGAGTCAGCTCTAGGCAAACCGAGCCTAAATATTTTTATACGACTTGAGTCCAGTGGGCGTTCATGTATTTTATTCACAATTTTAAGCACCTCTTCAATTTCTTCTTCCTTGTGTGGTATCAGATTTGTCGTGCCGTTACGGAGTTTTTTTGTTACGGATATTCGGCAGTAATCCATAATAGGACAAGAAATCGGCGCCTATTATTGCCTTGTGTACGTCTGCTATGACAAATCACCATGGAAAATTTCTTCGTAGTTTCAAGTCCAGATTTAAATTGTGCCATACGTGTGTATGACGGCTTCGTTTGCTGCGTACAAGTTGTAATCGGATCGACCGAATAAAATGACGCGGGAAAACACATACGTCTGCTCCTTTTGATTTCGTTAATTGCTGTGGTTGTGTTGGCTAGCGCATCGGCTAGTTCTGCAACTTCGTGTATCGGTATCATGGTTTGTATTGCAAGTATAGCTTGCATGTTGCTTGAGAGTCTTCTGAACCATAAGAAACGTAGTAACGAGTCTGGGACGGAGGTGCCTGCCAGATGCTGCAGGTGTCGTAGGAACTGCGATGGCTTTCTGTCTTCTAGTTCTTCTCGCTCTAACAACTGCTGTATTAGGTTTACTTGGCTCACGCTGAGGCGTCGGATGAGTTCAGTTTTCGGCTGTCGTGTTTCTCGCAATTCTTTGGCAAAACGCGGCTCTAGGTTTCCAGCTACGTACGTACATTCTGTGTTTTTGTAGAATTTGTGTTGCCTCGACAAACCTCTACTCATTTACCGATGCAGGTTTAATTATTAATTACTCAGTTAATTGTAAAAATAGAGATTATTTCTTTATTCTAATGCAAAGAATGTAAACTAACGTTTTACACGCCAAAAATCTCTAGATGTCTCAATTTTTTTTTTTTTTTGGTTTCCCTGGCTTTTTCGTCCGCCTCCCTGATGCCTGGAGCTCCTTGTTTGCCGTGCTCTCACCTGTACATTCCTCGAGGGTACGCCACACTAATTGCCTGGTAAACGTAATGTTTTACCATAAACGTATTCGGCTGTTGTGGCCGAAAGTGAAGTTTTAAAAATAGTGCGTAAACCTAATAAAATTAAAGGTAGTTGTGACACCCAGTTCCCCTCCAAGGAGGATTGGGAGGTGGCAGATCACCTCACGGAAGGGACACGTATAACCTGGGCAATCAAAAGCTTCTCACCATTTAAAGCGCCAAGCTTGGACGGTATATTCCCGGCCCTCCTCCAATGGGGGCTGGACATATTATCAGCCCACCTAGCAAAAATCTTCAGGGCATGTATTGCGTTCAGATACATCCCTCTAGCTTGGAGAGAAGTAAAAGTTATCTTCATACCGAAACCTGGTCGTATAGATTATACACTAGCCAAATCACACCGCCCAATTAGTCTAACGTTAGAGAAAACGTTAGAGAAATTGTGCGAAAAATTAATTCGCGAGACGGCTTTGATTACGAATCCGATCCACGCTAACCAACATGCATACACTCAGGGGAAATTAACGGAGTCGGCTCTGCACACTGTTGTAGATCCAATCGAAAGATCGCTGGACAACAAAATGTCCACCTTGGGCGTGTTCATTGACATAGAAGGTGCTTTCGATAAAACGACCTTCAGAAAAATGGAAACTGCTCTCTCCACGCATGGTGTGAACCCCACAGTTAGTGGATGGATCAAAAGCATGCTGGAGAATAGGGCAGTTGCAGTAAATGTAGGAAATACCACTCCCAGAAAGATCGTTGCAAAAATCCTGCTAACAGGCAGATTTGAGACGGTGCTATGCAGCTTGATGCAGGAAGCCCTCAAAATAATCGAATACTGGTGTAACGACCAGTCTCTGACTTTAAACCCGTCAAAGACTAAAATGGTCCTCTTCACAAAAAAAAGGAAACTAGGTAAGCTAAAGCTTCCTATGCTCCTCAACACCCAGTTGACATTGTCGTCGGAAGTCAAATACCTGGGAGTGATCCTCGACGGCAAGCTGACGTGGGAACCACATCTCAAAATGAAATGTAAAAAAGCATGCGTCTCCCTCTGGCAATACCGGAAGGCTGTGGGGCAGACATGGGGGCTATCTCCCAAGATAGCACTTTCGCTGTACACAGCGGTAGTAAGACCAATGCTAATTTATGCAGCACTGGTTTGGTGGCCCAGAGCCAGACAGAAAACCTCAGCAAAGCAGCTTACTCAGTTGCAAAGGATAGCATGCCTCAGCACCACCGGAGCAATGCGAACAACACCCACTGCAGCAATGGAAGCAATGCTCTGCCTTTCACCTCTCGACTTATACGTAGAGAAGATGGCCACGGCGGCAGCACTGCGCCTAAACTCAGTTGGACTCTGATACAAAGGAGGCAGGGCTGGCAAACACTGTCGCCTTTAAAAGGAGGCTGTCAAGAAGACACCCCTTCTTGAAAGGAAGACAGACAATTTGCCATCCACTACGTCTTCAATAGACCCTACAGTGTATCGATAAAAAGAGGAACGGGGAGTGTAGAGGGTGGGGAAACCCTCCGAATTTACACCGATGGTTCTTAAACCAAAAGAGGGTCCGAGGCGGGAATTTACTCGCAACAAATGGACCTCTCATTAACTATACCCCTAGAGAAGCACACAACTACTCCGCAAGCAGAGATCGTTGGCATCATCCAAGGGGCGAAAGAAATCCTACACCGTGACATCCGTGATAGGAACATCCAAATCCTTACAGACAGTAGGGCAGTAATACTAGCAGTGAGTGGTCACAAGATCACCTCAACACTAGTAAAAGAATGTCACAACACACTTAAACAAGCAGCACAATCAAACAGTATTGAGCTGCGCTGTGTCAAGGGACACAATAATGAAGAAGGCGACAGCAAGGCAGACGAGTTGGCTCGAGCTGGATCGGTTCTCAGTGATACCACGGAAGGGCCCCCGATCGCGCCAACACCGAAATGCCTTACTGACATCCTCAAACAAATTACTCTCAAGATGCTAAAACAACGTTGGGACAACACCTCAGGCTGCAGACAGGCCAAGGAAGCAATACGCTCACCCAATCTGAAAACAGCTGAATATTATTTGCGACTATCCCAGGGGAATCTGCGTCTTATCACAGGTATCCTCACGGGTCACTGTCAGCTAAGGAAACACTTGTTTACTATGGGATTGGTAGAAACCCCCATATGTAGAGCATGTGAAGAAGAGGACGAGACAGTGTAACATGTGTTAACCACCTGCCCTCTCGCCCACCTTAGAGAGTCCATGCTAGGGGAGCTCTGGCCGAACATGTCCAACATAAAGGATAACCCTCCAAGCGTTGTGCTGTTATTTGCTCGCCACCTTGGGTGGCTAAATGAGTGATAGAACAACGCAGGGCTGTCCCAGTCGGGGGGGCACATCGGGCCTAGTGAGGCCTAAATGCTCTGGTCAATGATTTGATCACTCTTGGCAAACTCAATCCAGATCCAGATCCAGATAATGACATTAAAGATCATCGCCCAATTACTATTTTAAGTATATTTTCAAAAATATTTGAATTAGTTATCTGCAAAAGAATTATACATTTTTTTCTTAAACACAACTTACTATCGAACAGTCAACATGGGTACCTAAATGGCAGAAATACCGAAACGGCAATTTTTGACTTTACGAACTCTATATTGTTTGCGCTTGAGGAACGGGATGTCACTTGTGGGGTGTTCCTGGACCTGTCCAAGGCCTTCGATACTATCGACTATTCTTTATTGCTTGAGAAACTATACTATGGTATACGTGGTACTGCGCAAAATTTAATAAGTTCCTATCTTCATGGTAGGAGCCATTCAACAAAATTAGTAGATAGAGATAAAGGAATCGATGTGATGTCTGAGACATTGAATATGTCCGGGATCATTCCTCAGGGTAGTATTCTAGGCCCCCTTCTATTTGTTATATTTATAAACGATCTCCCGCTTGTTACTTCTGCTAACGCTTGTATATTAAATTATGCAGATGATACTAATGTTTTAATAAAAGGCTTAACATTTATAGACCTAGTTAGTAACGGTACTCAGGCAATGTCATTCGTGGAAAACTGGTTCAAATGCGACAAACTAAAACTGAATACTGATAAGACCAATTGCATTTTCTTTAAAGTCAATCAAAGTTTGCAAACACCAGAATGTATCACCCTGAATGATACACGCTACTCATTTATAAACTCAGTGAACTTCTTAGGAATCACCATAGATGAAACTCTTAGTTTCTCTCCGCAAATCAAAATTGTATGCACTAAACTAAACAAGGGTTGTTATGGGTTGCGGGTGCTTATCAATGCAAGGTACTACATTATTGCAAGACATTTCTATTATGCGAACATATATTCACATCTCCGATATGGTATTATCTTTTGGGGCGCGGGTGTAGACATGGACAAAGCTTTTATCGCACAAAAAAAGGCAGTGAGAATACTTCACAAAATGAAGTATCATGACAGTTGTAGAGGTATTTTTAAAGCTAATTCTCTGTTAACCTTCTACGGTATATATATATATATATATATATATATATATATATATATATATATATGAATGTGTCAAATTTGTTTGGAGCCATGAAGACAAATTTAGTCAAACCTTATTTTCAAATACATATAACACCAGACTTGGTCAAAAATTCACGCTACCTACTCACACATATGTATGAAAAGGATGCATACTATTCCTGTATGAAAATAGTAAACCACCTTCCTAAAACCATTAAACAAGTTCGAGGTTTGTCTCTTAGAAAGAGAAAACTTTTTATGTAATTTAGAGCCATATTCAATGGCTGAATTTTATAGTTATGTACAAGTTTGGAATAAGTTGAATTTCTGGATTTTATGTTACCAGTCCATTGACTATTTTTCCGTGTATAGTACCATTTATTTATAGTTTCACTGAAAAATAAAGACTTTATTATTATTATTATTTTTATCAGTGCCTGGAATCTTTCTACTGGCCCATTTGCTTGCGGGTGGTAAGCCGTCGTCCTTATTCGTTTGAAGCCCAAGAGTTATTCTAGTCGCTTGAATAGTTGTGACTCGAACTTTTCGGACGGCAGTCGGAATGTTCCCATGGTTGGCGTGTTATGTTTCGTGATTTTCGTCTGCTGGCAAGCTACGCATTGTTTGCTCCATTTCTTGCATTCAGCTCGGATTTTTCACCATACGAATTTTTCTGCTACTAATTTGGCTGTAGCTTTTACTCCAGAGTGTGATAATCGATGCAGACTATCGAACACCTGTTTTCGTAAATTGGTTATTAAAAAGGGTCGTAGAGCGTCGGTTGAGATGTCGCAGTAGACATCTGAGTTATACTCCGGAAAATTAGGCTTCTATTCCCTTCGATAATCAGGTTCTTGAGCTCTTCGTCATTTTCTTGCTCGGCTCCAATTGTCGTGAAGTCGATTCCTGCTGTCAACTGATCGATTCGGCTGAGTGTATCGCCGCCTATGTTCTCCTTCTATTTTATGTGGCAAATGTCCGTTGAGAATTGACCGATATAATCAAGGTACCGGAATTGTCTTGGTGAACATTTTTCCGACTTCTGTGCAAAAGCGTATCTTATTGGTTTGTGGTGTATATTGTTAAAATTCTTCCTTCTAGGATGTGTTGGTAATGTTTGATTGTGATTCCTTGACATGAATGCTAGGAGTTTCCATGTTCCTTTTTGTAATTGTTGAATTACGCCTCCTATTGCGTAATCCGATGCATGTGTGATAACTGCGAGGATGGCATTGGGTTGGTTGCCCTTTTTTCCGTTTAGTGGTGCTTGAGTATTTTCTGTAACCGGAATGAAACGTCAATTGCAATTTATCATTCCCAATACTTGTCGTAGTTTCTTCGCGGTCCATAGTAGTGGAAAATATTGAATTGCTTTCACTTCATCGTCTAGTGGCCTTCTGCGTATCCCAGAAAAGAAATTTCGTGCAATCAAAATTTGCCTTTTGTTGGATTGATAACTTTACCGTTGTTGTCTAACCGTTGAAATAGTTTTTTGAGGTGTTCGTTGTGTTCTTCCTCTGATTCCATCCATGCATCTTTGGAATGTTTGTGCTGTGTTTCGTAGTCTAAATTGCATGTATGCGAATTCTAAAACTCCGAATGGTTTTGCGATGGCTGTTTTTTGCCATCGGGATCTGGTAGTAAGCTCGAACTAGATCAATTGTTGAAAAGACTTTGCATCCGTCCAGCCGTTGTGCGAAATCCTCGATATGCGGGACGGGATATTTGTCGGGAACCATTCTCGCATTGATGGCACTATAGTCTCCGCAGGGTCGCCATTCTGCATTTTTTTTTCGCAACCAATAGCAGTGGTGAGGACCAGGCACTCTTCGAAGGTCGTACGATTTCCATCTAGCATAAGATCCTGAATTCATTTTTCACGATTGCAAGTTTATCCGGTGCGAGTCGTCTTGGCCTGCTGGATACTGGTGAACTGGTGGCGGTGTGTATGATGTGCTCTGTGCCATGTCGTGTAAAAATTGGTAAAACGGATGGCTTGCAGATCCGTGGGAATTCTTGCAAAATCGGGTGTTGTTTTTCGCCATTGCCGAGAGTACTTATTCCTGCTTCTTTCGTTGGTTGGATCTAACCTGTTGCTGTGAGATTTGTCGTACCGTCACGGAGTTCTTTGTTACGGATTTTGGGTAGTAATCCATAATAGGATAAGAAATCGGCGCCTATTATTGCCTTGTGTACGTCTGCTATGACAAATCGCCATGAAAAATTTCTTCGTAGTTTCAAGTCCAGATTTAAATTGTGCCATACGTGTGTATGACGGCTTCGTTTGCTGCGTACAAGTTGTAATCGGATCGGTGTTGCTTTTGTGGAACCAAATGGCGCGGGAAAATACTTCTGCTCCTTTTTATTTCGTTAATTGCTGTGGTTGTGTTGCCTATGGCATCGGCTAGTTCTGCAACTTCGTCTATCGGTATCATGGTTTGTGTTGAAAGTATAGCTTGAATGTTGCTTGGGGGTCTTCTGAGCCATAAGAAACGTAGTAACGAGTCTGGGACGGAGTTGCCTGCTAGATGCTGCAGGTGTCGTAGGAATTGCGATGGCTTTCTGTCTCCTACTTCTTCTCGCTCTAACAAGTGCTGTATTTGGTTTATAGTCGCGCCGCCGAGAGCTGACCGTGACTCATCGCTCAATATTGGAGGAATCAGACATACGTTCCTTTCATTTCATTCTGTCGCGATCATCCTACGATGATGATAGAACGAGATAGATATTAATTGCTGCACGGTTCTTAGTGCGAAAATGCATGAGTCACAGTCAGCTATCGACGGCCCGACTATACTTGGCTCACGGCAAGGCGTCGGATGAGTTCAGTTTTCAACTTGTCATATTTCCCGAGGGCGGGTGTTGATGTTAGTATATCTCGCACTTATTTGGCAAAGCGCGGCTCCAGGTTTCAAGCTACGTACCTACATTTTGTGTTGTCTATGATGATTTTTCCTAGTTCGAACTGGCTTTCTATTTGAGCAAACTATAATTCCGGGTCGTCGTCCCAAAACGGCGGGATACGCACTTTTATTCTGTTGGCCATGTTGCTCGCGGATTACTTCTTTGTGCATACTAGCGGATTGATTGTTCGACGCACACAAACTTGCCTTTTGGTTTGATCACGTCTGGGTCACCAGTTGTGGAGCGTGCGGTTGTAGATCAAATACAAAAGGGGTTTTAAGGCCGATTTATTCAACATTGAATAAAACACTTACTATGTTTTAACTACAATAATTTATTTTAATATATAAATATATTACAATGTGCACGACTCAAGTTTCGAATTTTGACGGTCATTATCAAGTTATTTCATTATATAAAAGCAAGTTCTGTGTGTGGGTGCTGGAAGCTCTAGTTCACTTCGTAACGTTTTGGATCGGTGGCCGTCGAGGGCAGTGGTGATCACGCTGGGGGTATCGTGGGGTAGCGGCCGGCAGGTAGCCAGGCGTTCTTAATCGCCTTCTTCTGACGGCGCTGGTCCTCCGCAGCCGGCGGACTTCCTAGGTCATTGGAGGTTCGTCTTGGTGATCGCAGAACTATGGTGAGCTCTTTGATCGGGAATGCTATGGTGAGGCTGCCACTTCGATTACCGGTTAAGATCACCTAACGACGTTAAGTCAAAGTCTGTCGAGACTGTGTGGTGGATTCGATCGGGCAAACCATGGTGAGCCTGCCGGTTCTAGTACCAGTTAAGATAACTCAACGATCAAATCCAAGTCTGCCTGTTGAACTGCGTGTCGTCCTTTTTGACCGCTGCCTGTGACCATTTTGTCGGCTTGATCATTGAGATAATTGATAAATTGAGTTTACAGTTTCCATTAATTGTCAACAAATATAAGAAACTGCAAAAACGATAACTGTACAAATAATAAGGTGATAACTTTGAATTATTGCTTCCATGCCTATAATAATTAAGGGACTGTGTTTTGATCTATTCGGGATTAGTGGTGCATTCTTCATAGACATTCTCTCCAAACGCTCCTTTTGGAGTGGCTTATCCAAAAACCGTAAGCTTTTTTAAGCCAGTGACGCCTTCAATAAAAGATTACAATGAAGGTGAATCCAATTTCAGCCTATAATGGGGAATAATCCGCAAGTTAATTACGTGGGGTTGTATTGTGGCGTACCCTCGAGGAATTTACAGGCGAGAGCGCGGCAAACAATTAGCTCCAGGCATCAGGGAGGCGGACGAAAAAAACAGGGAAACCAAAAAAATAAATAATTGAGATATATAGAGATTTTTGGGCGTGTAAAACGTTAGTTTACATTCTTTGCATTAGAATAAAGAAATAATCTCTATTTTTACAATTTCCTGAGTAATTAATAATTAAACCTGCATCGGTAAATGAGTAGAGGTTTGTCGAGGCAACACAAATTCTACATTGGTGACCCCGACGTGATGATCTTTTCTACGGTCGTTGATTTATTACTTGTTTTCGCCAAAAAACAAGTGCGCGATCAAACTATTTGTTTCTCGCCAGGGGAGGATTTGAGCTCAATCGTTGGACAAACAATATTACTGAAATATTTGCAGACTTTCAACCCAATTGTATTGAAAATGTAACATTGTTAACTAGAGGCGATGATAGCACCATCGACTATGTTACTAGGTTACGAACAATATGGAATACAGTGAGTGATACATTAAGTTACAAGGGTGATGTATTACCAGCCAAAGCAATAACAAAGAGAAGCATCTTTTCAGAAATATCTCTAGTATACGATCCGCTAGGCTTAATTGGGCCAATTATAATTACTAGCAAGGTTCTAATTCAAGACTTATGGAGATCTATGAATGGATGGGACGATATCTGTATACATTGAACACTGAACAACTTAATTAATTGTATTACTAAGTCTTTAGAAATATTAGTGAACAAAGAAGTTACATCTAATGATATCAAGGTGTGGTTTTCAGGTATTTTTTTATATGTAGGTACATTAATGCAAGAAACTACTGGTTGTACCGGTACATTAGGTTTGTGTGTTTTTGGAAGTCCATATATTTTAGGAGGGGTTGAGTTAATAGTTATTATTTTTTTGTATTTATGATCATCAATAATTTTTTTATCTTGAAGTGTTTTAATGAAATGGTTGGATTTATTTCGGTAAATATTAGTTTTATCTGTGTTTAGAGTCATGTAAATATCTATATCATTTATTAGGTCATTCATCTTGGATTCTTAATCAGATTTCTTTAGAACCACTGTACAGTTAGCTTTACCTGATTTAGTCACAACTAAGTCTGGATTTGAATTTAAAAAATTTTTGGTGGCATTGAATGCTTTGGATTAAATATTGAATTTACAATTTTTTAAGTGGGTATAAGAAATAATTGTGTAAATGCTATGAAAAACCAATTGTCATAGCATTTACACAATTATTTCTGACATTGTCTTTATCAATTTCCTTTGGTAATTCCTCTATAATATATTCAACATCTTTAATAAGGTTTATATGTGGAAAATCTTTAATTGTATGGTTAAAAGCATAGTTAGATCCATATGATAAAATTTGTTCAATTGATTTGGGTATAACTTTATCTGTAAAATTCACAATCTAATTACCCTGTATTGTATCATCTTTGTACAAAAATTGTTCTAATTTGTTAATTTTTTTATATTGTTAAATTTTGTTTTATTAAATTTTTTATTATATATAGTTAATAGTATATTGTTATAAGTTAACATACGGTTTGAAGGTAATATTGATTTAATTTTGTTCAAATTAGTGTTAATATTGGTTCTATTTTTACAAATCTGCCATTGTGTGATCTTAATTTCTAAATTTAGAATTTGTTTTTTTAAATTGTTATAAATTGTATCTATTATAAACATTAAAGGGTGAGAATTATCTTTAATTCGATATAAACAGTTAAGTTTGTGTTGTATGTGATTACGGGTTATGTTATGGTACCTGCACTGTAGTAGAAATTTTTTTCTGTTCTCAAATTTTGCTAGTTTTAATTTAAATTGTGAGGTCCTTCTCATGTGGACTGTTGTTCCATGTCCAAACTGGTTTCCGATATCTTTAAAAAGTGGTGTGTAGTGATGGCTTATTTGAATTATTTCTTGTTTAGTTGTTAAAGTAAAACACTTAAATTTTCAAAACACTTTATTATTGCTTTTTTGAAAATGCAACAATTGTTTCGCCACACTGTGGCTTCTTCAGGCGAAGAAATATATTGAACTATTTTTTATTTGGTGTTTAATAGTCAGGCACAGAAAGGTTTTGTTAATTAAAACAAACCTGTATTGCGCGGATCTCGCGACTTTAATCAAAATTACTAATACCGGAAAATTACATGAAAAAACGGTTGTGACAGTGACATTTACTTTTTCAATACATACATGATAATACACAAAACAATGAAAAAACGTGAAATCGGCGTAAACAAAACCTTTTAAACTTATAGGCAAACGTTTCGTTTGTTTTATTGCAAATATCATCAGGGCTTAAAATACACACAACAATGAAAATATTGTCAAAATTAGAATGTGTTAAATTAATGAATTAATAAATAATAAGTGTTCATACCAAGAATCTTGTAACATATATTTATAAGTATATATAATATTTAAAAAACAAAGTAATATTATGTAGTTGAAAACATTTAGATAAATAGAAATTAATAATTACCTCGAGTTTTAGGTTGTTAAACTGGAATTCTGTTAAATTTATATACATTTAATTAATATAATTTTAATGCTGTAAATATTTGTGTACACAGGTCGCTGGTACAAATCATATTGTGCGCGAATTCAACAAACTGAGCACTGGAGGTTTCTCAGAAGAAAGGTGTACAAATACCGAGGAAAAAATTTTCAGTTCAAATTTCACAGAAACACACATATCATTTTGTTTTAGATACGTAGACGATGTTTTCGCATGCTTTAATGGTACATCACGTCAATTAGATCAATTTTCAAACTTAATCAATTGTGTTCACCCACAAATAAAATTCACAGTAAAGAGAGAAAACAACAATGAAATTAATTTTCTACACCTTACATTAATTCATCAGAATAATAAAATGAAATTTGAAATTTTTAGAAAACCTACTAACGTCAACTTTACAATTCCATACAATATAGATCATCCTCTATCTCATAAGTTAGCTGCATTCCATTCCATGATACATAGAGAATTCATAATTCTAGATAGATAACTAGACAAAATTATATCAATAGCAAAAGTTAGTCTTATTCAAAATGTAATTCACAAAAATCTTTAGAAACCAACCAGGACTCGTAACGAATACAAAATTTAGAACATTCACTTATTTTGGGCAAGTAACAAATAAAATATTGAATATTTAAAAAAAAACAATAATATCAAATTTCATTTAGGCGAGCGAGCATACTTTGAAATATACTTTTAACGCAAAAGACAAAATTCAATCAATTGAAAAATCAGAAGTACACCAATTTAATGTTCCGAATGTAACAGCACATATCTAGGACATACAATGAACATTATAAAGCATTCAGACTTAGACATACAAGTTCTTTTTCAAACCAGAAAAAAATCAAATTAGAGAGTAATCATTAATTTTATTATTATTATTTATTTATTAACGGGTAATACCATTGTACAGTGTTAACATAAAGTAAAAATATAATAAAAATACATAAACAAGTTAGAACTAAAAGTAAAGATATAAAATAATATAGGGCCGACACAATACATGTTAAAAAAAGTTGTACATCGTAAATTATTAAAAAAACTGTTTTAAATTTTCAAAAATCAAATATTTGATATTTAATTAATTAATAACGTGTAATACCATAGTACAAGGTTTACAGAAAAGTAAAAATATAATTAAAATGCTCAAACAAATTAAAACTAGCAATAAAGGTATAAGATAATTTAAGAACGATAATACAAGTTAAAAAAAGTTGTAAAATGTCATAAATACTAAAAATAATTCTAATAATTGAGCGCTTAAGATATCGGCGTAATTTAGAAAGCTCACCGCCAAAAAAATCATAGTTGCAATTGTTAGCATTGTGAGATATCCTACAAAAGCCAACATTCCTAGCATAGTCAGTTCGAATGAAGGGGACGTGAAAGGTATGTTTTGTTCGAACGTCCCTGGATGATACATGCAGTCCAAGTAATTATACCAGTTCTGGAGAATTTATTAATCCATGTATCAGTTGAAAGCAAAATGTAATATCAGCACGTATTCTACGTTCCTTTAGAGGAGATAACCCAATATTATAAAGTGTGGCTTCATAAGTCGAAGTCAAATAATCATATTAAGGTATTTATGTCCCTGAATTGATAAGAGTGCCTTTTAATAAAACCCACTACCTGCATGGCTTTTGATGCTATAATGGAAATGTGTTTTGAAAAACACCAATTACAACTAAGTTGAACGCCCAGATCTTTGATTTCGGTAACGCGGTTCAATTTTGCACTACCTAGATGGTAACTATTAGAACCGAAATTCAATTTCTTTGAGAACGTAATTAAGCAACATTTAGAGACGTTTAGCTTTAATTTTTTAAGCCGGCACCAATCCACGAATTTATTTAGATCCTCCTGCATATACGTAGAATCAACCGTATTATTAAAGGCCGAGTATATCTTAACATCATCAGCGTATAATATATATTGACAATGTTTAAAACATTTACGTTAAGGGGCCCCAAATGGGAGCCCTGGGGGACCCCAGAAGTGACCTTAACGGCTGTAGACACTACATTCAATACGGACAGCCAAGGTTCCATCTGATAGATACGACTTCAGTCACTTTAATAATACACCACCGATACCTAATTGAGCCAACTTATGAAAGAATTGATATGGGGCAATAATTTTCGACGATGTTTCTCGGGCCGCCCTTATGTATAGGTGTTATAAATGCATTCTTTCAGCATGAAGGGCAGATACCTTGCTTAAGAGATTGTCTGAATGTAAGCCCGATGGGTCTACTGAGAGAGAATGCACATTTTCTGAGAAGCATAGTCGGTAATCCATCAGGCCCAGTGCACGACGTGATCTTCAGATCTAATAACTCACGTAGGATTGATGAAATTTTTATTTCGGGCCCCTCGTGAATATTCAGATGGGTATTGCTGTATAATACTTGTGGTGAGCTCGATGTAACTTTAGTATTAAAAACAGAACCAAAAAAATTTGCAAATAAGTTGGCAATATTTTGACAACCGGTAATAATAATGCCATTATCATTAAAGGAATCACGGATAGTAGAGCTATTAGATCTACTGGAATTTACAAATTACCAAAATGTGCGTGTATCTGACTTTATGCGATTTTCAATAGATGAGACGTAAGTCTGATAGCAAGACGATGACAAGGATTTACATTCAGCACGCACGCGCTTAAAGTTAATATAATCAGACTGTAGACCAGATTGTTTATATTTTGAGTGTAGACGCTTTTTAACATAAATTTTGTTAATCAATTCGGTACTATACCATTTGGGAAAGCTATATTGATTTGCATATTTAATAACAATTTTAGGCACGAACGCGTCAATGGCGGTGTTAACAATTGAGTAAAATAAATTAACATTGTGATTGACTTCATTATTAATAAAAACAGTGTCCCAATTTCTACATACTGATAAATTAAAATATTTACATTTTTGAAATAAAAGCCAAAGGCTTAACCTTTTGAAGTCATGAGAGATACACCGCCAAAGCAAGAATATTAATACTAATCTGCTTTATAATTTAAGACTGATTTAATCTTTTCGCTGTAGCTCTTATAATGACATATACCTCATCTGAAAATAATAATAATCCATTGTAATAAATCTTCCCTTTGCCAATTTGGTTCATTAAAAATTCATATATCACCTATACATTGTTAACATCCTGTATTTTTCTTCATTCAACAATTGATAATGCGAAGGTAGAAACTATAGTTGTGTCTAAAATTGATAATATTTTGTAAACTTTGTTTGTGTAAATTATACAATAAATAGTAGTATAAAAACGTCAAAATTATTTTCATTAACCCTTTTGAGTCTAGGAATATTCCTCTTGAGTTGGACAAGATATTAGTTTGGTTGCAGTTAATTACTGAGTATGAATTGATTATTGACTCAAGGCTTTAATCATTCACTAATACTAATCCGTTGACGTTCTATTCTTAAAAAAATTAAATTGTTCATATAGAGATTCCAAGACTTTGCCGTTCTCTTCGTAGAATACAGGTGATCCTGGACACTGGGTTTAACCGTTGAAAATTAAATTACAAAGTTTGGTGTATGGTTTAAAACTGATATTAATGTTACATCTTTTGAGGACATTTTTAATTTTTGACTAACATTGCCAAAAAAGGTGATAGATTTGAAAGTGCGCGTGTCGGTTTATACCCGTTTTGGATATAAATATTTTTGTAGTTGTTCTATTTCAAATTTGTTTATTAATTAGTTCTTTCTTGTATACATTATTTACGGCTATTGGTTTAATTGTGTTAATTTCAGGGTGTACGGATTATGGTCTTAAGGGTAAATTATATGCTCTATGGATCATTGAATTTAAACTTCCTACTTTTTGTTTTTTAGTACGTCGGGAATGATTAGGAATAACGGAATCTGTAAATGTGGGTTTTCTGTAAATATTAAAATTAAGTTTGTTATTTAGTGTGTTAATTGAGAGATCGAAGAAATTGATAGAGTTGTTAGATTCTGTTTCTATTGTGAAGGTTATTGAAGGGTGGTTGGAATTAAGGAATTTTAGAAATTGGTTTATTTGCCCATCAGTGCCTTTAAAACATGCTACGATATCATCTACATATCTAGACCACCATTTGATATGTTTTTTTTGCCTAAAGGGGAGTCTAATATTTGTTTAGTTATAGTTTCCATAAAAATTTCGGCTAGCATTGGGCTGAGTGGCTAGACCTTCGTTCTGAATATAAAATTTATTATTATATGTGAAATAGTTTTGTTTTAGTAAGGTATAATTATACTATAGGGTTAACATTGTTAGAATCTAGATGTTCAATTATTAATTTCATGCAATCTTTAGGTGGAATTTTGGCAAACATGTTAGTAACATCAAAGAAAACTAGTTTGCAGTTGTTATCCATGGTTAAGGTGAATAGTTTTTGTGTTAGAATTTTTGATGGAATAGGGATCTTTGAAATTGGTTAGTGATCTAACAATTTAATTGGGTTCTATGACGATTTCTTTTTCTGTTGATACTACTATATAATATATGATACTACGGGACGTATGGGTTCATTTTCTTTATGTATTTTTATAAATCCATAAGTCGGGGAGGTATTGGGTTCATTGGAAGGAGTGTATCCTTAGTTGAATTAGGAAATAAGGAGTTGGGTTTGTTAATGAACGATTTAATTTGTTTAATAAAATTAGTTATGGTATCTTTTCGGATTTCAGTTATATCTGATGATGAGAGGAATTGATTGACTTTTTGTTGGTAGTTGTTTTCAATAATATTACTACATAATTTTCTTTATCTGCTTTTATGATTATTAGGTCATTGTTTTTAACGATTTTCTTGATAGTTTTTATTGGTTTGTCTTCTGAGCTAGACACTGAAGGTGTTTCTTTTATAATTTTAGAGATTTTTGGTTTTTAGAAAAGTGAATTTGGACAATCATTGAGTACAATTTCTGATTCAACAATGAAAGGTTCTTTAATAGATGTAACATTAATATGGGGTGAGAATTTTATAAGCGATGATTATTTTTCATTAAAATTAGTATTTGTCTTGTTAATAATTCTGGGATAAATGTCTTGTGGGGTTGGGGATGATGGGCTTACTCTTTGTTGGACGCTTAGGTTCTCTAGCTTCTTCTTCTGTCTTGCTGATTTCTGATATGCGATTCACCTTACTTTTCCTCGAACGTAGTCATCGAAAAGATCGAATTCGATCGTGTGGACATGCAGGGTCAATTCGGTGTGATATATAATATATGTCAACGTTATGTCCTTCCGCTTGAACCAAAGCTGGGCGTCTTCTTTCAGCCACGTTTTTTTTGGGTTTTTGTATGGTTTTCTTCGCTGCCGTTAATTTATATTTGATGGAAAGTTGTACAAATTTCGATATAACGTTCAACTGTAGGCACTGTTGATCTTGCATTTAGAGTTGCGTGTTGATTTTTAATTCGTAATTTGAGATACTTTTTCGCCGTTTCGTCTTCACTAGCGTTGATTAAATATTTGATGATAAAGACGTTTACTTCGTGGTACATCTTACTTTATTTTATCATAGAGTGGTAAAACAAAGTTATTGTGTTTCAATGACAAGTCATTCAAGATGTACGCCCCTACCATCAATTAAACAGTCAAAAGCACCTAAAATAATTTAAGAACCAAAGATGTTGGCAAAAACAACGGGTAAATTATTAGAAAAGTACAATTGACAAATGTAAAAAAGAATAGAACAACAGAGATAGAATATATAACATTTCGTAAAAACAATTTATAATTCAAAATAACCTAGACCCTAGTGAGAAAACAAATTCAACAATTGTGTAAAAACTTTTTTTGATGATCCTTTTAAATTGCTTCGTTTTTTTGTCAGACAAGCATGTAATTATTATCTTGCAACAATTGGGATTTATAAAAAAAAATAGAAAATGTACGAATTTTCAAAAAATAATTTTAATTATAAAAGAATTATAAAAAAACAACAGAAGAGATTACTAAAAATGGAATAATAAAACAATCGCCAACTTTCAACTCATGATATTTGAACTATGATGCATATTATTCGGTAATATTTTTGGGTAATCATTAATATTAAACAATATATTGTTCTCTAATATTACACGTTTTATTATCTACTTGCAATAATTAATCATTTCATGTTGTCTTAAATAAAATATGTATACAACAATCATAATAAATGCGAGGTTCAGAATCTAATATATAGTAACATTTAAAAAAATATGTTGGAAATAGTATTATTTTAGTAAAGGTTTTGTCCAGTACATGGATATAAATGCACTTAGTTAGTTAATTGTCGTTCATAAATTGTTTTAGATTAACTTAATTATTGAACCCAGAGGCAAAATTAAAAAGAATTAATCCACGTTATTAAATTGATATGGTAATGTATTTATTGACTATGTTAATATGAATGTAACCTAAAATTACTTCGAATGATTTATCGCATTAAGCAGAAACAGCGTTATAATATATGGTATGCTTTTACCTATTTCGCCACTTAAGTAATTTAAAATATGCCTACGTGTGAAATAGATAAAACGGGTGAGTTGTCGCAAAATTTCATTCCGTTCGAATCCAGGAAGTCTTCATTTAAATTATTGAATGAATAAAATATGGGAGCCATCGTTTTTATTCCTACGCCGAGGACAATAAACCCGGATTAGACTTTTTCTTGACATGCTACTTTATAAACAACTACTCTAACTGCACATATTTGAACAGTTATTAAATACTGTTGTGCTCCATACATCTCGCTTATATATAATTCATAGGTGGGCCAATTTTATCCTTGGCGCCGCGAGTCGTCTAGTATTTATATATTTCTGAGTCATAGATAATAGATTTGCGGTAGGATTTTTATTAAAATAAAGCAAATACGACTAAGTAAACTAATACTTAAATATTTACATTTTAACTTTACCATTAAAATGCTTACAATCTCTAAATTAACAATTAGTAAAATCATAATAATCTTAAGTAGTTTCATAGAGATGACACTCATACATTATTAATAGTATCCAAATATTTATTCTTATAATATTTATTGGGAATATATGTAATGTAATATTTCATTTTAACACAAAACATATTTATTCATTGAAAATAATTCTAACAGTGAATAAAATAATTCTTACAATGATTCAATGATTATATATAAAATGGGATAATAAATAAACGCTTAAGCGGCTGTTAACACCATAATCCGTTCTATGGAATGGGATTCAAAATAATGGTTGATGGTGAGTTAACTTATTATCTGCCTTAATATAAAAATCAACAAACTGAAAAATGACGGATGCAGAGTAATTGTATTTCGTTCAGCTCCGACTAAATTATTACAATTGTGTATAAAAAGTTTTAATATTGCGTTCTTGCAGTGAGTTTACACTAGTAAAGTGTAACCTGCAATAATAAAAAGTGATCAATATCATAATCATGGCGAAAAATATAAAAGAACTTAACATTCGAGCGGAGAGGTTATCGTCGACGTTCCACGATGAAATCCAATATGCCCACTGCCCAAAAGAATCTACTATTGAAAATTGATGCACTGGAAAAGTCACTCACTACGGAGGTTAATTCAATAATGGACGACATCGAGCAGCTGCAGAAAAAGCAACAAGAACTTCAGCGGGACTTGGAAATTCTCAATCAGCGCTCTTTACGTAAAATCGTAATTCTAAAAGGTCTGAAAGAAGTAAACAAGGAAGATGTAATGCAGTAATTAAAAAATTTAAAACAAAATTAAAAGTTGACATTGATTTGATGGATATCGACTCATGTTATCGGAATGACAAAGTTGATAAGAAAAAAAAAAAAGAAACACCTGTTCGTCCCGTGATTGTTGAATGTGTACAGCGATGGAAACGGGATATTGTCTTCTACAACAAATCCAAATTAAAAGGATCATCGTTTGTTTTAACCGAGATGCTGACATCAGACCGACTCAGCTTATATAAGGAAACACGCAAGATTTTTGGTAAAAAAATGCTGGACGAAAAACGGCAACATCATAGCAATAAGAGCAGGACATACAGTCAGAATATCGTCCCTTGATGACTTAAAAGGTCAAGTGTAACAAACAGTTGACTTTTATTTTGTTATTGTTATACTTTTAGTAAAAATTAAATATAAATATTTATTTGTTTAGTTTAAACAGTAAGATAATGAAGTTGCATACGCAGGACATATTTGATTTATTTATTATTTACATACACTGATCTGAATATAGCTTAATGTATTCATTATTTATAATGCGTGGTGTATGCAACCCAATTATCTTGTATCTACACTTGGGAAAATAAAAACACTAACACTTTCTTCACAATTTAATTTTATTTTGCTAGATGTACATTATATGGAAATGTACATCTAGCAAAATAAAATAAAATTGTGAAGAAAGTGTTAGTGTTTTTATTTTTCCAAGTATATAAAATAAATCTTCACGTAACTCAAGAACACATTTCAATCTTGTATCTATTTACTTTAAGATTTCTGTACAATATTTGCAACTCAGTTATCGATATTAATTCCTCGAGCTGTATTAATAGTTTTCATTTATATTAAAACACATCTTATTTATTACATTAACAGTTGTTATAGTTGCGTCGGTTTTTTTCATCAGTTTTAGTTTAGTTTGAGCTGAATTGTTCTTATTTTTTATATATAATCTAGCATTAAATTATTTCAGTTTTGGGTTTAATATATAAAAAAAACATTTTCATAACGATATTAATTTACTCTAAAAATTGAGTATTTCGTCAGATACTTTGGATTAGGTTTGGTTACTTTATTATTATTGTTGTTTTGAGTTACACTATATACACTATAAATTACATTTAAACACCAGATCACTAATTTCTTCTTTTTTAGATTTTACTGAGATTGTGGCACCACTAGATTATGATATCATTTCGCTATCAGAAACGTGGTTAACGCATGCTATTAAAGACGAAGTCGTTTCATTGCATAATTATAATTTGATACGGTGTGACAGAGAAGGCAGAGGTGGTGGACTAGTTTTTTATATTAAACATGGTATACGTTTTGAACATATTCCTAGTACTAACAGAATTGAACAATTATGGATAAAACTTTATATTGATCGTTATTCTGTTGCAGTGGGTGTGTATTACCGCCCTCCTAATGTTAACGTAAAATATGTTGTTGATACACTGGAAGATACACTCTCTCACATTAGTCCCCTTTATGATTTATGAATTATTACCGGTGATTTTAATATAGATTATTTAATAATGAGTAACAGTTTAACATACCTTATGGATGTTCTATATTTATATAAATTAAAGAAGGTCGTTTCTGAACCTGCTAGAGTAACTAACTTATCTGAAACGTGAATCGACATTTTTTGTATTTCAGATGAAATGCTGGTTTTTAATACTGGAGCTGTTAATGTGTCTGAAATTAGCGATCACAAACTAGTCTATACAACATTAAAAATAAGTAACAATGAAATACAGTAAAAATGGTAACATTTAGAAACTTTAATCACTTTAACTACAGTCATTTCTTAGCTGACTTATACTCAGTGCCTTTCTTCCTCATTTATGACATTAATAGTGTTGATGAAAAAGTCAACTACTTAACATCGCAACTCTTAACACTATTCGATACACATGCTCCGTTATGCTCTACGATATTTTCTAAACCTTGCTCACCCTGGTATACAGACAATCTAAAATTCATTAAATCAATTCAAGATAATTTAAATCCAATCCAACAGCAGCCAAATGGGAATATTAAAAGTCGCTGAGAAACCTTCAACATCCTCTATTAGAAGAGAAAAGAAAGCTTTTTTTTTAGAAAATGCTCTCAATAATCGTAATTTTAAAACTACATGGCAATAATTAAAATCAATGGGAGTAATTAAAAGAGAGAACACATATAATATTCCCACATTTCTCAAAAATCCCAATGAAATAAACTCCTACTTCATTGACTCTATACACAAAAATGGGAATAATAATACCCTTAAAGAGTATTACCAAAATAATTTAGTGTCCAACTCATCTTTTAACTTTCAGCCTGTGAGTGAAGAATTAGTAAGTAAATTTCTAAATAACATTAAAAGTAATGCAATTGGTTCCGATGCCATTAGTATCAAAATGACACAATTAGGCTGCCCACATATTTTGCCTTATATCAAGGATATTATAAATACGTGCTTAGACAAAGGTATGTTTCCTACACTTTGGAAGGAGGCTATAGTTACTCCAATTCCTAAAATTAAAACTCCTCTTCAGCTCAAAGATTAGTGTGCTCCCAGTAATGTCCAAAATATTAGAGAAAGTTGTTGACCTTCAGTTAAGAGACTACATTGCTTCTATTAACCTATTACCTTTAACACAATCATGATTTCGCCCTAAGTACAGTTGCACAACCGCATTGACTAATATGTGTGACAACATTATTAGAGCCACGGATACTGGCATGCTTTCTGTGATTGTATTGCTAGATTACAGCAAAGCCTTTCATACAATCAATCGCGATACGATGTTATCTATCTTAAGCTGCATTGGGCTAGGGAAGCTGCAGTAACTTTTTTTGAGAATTACTTAAAAAATCGCACTCAGCGGGTTAAAGTTGAACAACATCTTTCTAATAAGCTACCAGTTCCCTCAGGTGTGCCACAGGGCTCCATTCTGGGTCGCCTGTTATTTTTAATATATTCATCCTTTCTTCACAAATCTATTAAATTTTGCGAAACCCACTTCTATGCTGATGATACTCAGCTCCTTTATTCTTTTCATAGTGATAATACTGCGTTAGCGTATAGACAACTTAATGAAGACATTTCATGTCTAGTTAATTTTTCAAAAGAACACTGTCTGTATGTTAATCCGGACAAGTCGAAATTGATTATCTTTGGGCCAAAAAAAGCTATAGTTCGCCTTATGCAAAGCAATCCATTTAGAGTAATACTGTGCTCCTATGTAGCAAAGAAGTCAAGAGTTTAGGGGTTACCATCGACAATAGACTTCACTTTAAATCACATGTCAATATATGTATTAGAAATGCCTATTGTAACTTAAAAAACCTATATTGTAACCGTAACCTCTTGTCTATCCGATCAAAAAAAATGTTGTGCGATTCTCTCGTCTTGTCACATTTTAATTTTGCAGATGCCCTATATGATCCATGTATTGATTCCGTAGTTATAATGAGAATACAAAGAGCACAAAATGCATGTATGCGCTTTATTTATGGAATTAACAAACGAGATAGAATTGGTCATAAACTCTTAGATCTAGATTAGTTAAATATAAAGAACAGAAGATATTTACATAGTGCATGCCTATTCCACTCTATTATAATTAATAAAAATCCTCCCTACCTCTACAATAAAATAAAATTTCGTACAGACGTTAATAGTCTTAATATTCGGTTTAAAGGAACACTAACACCTCCAAAGTTTCGTTCAGCTCTTTTTACGCGAAGTTACTCCTATGTAATTTCAAAAAGATATAATAACATTCCATGTAACATTAAAATTATGAGCGTTCCACCATTCAAATCACGCCTCAGGACTTATATTCACCAAATTAGTTGATTTTGATTTTGTCGTGTAATCCAAAATATTGGAAAACATTATATTTTACGTCTTCAATTTTTATTTCTTAATATATTTTATTATTTTAATTATATTAAACCCATTACATTTGCCCTAGTAATTTATAGGTTGAATGGAAGATCAGCCGCACTTCGGTTGCGCTCAATTCATACCTTTTAATTTTCCCCTGGTAGGATCATTTTGTAATTATTTATTGTAAACTACCTCTTGATTTTACTTGGCGAAAATAAATAAAAATAAATAAATAAATAAAACTTTTGCACATTATATAACCATTGATTATTTTATGAAAAAACATTACATCATAATAACCATCATCAAAATAAAACGTTCTGCAACACAAATTATCAAGACCAAAACTCTTCATAACAGTTTCTATATTTTCATTATTGCCAATTTTAAAAGATAGGGTTTTTAGAATCTTCTCTGTAAATTTTCAATTTGATTCTTGAATATTAATTGATGTGGTAACCAAATACACTGACATATTCTACATGGGAACGTACAAAAATATTATAGATAATTTTTATTTTTTTATTTTTGTGAGTTATGTGAAGGTAAATTCACAATTCCGGCTTTTTTTCCATAATACCTCGTTCCAAGTACCGCCGTTAAATCGTTTTTTCCCTGTAATTACCGCACTGTACCCTCACTGTAATTTGCATATTTGTTTAGTATATAAGCCGAATAATTTTAGTTTAAATATATATCTGTGAATTTAAATAAAATTGTAAAGCAAGGTTTTTAGTGCTTTTTAATTAATAGATAATCTTATAGGATACCGGGTTAAGTTTATGTGACATTCTTTTAATGTACCCTAACATTTTAGCTGCTTTATTGCAGGCATTATTAAATAACCGACGAATGTAAATTTTACATCAATTACAATACCAATATCATTTCACATAATTTATATAAACTAGTGTTATCAATATTATAATTCCAGTCAACAGTCAACAACCAGCAAAAATGTAATTGATTTGCATTTATCTGTAGTAAAAAATAATTAATTTTCATAAAATCAAACGAAAACTGAATTAATATCTTCTTGAAGTAAAAGCAATCATTGACGCATTTTATTTCATTAAATAATTTTAAATCCACTGCGAAAAGTAAAAAGTTTAAATGTTGAACAACTGCACTTATATTAATAATAATAATAATGTAATAATCTTTATTCGTGCCAAACAAACAAAAGTGTGTACACAAGTCAGAGAAGGTGACAAAAAGCATATATAATGTAATAAAAATAAATAAATGAATGCATATATTAAAAATTAACATATTAAAACTGGAAATAAAATTTATGATAATCAATACAAAAAATTACAGAGACACATACAAACATGCACATATTGAAAATTTAAAACTTAAACTTAAAACAATGAGTATAATGAAATTCATATAACTATAGCACATACAAAATAATAAAATTAATGCACATATTAAAATTACCATTTAAAAATTAGAAATAAAATTAAAAATAATATAATAAAAACACATATAGAGAAAGCACATAATAATTATTTAATAAAATAAAATTAATGCACATTTTCAAGTTTAGGAATAGAGCTTATGACAATTAATATTATAAAAATAAAATATCTATATATAGAGAGATAAAATGGCAATATATAAAGTTAAACAACTATAAAATTACGAAACATTTAGAATTATTAACAATAAATACGAATAAAATTAATTTAACAATCACAATATTCAATACATTTAATTTAAAAAAAGCTAAAACTGGACAAAAGTGCATTAAAGACAGTGATTAAAATGTAAACATTCTTGAAAGCTGTAGAAAGCATTCTTACACAGATAGAACCGAATATTTTTTTTAAATATTTTTATCAAGCGACTTAATATTATTTGATAATAAATTATAGAATTTAGGACCATTAAAGCTTATACCATTTTGTGATTTACCTAATTTGAGGCGTAACTAGATCTTGAATAATGATCTTGATGTTCTTCATTAGTATTATACCATATAGACTTATATTATTATGGACATAAATTAAACATTCCATAATGTGTGCGTATGGTACAGTTTAATCTTATAAATGATGGTTTACAGTCACTTCGGTATTGTAATGATTCTATAATTCGAATAGCTCTTCGTTGAAGGACAAATAGTTTTGAGAGAATCTCGGAGTGACCAAATTAACTGACTTTCTATCAATGCAAAATAGGCAATTCTAAGTGCTTTCCTTGGTAGAGTTTTCTTAGTCGATATGTACTGACGAATAATTTATTTGACAGGTTATCTTGTTGTTTATGCCAACTTAACTTGGAGTCGAGATAAATTCCAAGAAATTTTGTTAAGCTCAGTATCCATACGCAGGGAGAACAATAACGCTCTTATTTTCATTAACCGTTAACCTATTGGCAACGAACTACTGTTTAGATTGTTCCATGTGTGTGTTATTATTACTAACAGCCCTTTCTTTATTTATATGGTGGTGCTTTAATATTGTGTCATCTGCATATAAGACAGTTGACCCTTTATTGTTAAGCTCAGGAAGGTAATTTATGTAAATAAGAAACAATAATGGTCCCAAAATCGACCCTGGAGGGATCTCTTATTTTGAGGTTAACTCAGCGAAGAGGATCTGATTGATTTTTACATAATGTAACCTATTAGATAGATAATTGCATAACAGTCTCCAAGATTGTGGGCAAAAATTGTAAAAATATAGTTTTCGCAAGAGAATCTCATGAGATACGCAATCAAAGGCTTTACTTATGTCTTTAAACGTGGCAGCCGAGTACATATTATTTTCAAACCCTTCCTAAATGTCATTTACAAAGGTTATGATTGCACCCTTTGTTGAATTTCCCTTGCGAAAACCATATTATTCATTACAGAAAATGTTATGCTCTTCAAATTAATCGATGATTTGTTTAAACAAAATCTTTTTAAGTACCTTGGATAATATCGGCAGAAGTGAGATGGGTCTATAATTATTAGTATCATTTGGATCCCCATTTTTGTGTATTGGTATAATACAAGCGTTCTTTAAACAATTTGGAAAAATGCTTGAAGATATGCATACATTTATTAACTGAGTTAGAGGGCTGATTATAGCTTCTTTTATACCCTTTAACAGGCTGACGATAACTTTGTACATATCCCTATAATTTGAGTTTTTTACTTTCCCTATATAATATATGTAGAGGAAGTATTGTTTTCGTTATTAAAAAAAAAAATGCGGAAATATTCGTTTAGAGGTCCCCTGAGTCCATTACACTGATTTCTGGAAAAAAGAAATTGTGTCTGTGTGTGTGTCTGTCTATGTGTCAGACAAAGATCAGATTGAGATGAAACTTTAAAATTAAGGTTTTATCATTAAAAACTGGAACTGAAAAAATAAAAATTTGACATTTTTTTCCAATTGCTAATAAACTGTTGCAGTTACATGAAATTTATATAACTAATAATTGTAGAGAATTCAAATGGGAATAAATTTATAAGGATAGTCTTTTTGTGTAAATCTGATAGTTTTTGAGAAAAAATATAGGGAACGTACTATGATGGCCACATCACCATATTTAGTTTCATTATTGATCCATGCACAGTATTTTGGGAAACCTCATTGAATTTAAGGGAACAGTTCAAGGGAAAATTCAAGTTCGCTAGCAATAGAGTTAAAGAAAATATTCATATAGTTAGAATTAATATCACAGGTTTTATCATATTTTGTTTTTGTTTGATTAGAACTGATTAAAGACCATATTGCTTTTCATTTATTATTAGATTCTTTGATAACTTTTATATCAGCTTCCCTTTTCGCCCTATAAAGCGCGTTTACATATTTATCCTTAAACTTAGCATATTCGGGTTTTAAATTAGGATATATAGCCATTGCATCATACAGGAGGTGTAGTGTAGCTCTCATAGACCGAAGTGAGTTGTTGTTCCATTTTAATTTATTATATTTCTTCGTTCTTATTTTTTTCTGTGGAAAATAGATTTATATATTTATTTATTTATTATATTAATAAACTTCTCAAATTTGTCTTCTCCACATAAATCACAATATTGTATAAAGCTCCAATCTGGGGTAGTAAGTATTTGAAAAAAATTATAGCGACCTATCTGTGTGTATGGTCTAGTTGTTTTTAGTACATTTTCAACAGGATATTTAATATCAGAAATAATCTGTACATATATGCCAATGTGATCAGATATCTTTGCATCAATAGGTAGAACATTGATTCATTTGTTGTTAATATTAGTGAATACGTAATCGATAAAATTATTTTTTCTAGTTGCAAAATTAACTAACCGTGGCAGGTTATATGTAGCTAAAAGATCACAGAAGGCGATGGATATATTATAACTTAAATTAAATTTAATATTTTTATTTATTTATTTATTTATTTATTTAACGGTAGCACCTTTTATACAAATAACTTACATTTTAAAATCTATTATAACCTAAATCTAATAACTAATATAAACTAAATCAAACATTCAATGACATAAATCACTTAAATTAACTCTAAATATATTTCTTCTAAACGTATTTAAAGACTGTACAAATAAATCAAAATTAGGATCAGCATTGAGGATGTTTGCACATCTCATTAGTCTTTGAATAGGATTTTTGAAACTATATTTATTAGTTGCAGCGTTCAATCTGAAAAGTGGTTTCGACCCTAGAGATCTGAATGATGTAGAAATATGAAAATTAATAAATCGTATTATTTCACAAGTAACTAAACCTGATACAATTTTAAATAACATAAATAAGTCTAATTTAATTCTACGGACTTCTAACGACTCAACATTAAGTGTGCAACAAACAACATCATAATTAAAAGAACTGAAATTAAACTGGTAATTAAATTTAAAAACTACATAAGAAATAAATCGCTTTTGTACGCGCTCTATTTGTTCTTTGTATACCTTATAATATGGCGACAAATTAACCGACACATACTCGACATTAGACCTGACTAGACTATAATACAAAATTTTTATAGTAGCAAAATTAAACTTAGTACAATTACGAAATAAAAAAACCCATTAATTTGAACGCGTTTTTAGTAATGCTTTCAATATGGTCAGAAAATGTTAGTTTATTATCAAAATAGACGCCTAGATCTTTAATACATTCAACTCTTTCCAATATTATGTTGTTAATCTTATAATTATGCATAATCAAATTTATCCAAATTAATGTTAAGAGGTATATAAACTCCACCAATAACCACTCTAGAAGAACCCACTTTTAACAAAATAAATAATTGTTCAACAGATCTTTCCTGTAATGATATTTCATAAGAACTAATCGAATCACGAACAGCAATAAGGACACCACCGCCCCGAGATTTATCGCTAGTGAGATTCGAACGGTCCCGACGAAACAAAACAAAATTCTTAAATTATAATTCGCTATTACTAAAACTATCCGTTAACCATGTCTCTACAATAACTATTACATAATAATCATTTAAGTTAACAGCATCCATTAAGTCAATAAGTTTGGTGCGAATTCCTCCAGCGTTATGGAAATAAAATCTTAGTTTTTTGCCGATCTATCCACATAGCTTTTGGTTGAAGTTTGTCCAGGTTTCTCAGGAATAGAAGTAATTTTAGGATTGCCCATAACATATTTGATAATTAAATTTTTTCCCCATTAGCTGTCCGTTCCGATAATTCTTTATACAAAGATTTTATATGTTCCCGTTGCAATAATGTAAGATCCGCTTTTATTTTTTATGTCCGGAGAACTATTTGTCGTTTTACGCTATGATTTTAACACATGCAAGGCATCCGATGAATCTTGAAATATGCATTTAATTGGACGGGGTCTATCTCCTTTTCTTCCCAGTCGAATTATTTTAGTAGGAGGAACAAAATTCTGCAAGCTATGAAATAAAATCATAATAGCTAAACGATCATACTCAATGTATTTATTTATTGTATATAATATTCTTAGATCTTCTGGTCCTATCCTCAATTTCTTCAATCAAGCCAAAACTACTACTACTAAAAGTTATAAGTTATAAGATAAGGAATATCATGATATTTGATTGTAGTTAATAGATCTCTGCATCTTGTACCAAAAATCCAAAAATACGTCATTTTCATTAGAAATATTACAAATTTGTGAAAGACCATAATATCTGTATTGGTTAGTTAAAATGTTATATAGCTTCTGATGAGCAGGCTGTATTATGTAAGAGGTTATTATTATTATTATTACACCAAACAACTTTAGGTAAGTTATAATCACCATATAAAATAAGCTTACTGTCCTTATAATTATCAGCAATATTATCAACGGTATCACAATGAGGTGAAAATTTATCCATAGATGAATTAGGTGGAAAATAAACTGCTTCTATTACAAACTTAGTACAATTAATTGAAATATGAACAAACAGCTGCTCCACAATATTATTATGTATATTAATAATATCACTGTCTAATTTGTTTTTAACGGCGATTAGAATACTCCGACTTTACTACCATTAATACTATTAATACTATTTTGATTAGTCCTAAAGATATAATAATTCTAAAATTTTAATTCAGAATTCTGGATATTGCTATCCATCCAGGTTTCAACTATAATGATTATATCATAGATAAAACAGTTAATATCAACAATTAACATTCGACGTTTTGTGGACACCACTTCAATAACAGTATAACTAGTGTACATGTACAACATATTAAATGCCGAAATAACAATTGAATTAAATAACAATCAAGCACTAAATTTAAAGAAAAACTAAAGTTGTGTTTACTATCGAAAGCTCGAATATATAATTGGGAAGTAAGGCAGATAACCCATCAAATCATTATTTTGTGTATCCCAAGACTTGTTTGTTGCATCTGATGTGTGTGAGTTCAAAATGTCGTGATGCAAAATGATTCGTCGTTTTGAGTTGGTTTCTCTCAATTTACCGAAAACTTCAGGCAAACAAATGGTCGAATACCACGCTAAATTAACGATCTTTTGGTTTTCGAGAGCAAGAGTTGCTACATGGTCGCTACATTTGCTTCTTAACGCTTCGAGAACCCAAACTGCCGATTAGCCTTTTCTTTCTGGCTCATACGCATAAATCCACGACTCGTTACCTGTGATGATGCTGTATACGGCTTTGGATGCACCACAGTTTCATTTTAAAATCATTTTAAAGCACTAATCGATACGAGCACTTTTTTGAGCAATTTTCAAAAAATGTGGAATTCAACGGGCACACAACACTTTTAATTGTTTGACTTGTAAGTTTTACCTTTGTTTAGTCTTTAAAACGAACTGTCATCATTTATAAATGTAGCTTTTAATTTTTTAGTTTTAGTTTTTTTTTTTATTTCTAGGCTCTGAGGATGCATATGTATTTTATGCGAAACGTCAGCTTGTACATAACAAAATATTGGATTAGAGCAAAAACCACCATCGTTTCTTTCTTTGCTCCTTACAACTAATTAAACAATATTGTACTTTTCGCCCGTTAACTTCTATGAACTGATATTTCACTACGTCCGTTACCGTTTGGATATTATGAAAAATATACACATGCTTGCTCTATAACATTTTTAATAGGTAGTATAATACATTCTGAAGGCAAAATTATTTTCAGATAAATGATTTAGAATAGACACCAATATCTTCTATTAATCGTAGGTTATTATAGTTTAACAAAAAATGAACAAACGATTAAAAATTGAATAACACTATTACTGTATTATTAGTTGTATACAGAAAATATATCTTTAATAATATTTATTAAAAAAATATATTGAGCCTATAAGATGTGATTTAAATTCTTACATTAAAATTATTATATGCAACCAAATTTACAGTATGCACCAAATACAACAATAGAGCAATACAATAGTAAAGTTTAAAGAATTACTTTTACTGAAAGAGTAGCATTGATGATACACAATAAGATATCCCGAACTAATCCCTATTTGTAAAATACGTCATGAAAGCAGATTTTAATAAACCACTAGCCCGTAATCAGAAAGTTAAGAGCGTTAGCTACGATAGAAAATTTTATTTACCTTATATTCTAATGCAATTTTTATTCTGAATAAGTTTGTTAAAGTTTTAATAATTGGTAGAGGTATGGTAAATATATGTATTTTGTCCTTTATCCCTTTGCCATGATTGTGTGTACAAATTTATAATTAAAATTTACCTGATTTACTATTAAACTAATAAAATCTATACGTAAATATCAATAAGGTGTTTTATATTAAATATTATTATTACAGTAAGTTTCACTTTAATTTACGTATATAAATAATCATGTTTCTTTATTTTATCTTGATATACTACTGATATTTTGCTACTTATTTCTTTATAAAACTAGTATATAATAGTTTTAGAAATAAAATAAACTTAAGTTGAAATACTACCTATCAGGAATTTTATGTTATCCAAATTGTTATCTAATAATAATTTTTTATAATAGATTTATGTTAAATATTACGTAATATAAAAAAATAATGCAAATTTTAAATATAATTAATAATTTTTAGTTGATTCTAGTAAAGTAAATTTTCTTCTAGTAATACTTTGATAAATATTATTTAATTATTTCTTCTTTAATAACTGTATTGCGTGAATATAATCATATTAGATTACGAGGAATAAATAAAATACCACTTTGTTCATTTGTATACATTATAATTAAAATTAATTAATTATTAAGTTATTACAGAAAAACATTTTTCGTAGGTCCCTTATGGCTGATTTTTAAAAAATTATTATTACATGTATGTCTGTCTAGAAAATTGCATATATATACGATAGTATTCGTTAATAAATATATCGGCTTTTTTCACCGGAAAATTTATTCATGGTATCGCGTACACAAAGTGTCAAAGCTGCCTCTTATTGTGCGCAGACATATGAAAAAGATTGATTTTTTTATGTTTGCATACAGCACTTCCCTCGCGATACGGGTACACGCGCCGAGGAAATTGAAATTCCGATATAATGGTAAAGTTTCAGCGACCACTATCAAAATATCAGATTGGTGTTTCGAAATTATAAACAACCAAGCCGGAACATTTGTTTGCACGATGCAAAGTTTGCGCGTAATATTTCGCCGCGCTGAAATTAAAATACGCTTCACGCTACATTTCTTCAACCCCTGCGGGTGTACCCTATATATCAACAAAGCGTATTAATCTAAATACCACAATGTTGTAAATTAGGCAAAGGTTACAACTTGAATTTTGTTCAGAAAGTTCACGTTTATATATTCCAGGTTCATGATATTAATTAGGATGTTTTTTTGGATAAATTATACTCGAATAATACATATAAATTGTGGCGAGCTAGTTCAGTGAGTGGTGACTCTTTAGTCGGTAAATGTATTTTATTTATAAAGTGTACAATACATGTTTAAGAGAATATTTCTATTGCGGGGCTTCTGCAGCTGTTATCGGGCGTCGTTTTCTTTAGGGCGGCCCAGGCGTTGTGGTCTGGATGTTTGTCTAGGCGTCGGTTTGGCGTTGGTACTCGAGCGTAGGCCGGCAGCAAGCGAGAAGGGTGAAAATCTCAGATCGTCTTTGTTGGAGAAAGGCGGCAGCTGTGGTGGAAATCTTAAATCGACAATGGCGTAATACTAAGTATATAAGATGCTTAGGTTTACTTCAACTCATTAAAATAACTACTCTAACCTCACAAAAAAACCTAGCAAGAGATAAGTTGATGGTCGTGATACAGGTTTGTTCGATTAAATTCTGATAGCCACATAAGGACATGTGAAAGACCTCCACACTGAGATTGTTGAGGTTACTTTGATGAGTTCTTGTATCAGGAATGGTCTTAATTGCGGTATCATCTTCTTCTCTCTTGATGCTTTTAGAAGTTTAAATCAATTATCTTTAAACGATGTACTTTTCAATACTACAAGAAAAGTTATTTTCAATTTTAATTTGGTTTCGATTTTACAAATACGTTTTATCGGCGAATGTTGCAAAAATGTATAAACAAAGATTTAGTAGTGAATTATTATTATTTTATGTATGCGCAAGACGGATAATGTTTTTTTGTACTTAATAAAGAATACATGCGCGTGATCACCCCGTCCTGTCCCGATGCGCATTCTCTGTGTGAAACCCTGAACATGCGATACTGTACTGTGGTTATCAAGAATAAATGTTAAGTTGGTGTAATAAAAGTGTTTTATTTGAACGTAAATAACAGTAAGGTGTACGAAACACTACAGTGGCGACGAGGATATAAAGTGGACTTAAGTTGAAAAGACTTTTAAAAAGTAAAACGGGCACGTAGAGTAAGATGGCGGAGGCAAACGCAAAACCGACAATCGGGATGCAAGTCGAATTTGATCCGAAAAGGAATGAGTGGTCAGTGCATAAATCCCGAATAGAACAATTTTTTATCGCGAATAGCATCAGTGATGTGTCTATTAAACGCGCGATTATATTAAATAGTTTGGCTCAAGAAGCATACAAACTGTTAAAAGATTTAGCTGTTCCGGAGAAGCCAGAAGCATGTTCCTACAATGAAATAATAAAATTAATGGACGATTTTTACGACGAAAAGAAGGCGATATTTCCAGAGAGGTTGAAATTCTACAGCGCACGGAAGAGTTCATCCGAAACGTTACCAGAGTGGGGTGCACGGATTAAACGTTTATCTTCCGATTGCAAATTCGGCCAATTCCTTGAAACCGCGCTACGAGATAGATTTATTTGTGGACTTGAAGAGGGGAGAGTGAGAGATAAGCTGTTCGCCGAAGATGACACCCTGACATTCAAACAGGCCTTACAATTATCTCAAGTCACGGAAGCAGCGCAACTAGGATATGGAGTAGCCGAAGCCACAGATAGACCTATTAAAACGGAGCCAATGATGGTGCATCGCCTAGGACATGGACATAAAAAGGGAAATGGTGATCGTCAGCCGCAGAGACCGTCATGGAAGCAGCCGAAGAGGAGCGCGCAAGCAACAGCGAGCGGTGCGCAGCCGTCGAGAGCAGCGCCAAAGGAGTACGCAAATCACGCATGCACGAGATGCGGGCGCAGCAATCACTCAGCTGACCAGTGCCGGTACAAAGAGTATGTTTGCAACAGCTGTGGAGTAAAAGGTCACGTGAGTTATGTATGCCGAAGAAAAACTAATTTTAAATTTCTTAATTCGAGTACATCTGAAAGGGAAATATTTAATTTAGTTTCCGCAAACGGAAAACCAATAATGATTGATGTTTCCATTAATAATATCCCCGTTCAGATGGAACTTGACTCGGGAGCTGCAGCATCGGTTATTTCACAAGATTTTTATAACCAAAACTTGAAAGAGTGCCCATGTCTGAAACTAATTTAATATTAACTAGTTATACTGGAAATAAAATTTTGCCAGTTGGAAAAATTTCAATTAATTTAACTTTTAATAAAAATACTCAACCACTACATATTCATGTAATCAAAGGGGGCGGACCACCACTATTAGGTCGAGATTTTTTAGATAAATTTAATATTGGATTTAAAGAGTTACATCATATACAAGGTCAGTCTCTAATTGTAAAAAAATTAATAAATAAATTTCAAAGGGTATTTACAAATAATTTAGGTACTTTGAATACAGGAAAACTACATTTAAAATTGAAACAAAATGCATCACCTAGATATTGCAAACCCCGTTCATTGCCATATTCATTAAAAAGTAAAGTTGATGATGAATTAGACAGGTTAATTAGAGCAAATATAATTTCTCCAATTGATCATAGCGATTGGGGAACACCTATTGTGCCTATTCTTAAGGATAACAATACAGTGCGCATATGTGGAGACTACAAAGTGACAGTGAATCCACATTTAATAATAGATCGGTATCCATTGCCGCGAATTACAAAGTTACAAGGGGGCAAACAATTTACCAAATTAGATTTGTCGCATGCCTATCAGCAAGTATTACTTGACAGTGAGTCGCGAAAACTCACAGCGATATCCACCCATCGTGGCACATTTGTTTATAATAGGTTGCCATTTGGGGTGTGTTCCGCACCGGCTCAGTTCCAACGAATCATGGATAGTTTATTAGGTAAATTGGAAGGAGTTTGCATATTTTTGGATGACATTTTGATCACAGGGAGTACAGAGAATCAACATATATCAAGGTTAGAAAATGTATTAAGAATATTGCAAACATCTGGCTTAACTATAAATAAAGAAAAATTTTTACAAAATTCAATCAGTTATTTAGGTCACGTAATAGATAGTGAAGGGTTACATAAATCACCAACAATTTTAAATTCAATCAAAAATATGCCAATACCGGAAAACATCTCACAGTTAAGATCTTTCCTGGGAATGGTTAATTATTATCACAAGTTTGTGCCGAATATGCCCAGTATTGTTCATCCCCTTTATAAATTAATAAAAAAGGATGTTAAGTGGAAGTGGATACAAGAATGTCAAATTGCATTTAATAAAATACGTGAAATTTTAATATCTAAGAACTTCTTGGTTCACTACAATCCGAATGTAAAATTAAATTTGACAGTTGATGCGTCACAATATGGATTGGGGGCAATTTTGTCACACATTTACGATTCAGGCATTGAGAGGCCAATTGCTTACGCCTCTCGCACACTCACAAATGCCGAGGTTAATTACTCACAAATAGACAAAGAGGCTCTTGCAATTATTTTTGGAATAAAAAAAATTTACCAATACGTTTATGGTAGGGAATTTACGTTAATAACTGATCATAAACCTTTAGTTTCCATTTTTGGGGAGAAAAAGGGCTTACCCACAATGACTGCAAATAGGTTGCAGCGCTATGCAGTATTTTTACAGGGTTTTAATTTTAAAATTGCTTATAAAAAGTCGTCAAAAAACAATGCTGATTTTCTATCTAGATTACCTATTAAAAACACTGAAATAAATACCAGTGAAGGGATTGGTAATGATTATAATCATTTAAATTATATAAAAGAGTCAGATTTTAAAATAGATGTAGAATTAATAAAAAAGTCATATAAAAATGATCCAATATTAAATAAAGTATCTAAGTATATAATGGATGGTTGGCCAAATGATAATAATAATGAAATTAAACCGTATTTTTCAAGAAGGAAAGAATTAAACAGGGATAAGGGAATACTTTTGTGGGGTTATAGAGTTATTATTCCACAAAATTTACGTAAGGATATACTTAATGAGTTACATAATACACATTTGGGTATCGTAAAAACAAAATCATTCGCCAGATCATATGTATGGTGGCCGTCACTTGATAAGGAAATTGAAAGTATATGTAAAAATTGCATGCAATGTCAAAAAGTAAGGTTTAACCCTCCGAAAACACCTTTGAAAAATTGGCCTATTCCAAGGGGTGTGTGGGAGCGGGTTCATATAGATTTTTTGGGACCATTTAAAGGGTTTAACATGTTAGTAATAACAGACGCGTTTTCAAAATGGCTTGAAGTTTTTCCAATGAGCAAAATAACAGCACACGCAACGATTGTAAAATTAAGGGAAACATTTTCTAGGTTTGGCATTCCTAAAACGTTGGTTTCCGACAATGGAACGCAATTTAGTTCATTTGAATTTCAAGAATTTATGAAAAATAATAATATTAAGTACATAAGTACACCTCCTTATCATCCTGCATCAAATGGGGCAGCGGAAAACAGCGTCAAAACTGTTAAAAGCTATTTAATAAAAGAATTTACGGGGAACAGTCAAGATGAGTTAGAAATATTATTAGCTAGATTTTTAATGCGTTACCGTAATACCGAGCATTGTACTACCGGAGAATCTCCAGCTCGTATAATGTTCGGGAGGCCCTTAAGAACAAGATTAGATTTAATAAAACCTAATAATAATTGTAGAGAAAATTTGAATTTTAAAAAGGTTAAAAGTAATTTATATAAATCTTAAAAAAGAAATAAATATACATATAATGGTCGCAGAAATATAAAATTTGAGATAGGAGATAATGTACTTTGTAAAGATTTTCGTAATCAAAAACCATGCTGGGTTCCAGGGAAAATAAAACAGATTCTCGGTAACAATGTGTATAATGTGCAAACAGGGGAACTTTTATGGAAACGTCACGCAAATCAGCTGCTGCAAAACTACTCTCTCGATAGTGATATTAAAAGTGAAACAAGTGTTAGTGATGCGAAAACGTTTCTGCTGATATTGTTTTTTTGTACTTAATAAGGAATACATGCGCGTGATCACCCCGTCCTGTCCCGATGCGCATTCTCTGTGTGAAACCCTGAACATGCGTTACTGTACTGTGGTTATCAAGAATAAATGTTAAGTTGGTGTAATAAAAGTGTTTTATTTGAACGTAAATAACAGCAAGGTGTACGAAACACTACAGTTAACGAACATTATAAAAACTTCGGCGCAAGTATCCATCCGATAAAATAAAGACATTGCAAATAGTAACGTATAAATAAATCTTTATTACGGCGAACTCCATTTTACAGTTAATACAATAGATATTATAAAAATAAATGACAACCAATTGTACATGTGTAATCCTAAATATAGTTGAGACATTAAATGTAGTTGAAAAACGCCCGATAAATCCTAATAATTGAATTCCTTTAGAACATATACTATTAACATGGAATTTAAAAGTAAGTTTCGTATCAAATAATACACCAATATCCTTTATAACATTGACTCTTGTCAGTGAACTAGAATTTAGCTTATAATCGTGATAAAAACATTTTTTTCTACTGAAAGAAATACTATAACATTTATTATAATTTAGTTTTAGATCACTAAAAATTATGTAATATATATACATATATTACAAAAACGCACGATAAGTTTCGACGGTTTAATGTCATTATCAAGTGAAGCAAATTAATGAAGGAGTTCTATTTATACTAATGTGTGGTGGTTTGGGGGTGATTATTGTCGGGTAGGTAAAAGAAGGGGATTACGCATCGTTAACGGATTATAGGTTTTTGAAAAGTGGCGTGTACATTAAATCTGTTTGCTCGTTAAGCAGATTAACGTGAGGATTATTACTTTCTTTGAAAATTTCGGCAGATTCGAGGAGATTAAGCTTTGTACCTTTGGTACAGTGATGTAAAATTTTTAGATTTTGGATTTTGGGAAATTCATGTTTACATTCTAAAGAATGGTTTGAAAAAGTGCTACTGTTTTGATTTAACCTATACGCTCTGAAATGTTCGGAAAATCTAGTTTCGAAGTTGCGACCTGTTTAACCTATATAAGTAGAGTTGCATTCGGGACACGAAATTTTATAAACACCTGATTTTTTTAGGGAACTGATTTTATCTTTTGCGTTAAATAATATATTGGACAATTTACCGCTGGCTCTAAATGCAATTCGATGATTATGTTTTTGAAAGATATGAGCATTTTTCTCGGTAGTTTTACCGTGATAAGTGAGTGTAATGAATGATTGTGTATTGGAGTCTGGGATTTTTGGATAGGTATGGGTTCTTGTGTTTTGGTATCGCTTTTTATTGATTAGATTTTGAATTAGGCTAATCGGGTATCCATTGTTTTGTGCAATCTTTAAAATTTTCTTCAGTTCTAGGTCTTGATTTTTTGGGGATAGCGGAATCGAAAATGCTCGATGAATCATTGAGTGGTATGCGGCTAGTTTATGTGAAAGAGAGTGGTTAGAATTATAAGGGTTAGTTGAATTTATATTGGTAGGTTTTCGGTAAATGTTAAATTCAATTTTGTTATCACTGTGGATCAATGTAAGGTCTAAAAAGTTAATCTTGTTGTTCTGTTCGCTTTCAAGTGTGAATTTAACATGCAATTATATCATCCACATATCTATACCAAAATGAGATGTGTTGTTTTGTGAATGATAGGTTAAAAATTTTATCTTCTATATGTGACATGAATAAATCTGCCAAAAGAGGACTTAATGGGGAACCCTTTGCATTGAAAGAACTGGTTATCAAATTGTAAATAATTTTGGTTTAAACATACTTCAAATGCCTCATATAATTCTGATTTTGTTATAATGTCTATATCAAGTTTGTCCAACATGTTTCTAATAATTTTAAGGCATTCGTTTGTTGGTATATTTAAGAACATATTTGTTACATCAAACGATACCAGTTTTGACCCTTGCGGGGTGACTATTGACTTTAGATTTTGAGTTAGTTCCAGAGAGTTTTTAGGGGAAAATTTTGTATACTTTTTAAAGATGTTATTTAATTTTATTGCTAGATTTCGAGCTGGACAATTGACATATGAAACTACGGGTCTGATAGGGAGGTCTGGTGTATGGGTTTTTATTAAGCCATACAATCTCGGAGCAAGTGGATTTTGATTAATTATCTGAAATTTTTCGAAACTAGAAAAAAACTCTCTGGAACATTTTCGATTCCGCTATCCCAAAAAAATCAAGACCTAGAACTGTAGAAAATTTTAAAGATTGCACAAAACAATGGATACCCGATTAGCCTAATTCAAAATCTAATCAATAAAAAGCGATACCAAAACACAAGAACCCATATCTATCCAAAAATCCCAGACTCCAATACACAATCATTCATTACACTCACCTATCACGGTAAAACTACCGAGAAAATTGCTCATATCTTTCAAAAACATAATCATCGAATTGCATTTAGAGCCAGCGGTAAATTGTCCAATATATTATTTAACGCAAAAGATAAAATCAGTTCCCTAAAAAAATCAGGTGTTTATAAAATTTCGTGTCCCGAATGCAACTCTATAGGTCAAACAGGTCGCAACTTCGAAACTAGATTTTCCGAACATTTCAGAGCGTATAGGTTAAATCAAAACAGTAGCACTTTTTCAAACCATTCTTTAGAATGTAAACATGAATTTCCCAAAATCCAAAGTCTAAAAATTTTACATCACTGTACCAAAGGTACAAAGCTTAATCTCCTCGAATCTGCCGAAATTTTCAAAGAAAGTAATAATCCTCACGTTAATCTGCTTAACGAGCAAACAGATTTAATGTACACGCCACTTTTCAAAAACCTATAATCCGTTAACGATGCGTAATCCCCTTCTTTTACCTACCCGACAATAATCACCCCCAAACCACCACACATTAGTATAAATAGAACTCCTTCATTAATTTGCTTCACTTGATAATGACATTAAACCGTCGAAACTTAAGTCGTGCGTTTTTGTAATATATGTATATATATTACATAATTTTTAGTGGTTAAAACATAGTGCGTCAGTTAAGTGTTTATCATGAATTACCACGTAGTATCGATTTTGTTCTGCAAGTTTTGGCAATCAATAGGTTTTTTTACTACAGTAAATAACTTTAAATCATCAGCTAATAATAAAAATTTAGCAAATGAAAACAATGACCTAATATAATTTACAAATAGCACGAAAAGTATAGGTCCACAATGGGACCCTTGAGGAACTACAGATGTTACTTTGATTTCTTTAGATACATGTTTTCCTATTTTAATAATTGAGAATTCAGAGCGACCAACTAATAAATCACGAAACCAACTAACAATAGATTCACTAAATCCTAGGGTTTTAAGTTTATTTTAAAGAATTTTACATAAGATTGAGAATTCTTATACGGATTTTTTCTACACATTCAAGCAACCAAGTGAACATTATTAATGAAATTGAAGATCGTCAGCGTAGAGCCTCAAATATTATGGTGTTCAATCTTCCGGAGTCCAATGGAACCGCAGAGGAGAAAACCAAAAGGGACATTGCTACCATTAAGAATATTGTTGAACCTGTGGTAACATTTGAAGCCAAGTCAGTAATCCGATTAGGAAAAGTGTCTAATGTGCCAAGACCGATTAAAGTTTGTTTTCCTGATCGTCAAACTGCGATTGAATTTTTAAAATGAGTGCGTGCTTTAAATACTGGTTCTGTTAAATTTTATGCGGATCGCACTGAAAACCAACGGAAACAGTTGAAGGTTTTAAATGAAGAACTCTCACTGCGTAAGGAACAAGGCGAACCAAACCTTACAATAAAATATTTAAATGGTACACCAACTATTGTTACTTCTAACATTACTCGTAATTTAAAAAACTGACTATCTATTTTCAAAATGTTGGCGGCCTTAGGTCTAAAATTAGTAATTTTCATAGAAATGTCAACTGTAGTAATTATGATGTTATCGTACTTATAGAAACTTGGTTAGACGACTCGGTTAAAGATTCGGTATTAAATCTAACCAATTTTAATATATACAGGTTGGATAGATCTATTTTAACCAGTGTTAAGAGTAGAGGCTGTGGCGTCCTCATTGCAGTCAAATCTCATCTGAATTGTTTTAAATTGGAATCGCTAGTCAATTCTGTGGAACATTTATTTGTTAAAATTAATGATAAAATTGTGCTTGGTTCTACTTACATACCACCCGCATAATCATTAATCTGCAGAAGCAATTGAACAAATATGCGCTGATCATCCAGGAATGGAATATGTATTTTGTGGTGATTATAATTTACCAACTGCTGCGTGGGATACAGTTAACTATAACCTATTGTTAAATACTAATAATTCTGTAAATGCGCAAGTCCTTTCTGATTGCTTCATTTTTAATCATTTGCGTCAGTTAAATCGTATACCGAATGAACGTGGGGTATTTTTAGATTTAATTTTTTCTAACTCGTATAATATAAATGTAAACAATTCAATTGACCCATTGTTTGATAATAGTTGTCATCACATCTCTTACGACATCACAATTAAAGTGCCTGAATTAATTAGATCTTTGAATACTGATTACTACTATTTTGATTTTAAATCTGCCAATTATGTAGATATTAATGCTTACCTCTCTCAAGTAGATTGGAAATTTATTTTTACAGAAACCAATATTAATAAAATTGTTGACAATTTTTACCAAATTATAAATTCAGCCATTTCATTGTATATACCAATGAAACGTCGTAAGGTATCCAGTTATCCGAAATGGTTTAATTACGAGCTTATTCGATTAGTAAAAGCAAAAAAGAAGGCTCATATTAATTTTAAAATTAGTGGTTGTTTAATTGAATATGATAAATTTAAGAAATTACGCTCATTATGTTCTAATTTAAGTCAATCCCTCTATCGTGATTATATTATCAAGACTGAAAATTGCATCAAACATACTTCAAAACATTTCTGGTCATTTGTAAGCGAATGTAAAAATATTAAGGGATTTCCTAATCAAATGCATTATAACGACAAACAATGTGATTCAGGTAATGATTGTGTAAATTTATTTGCAGACTATTTTAGTAATGTTTACAGTAATGTACATACTAATGTTCCAAATTTTAATTATGACAGTAAAATTTCTCTTTCGGAATTTGTGCTCAAATTAAAAATGTAAGTAGTACATTTTTAATTCCTTGGAAGAATTATCTGATTCTCTTAGTTGTGGGCCTCACGGTTTACCACCGTATTTTATGAAAAGATGCATTTTCTCACTTACGACACCACTGCAGTTATTGTTTGATATGTCTCTAAAAACTGGTATATTTCCAACATACTGGAAAAAATCATTTATCAATCCTGTATTCAAAGATGGCCTGAGAAGTAATATTAAAAATTACAGAGGAATTGCAATTCAATCTACAATCCCTAAAATGTTTGACAAATTAATATCTAAACAGCTCATTTGGAATTGCAAACATCTTATTTGTGACGAGCAACATGGATTCACTGAGGGCAGGTCAACAGCATCTAATTTACTAGCTTACCAACTGTACTTGTTGGATGCATTTGAAAAGGGACTTCAAGTTAGCTCCATTTATACTGATTTCTTCAAGGCCTTCGATCGGGTTAATCACGCTGTTCTTTTAAGTAAACTATTAGGTCTTGGATTTAGTCACTTAATAATAAACTGGTTTGCTAGCTTTTTGCGTGAACGGAAACAATTTGTCAAGATCGGAAATTTTGTTTCTAGAGAAATTTCAGTCACGTCAGGGGTACCACAGGGATCGCATTGTGGGCCGATCCTTTTCCTGCTTTTTATCATTGATTTAGGAAGTTTTATTAAATACAGCAAGTTTTTAATGTTTGCTGACGACGTTAAAATATTCTCAGTCATCAAAAACCCTAGTGATCACAACCTATTACAATCTGACTTAAATAATCTATCTGAGTGGTGTTCACTGAATCATCTTAACCTTAATTTAAATAAATGTTTGTCTATTTCATTTGGCCGAGGCAGATTAAATACTTACGAATATTCAATTGGTGATTATAAATTAATCTCTGTTAATCTAGTAGAAAAAGTGCAGTGTAAATTTTTGAGGCTTGTATCATATAGGATGGGTATAGCAAGGTTAAATTATAGCCGCTCGCTGATGTTGGAGTGTCTTAATTTAAAAACTTTACGTTATAGAAGAGTTATTTTTGATGTGTGTTATGGATTTAAAATTATAAATAGTATTTTCAATTGTAGTAATCTGTTAGCCACATTAGATTTTAACTTTTCTGTAGCGCTGAATATGCGCAAAAGACCATTATTTCGTTTAAAGTCTCACTTAACTAATTATGGTGTACATAATCCAGCATCACGTATCATGCGGTTTTGTAATATGCTAATGAATTCCTACCATTTTTTTATATTTTGTAACTCATATAGTCTATTCAAGCGCCACTTATCTTATATTGACTTATCTCTTTTATGTTAATATATCTATGTTGTTATCAGTATTAGTGTAAGAAGCAATTCGTTTTTTATTAACTTCTTTTGAAATTTTTCTTTTGTATTTAATTGCTTTAATATTTTGTTAATTTGGAAATTTTTATGTAAAATGGAGATTTCCGTAAGATAAATAAATAAATATAAATTTTATAATTAAAATCACGTGGTTTGTTTCACAAATATTTTTTTATTTTCGACTAGTTTTGGCTTATTGCCATTATCAAGAATGATAGACAATAAGCCGAAACTAGTCGAAAATAAAAAAATATTTGTGAAACAAACCAAGTGATTTTAATTATAAAACCTATATATTAACATAATGTTTCACCAAGTGATTAATGAGAAACAAGTATATGTTATTTTAAAGGATGCTATGATTAACACAATCGAATGCTTTAGAAAAATCCGTATAAATAGCATCAACTTGAGAACCATTTTAAAAAGCATTCAATATGTAAGATTGGTATGTTAATTTTTAGTCGTCGAGCGACCTGACATAAATCAATGAGACCTCAGCTCTACTTCTATCTTTGAAAATTGGAATAATATAGGAAAATTTTCAAGCCTTAGGACACTTTCCAATCTGCAATTTTAGTGTAAATATCTCTTGCAGAGGTTTTGATAAATCATATATGTTCTGATATTGCTTTGAAAATATCGCTAATTGATACAGAAAACAAAAAACCATTAACAGGATAAAAAATCATTGCAACAAACGTCAAGATTAACATAATTGGTGTTTGTTTTATATACACTGGAAAAATGGTCAGCAAATAAATTAACGCATTCAGGAAATGAGTGACTTGTCTTATTGCGTAGATTCATAACATTAGGATAGCCATTAGTCTTTCGGGCCTCATTTACTAATCTCAAGAATCTCTTTGAACAGACGTTAATATTACTCTCGGTGTCAATAATATATTGATTATAAAGAGATTTAGATAAATCTCTACACTTGGTTATTTGGAAATTTGAATTTATTGTAATCATCAATATATCCCGACTTTTTATAATCTAAATGAGCTTATTTCTTGAAACGAATTAATTTAATAAGTTTTGAATTCAACCATTTAGGATATTTATTTTATCTAAAACATTTAGTGGGCACAAACATATTAATGACACCATCTAAGACTAAATAAAGAGTATCCACAACTGTATCTAAATTTTCTTAAGACGATAAATAATTGTTTGTCATTAACATTAGCCAATTTAAAATCATAGAAAATCTCATCAGATTTAGGATTACTCAAATACTTAACATCTATTTCATATGCTATATGGTGAATTCTGGAATTAAACAAAGTAAATATCAAATTTCTTGGATTAGGTAAATAATTAGCTTGCCGGATGTCCATAAATTCAAAATATTTAGACATGACTTGCACAGTGTTACATGTATCAGTATCGGCAACAAGATATTTGCCATTTAGGTCCCACGTAGCGCCTGGTAAATTATAGTCCCCACATAATATAATGTTTTTATGAAAATTATGTTCAAAAATAGGCGTTACTGCATCACAATGATCTTCGTAGTAAGATAAATTAGAGTTAGGCGGAATATATGTTGCCCCAACAACAAACTTATCATTAATATCAATGAACAAATGTTCAACTGTTTCAGAATTATTCAAAATTATAGAAGATATAAGCGTTGAGTTGACAACAATCAATACTCCTCCTCCTCTAGATTTACTACTAGTTAAGATTGATCTATCAAGTCTATAAATATTAAAATAAGAACCAAGACCAAGTTCAGCATCAGTTATCGATGGGTCCAGCCATGTTTTTTATAATAATTAAAACATCTATAGACGTCTCTTGTATGTTAATTATTAATTCCCTTAATTTACTACGTAATCCTCCAACGTTCTGGTAGAAAATATTTAGTTTTTTGATTTCTACTGTTGAGGTGCAGCCATAGAGATAATGGTTGGATTTCCATTTATATATTTTATTCTTAAATTACTATTACTACTCCATTACTACGACGTATTTGCAGCTCTTCGTTAAGAATGTTTATATGATTCTTTTGCTTAGGTGTTAAATCGGATTTGAATTTTATGCTTCCATTATTTTTTAACTGGGCTGCTTTTAACATTTTCATTGCTAAATGTTGATCTGGAAGAGTAATTATCACTGATCGGGGTCGATTTGAAGATTTTTCAACTCTTATAATTTTTAAAAATGAAACAGAAAGTGGTTCAATGATTTTTAATACATCGGAAGTATCCTTTTCCCATTCTCTCCAGTGAAGTTCCGCTGTTTTCAGGTAGATTATAAACCATTATATTTCTAGATCTGCGTTGACGGTCTTCCATTTCCGCGAATAAATCAGCTTGTGATGACATATCTTTCTCGGAGTAATTACATATCTTTTCCAATTCAGACATACGATGCTTTAAATGATTAATTTCGTTATGCATATCTTTTAATATATATTTTTTAATTCCGATTTTAAGTTCTTCTTTAAGCACCGTCCTCACAACTTCAGTAATAGATGCCGTCGAACTATTGTCACCTTCACTATTTATAGGTAGACAGTTGGCACATTGATATATGTGTCCATTCAATTTAAGAGCCTCTTCACTATAATATTTTATTATTTCGCGTGAGTAGTCTGTGCAATTACAATGAAATCAACTCGAGCATTTATGACATTTTAATGAACCCGAGCGTGGGCTATGTACAATTTACATATCTAGCAATTTTGAACCATTTTTGAAAAATTTAAATACGGGATGGGAATAAACAAGAAACAAATAAACGGTGGGTTAAATATATAAACAATGGACACGATTCTGCACCACAGGACCCGTTAATGACTTTCTAATAGGCTTCAGTAATAAAAATGTATTAAATAAGCTCAGGGATGAAACTATGAAGGGTTATAACATGTGCAACTTAATAGAGCTATGTCAAGAGTGGCACCATTAAAACAACGAAAAAAAATGTTAGCAATGCACTAGAAGGTTACTTTAATGTAGAAGGCATAAAATGCTAATCTGATTCGCCAATTATATTATGTTGGATAAATTCAGATAGAAGCAACTTAGAAACGTTTTTCAACATTTATAGAAACTACCGATGCCAATGATTGGATTGATGAGGTTGATACTTGTTGATACTTCATATCACTTAATAAAATACTGACACAATGTATGGTTTTAAAAACGTTTTTATTGTTCTACAACAGAATAATAAAATTATAAAAACGTTTTTCCAACCATATACTGACCTGACCATTCTAGTAAGAGAGAAGTTTGGGACCACTGTATCAACTTTGATGATTTCTAAATACGGTAGAAATATGGTGCAGGAATGAAGGGGTAACTGCAAACCCAGTCAAAACAGCGTTCGTCCCATTCACTAGGAGATGAAAATCGATGATATAAAATCACTACGTATGTATGAAATGGATGTCCTAATAAAAAATTAAGAAAAATATTTACGGGTCATACTTGACACACAATTGAACTACAAATCCCACCTAGAGAACATCAGCAAAAAGGCCGTGAAAGGACTTTTTGCGACCAGAAGAATGGTAGGACGCATGGGGACTGATACCCATTATGACTAAATGGCTATACACTCTGGTCATAAGACTTATAGAGGCATACGCGCTGCTCGTTTGGGGAGAAAAGACCCAAACCAAAAGCGCAGCAGTAAAACTTGAAATAATGCAAAGACAGGCGTGTCTGCTGATCACTCAGGCAATGAGGACAACGCCCACGGCAGCCATGGAACACATATTATCGCTACTACCACTACATCTATTTGTTGTGATGGAAGCTAGACAGGTAGCTTATAGAATGCACATATATAGACGACACACTTTAAATGTGGGGTCATCAAGACCAGCAACATTTAAAGTACTACGAGAAGAAGGGACCCTCAAAATTAGGTCCGATTTGATTAAAATCGTACACCCATTCCGCAGATTCAAAACAATCATCGGAGTGTATGGACAAATGGAACATACCCGGGAACGAGTAAAGAAACCATCTGGTACACAGACGGGGCCAATAATAATAAAGTAACCAGGGCTGGTATCTATGGAGGCTGTAATCGGAGCAATTAACGATTGCTCTAGAGAAACATGCCTCCACCTTCCAGGCCAAAATAGCCGCTATTGACTGGTGTGCTCATCACGTAATGGAGTCGGGACATAACAAAGCACCAATTACCATTATGGCGGACAGCCAGGCAGTCATAAAAGAGATAGCCTCGCTGATAGTTTAGTGCAGACTGGTTATTACCTACATAAACATGCTGGACGCACTGGCGACAACAAGAAAAATACTAGTATGGATACCCAAGAACCAAGGAATTATTAGACACTAATTTAATTATTAGAGGCCGACTTGCTGCACAAACAAGGGGCAACAAGTGAATTCATAGGACCTGAACCCGCTTTCTGTATACCGCACGAAACCCGAAAGTAATAATACGACGCAATTAGCAGAGGAGTACAAAAAGATATGGCACAGCCAAATCGAAATAAGGCATACGAGACTCTTCCTAGATGGTCTGGTACCTGACAGCATGTTGGTGCTCTCAAAACTAAAGAGATTGAAACTAAGAAAAATCACAAGACTTAGCACTGTGATCTGAATAATCAAAAACATAAGATGGGAATTGAGAAAAGCCCCCTTCACAGTGGTATCTAAGGTTGTTCCATGGATCTAAACTGGTAAATATCGAGGGTACTTTTTTAGAAGAATTTTTGTCGTTATTTTTACTACTACTAAACATCTTTATTCACAGAAAGAAAAGAAAATATAATGCATGTAATGTATAAAATAAAATAAAATAAATTCTGATATAGTTGATCTTCTGTTCCATGGCTATCAACCGGTGGTCTTTCAGCCCGTTCTCATTCGTCAGTGAATATCGTTGTCAGTCCTATAAATCAAAATGAAATAAATTGATAAATGGTGGTGCTGGGGTGTTTGGATTTAGGAAGTATATTAGTATTACAAAGAATACAGAGATGATTTAGGACGTCATGAATGTGGAGATTAGTGGCAAATGTGGCTGCTAGGTGTAAAAGTCATCGTTCTATAGGGATTACCTGTGTTTTTTCGTATAGCAGTGTGTTGGAGGGGTTGTAGAGGGGATTGTTAGGATGCCTAATTTTTGTTAATATTCTAAGGGCTGATCGTTCACCCACTTGGAGATTTATTAAAATAGGGTGGCCAGGATTAAGGAATAGGATAGCTGCTTTATCAAGCAAGGGCCGACAAATCATTTTATATATGCCTATCACTGTTTTAATAGAAATGCCTCTATTATCATAAGTAAGAGTTCTGAAATGTCGAGCCCTATTGTTGATTTTCAGCTTAAGATTCGTTGTGTGGGTCTTGAAAGTAAATTTGGGGTTTAGCGATATTCCTAGGTATTTACAATTTTCGGATGGAGGTATTTGAGTGTTATTTAAAGATATAGAAAAGGGGGAGTGTGAAGCATTATGGAAAGGAATGAGCACATGGGATTTATTAGAGTTAATTAAGATTCTTCATATGGCGAACCAATACTCTAGAGTGTCGATCAGCCCTTGTAGTGTGCTCAGAGCCTTAGGTATTGAGGGAGCGTGTGCAATAAAGCGGTGTCGTCTGCAAAAAGAAGGCAATAGGCTGAAGGGTTTAGATATTTAGGGTTGGGATTATATATGTCATGGACAAAGATATTATAAAGGAGCGGGGAAAGGGGAGTGCATTGGGGTACACCTTGATGAGGAATAAATGGGTGGGAAAGGGAATTTCTGACTCGTTAGCAGCCGGTTATTTATAAAGCTATCGATTAAATGAAGGAGATGTGGTGGTATTTTGAGGGAACTTCACGTAATCAGCAAACCTCGATACGAAGTAAGTATGGATAAGGAAAGTGTGCTAGATTTATTTTGCAGCAAACAAAACTGGTTTGGGGGGATGCGGTCCGAAATGAGAAACAATATTTTGTTTTTGAGAATTGTCTCAAAAATTTTGCTCAGGCCTGGTAGCAGTGTAATAGGTCGGTAACTTGAAACTGACAGTGGATCGTTATTGTGTTTATCGATGCATGTTATTGTACCTTGCTTCCACTCCTGAGGTATGGTTTGGGACTTATACACATTATTAAAAATTTCGATGATATATTGATGGATGTTGTAGGAAAGGGCTTTTAGGATTATACGAGACACATTGTCAAAACCAGGTGCTGTATTTTTGCCTTTGTATAGAACGGTAAAATTTTCTTCCTCTTCTATATCATTTTCCGACAGTCAGGCGCTGCTAAGAGCACTAAGCTCCACACAGGTTGAATCTAAGCTAGTGTGGGACTGTATACGTGCTCTTAATAAACTTGGCTGTCACAAAAAGGTAACAATCACATGGGTCCTAGGCCACGGAGGACATCCGGGGAATGACGAAGCAGATTAATTGGTCAAACAAGGCTTGCCAAAAGCAATAATTGGCCCGGAACTCTCCTGTGGAATCTCCAAAACCACAGTCAAACGATAAAAAAAATGGGTGGAGACACAGGCCCATACCTGGTGGACAAACTCACCAGGACAGAGACAGGCGAAACAGTTCCTTAAGAAACAATCGCCGAAATTCACAACCGAACTTCTGAATCAAGACAGAAAAATGGTTAAAACAATAGTAGGTCTGATGACAGGACACTGCAAGCTCAACAAACATATGAGCAAGATAGGCCTGGTGGAAGAAGTAATATGCAAATTCTGTATAGAGGAAGAAGAGGACTCGTTCCTCATTCTATGCCACTGCGAGGGTCTTGATATCAAAAGCTAGGCACTACAAATCCAAGCGCGGAAACCTACACCAATCCCCTCTGGTAAGCCTAATAGGACTAATCAAAGAGGCAAAGCTAGAGCTGGTCATCTGAGATAAATAGGGATCCACAATAGATATGAAAAGGTCCTGGTGGAACCGTCGCTCGTGCCACCCATATAACATCTATGTATCTAAACACCACAGAAATACTGAACCAGGATTCAGAGTTACTAACAAGTTTATTGTGAATTAGCCAGATATTATTTATCACTGATTCCTTACCGGACTGTGTATCCTAAAAAAGCATGTAAATATACTAGACATATATTGCTTTATAAGCAATTTTCCGAAGTGAAAAAGATAACTTTGCTTTTTTTATTAATAATATGATAAATATTATTAATATATAAGAAATAATCCTTAATTTATTTAATTGAAAAATTACGGGCAATAAAGTTTACATTATTGATTATATTTTCTGAGCCTTTTTAACTACATTAGATTGATAAGATCTAACTATCTATGACAATTAGTAGTTTGCAAGTATCATCAGCTGAAGATCTTAAAATGATCTTAAGCTGGAGTGGAAGAACATTCTGCCGAGTAAACTCTTCCCGGATCTCTTACGTCAAAATTATGCATAAGTACATATTTTTATTTATCTAAGTTTTAATATATTTATTTATTGTAACAAGATTAAAATGTTAAATACAAATAGAAATACAATTTTTGGATGTACAGCACGAGACTGGCTTCTTCGATGAAATCTGTTTTCAATAGGATTTATTTAATGTAGTCATATATATAGCCAGTATTATCTGGATTGTTCTGTCGGTTAATATGTACCTCTGTTTATACTAAGCTGAGAAGCTCAAGGTACGCTGTGGCTGTCACATTTTTTGCGAAAATGTGAAGCACCGGATTCCTTGGCTAGTTTTTCTGTTTGAGATTACAGTTTTTGTTCGCGTTTTCTGTATTCTTCCTTCATATATCCTAACAATTTGCAGAAAGTATAAATCGTGCATTTGTCCGAGCTCTTCTCCTCTTTGATGTTATTAATGCTTGTCCAGGGTATTCGGATTCGAATGCTAAACGTTACTATACCTTAGATCATAATCATATTTAGTGTAATGTATTTAATATAAACTGGCGGAGTAAAAATGTATTCTAGTTTTTTTTTGTACATGTTGTCCGCCTAGGAGTACGGCCATGCGCTGCGCGCAGTCTGAGTTCTAATCTTGTGTAGATCACGTGTAAATTATAATTAATATTCGAGTGAATAAAGTTTATTTAAATTTCAATATATATATATATATATATGTGTGTTTAATTAATAATAGTAAAACACAACATATTTGGCGACTAGGAAATAAACATTATTGGTGATTGAACATAGTGAAATTTTGTGAAAATACAAAAGGAAGAAAAATGGCGTCACCCGGCGTGTGTGTTGGACAATTACGAATATTCGATCCTCAAAATAGTGATTGGACAGTATATAAAAGACAATTAGATAATTATTTAATTGCAAACGACATTAAGGATGAAGAGAGAAAACGTGCAATTTTATTAAATGTGCTCTCCGAAGAGGCCTACAAATTAATGTACAGTCTCGCGGTGCCTAAATTACCAGAAGAAAAACCGTTCGTGGAATTGATAAACTTGCTGAACGATCATTTTAAACCTACGGATTCAGTGTTCGCAGCAAGATATAAATTTTATAACGCCACACAAATGTCGTCGGAGTCGCCTAAGGAATGGGCAGCACGTGTGCGTTCATTGGCGGTAAATTGCAAATTTTCACAAAATTCAGTTGACAATGCCATGCGAGATCGTTTCATAATTGGTTTGGAGAGAGGAGTAGTGCAAGATAGACTATTTGAAGAAGATTTATCCGTTACATTTGCAAAATGTGTCGAAGTGGCAAGCACCAAAATGGCGGCAAAATTTAACACCACTTTGCAAATCGAAAGGATTAAAACGGAACCAGCAACGTATCACATGACCCAGACTCGCCCAATGAGGAGAAAGCAGAGTGACATCACGAGGACCGGACCAATCAATCATCACCAAGGAGCCCACACGTCATCGAAAACCGGATGTAGTGCTAAGTGCGGAGTGTGCGGAAGGAAAAATCATGCGCAAAACGAGTGCTATTTTCGAAACAGCGTATGCCATAAATGCAACAAAAAAGGTCATCTCGCGACAGTTTGTAAAAATAAGGTAAAAGAAAACCAAAATAAAATACAAATTTTAGAGGAATTTTCTATGTTTTCCATGATTGAAAATAATCAAAACAAACCTTTAACACTTGAAATATTAGTTGAAAATGTTTCATTAATATGTCAAATTGATACGGGTTCAAGTGTTACTGCAATTTCAAATGAAATTTATAGAAAACATTTTCCTAAATTTAAATTAAGGAAATCAGATAAACATTTGTATTTTTATAATGGTGATATAACAAGCCCAGTTGGTGTTTGTACATTAAATTTTAAATATAATAATAATAATTTTCCTATGGATGTATATGTGAGGCAAAAATGCCATTATTGGGTAGAGATTTTCTAACCAAAAATAAATTAGGGATAGCCACCTTAAATTTTACTAATTCTACTACACAATTAGAGGAATTAAAAACTAAATTTTCTGAATTATTTACTCCTGGCTTAGGAACATTTAATAAAGGCAAAATTAGTCTTGAATTAATTAATGATTCAGTAACCCCAAAGTTTTTTCGCGCTAGACCACTTCCATTTGCTCTTAAAGAGGCTGTGGAAAAAGAATTAATTAGATTACAAAAATTAAACATTATTAAACCTGTTGATTTTTCAAATTGGGGAACTCCTATAGTCCCTGTGATTAAACCTGACGGTACAGTGCGTATTTGCGGTGACTTTAAAGTAACTTTAAATCCAGTATTAAAAGTAGAAAAATATCCACTTCCCCGTATGGAAGAATTATTTAATAAATTACAGGGGGGTGAGGAATTTTCAAAAATTGACCTTTCACAGGCTTACCAGCAGTGTGTTTTAGATGATAAAAGTAAAAAATATGTAACCATATCTACCCATAAGGGATTATTTACTTATGAGAGATTACCATTTGGAGTTTCATCGGCTCCTGCTAAATTTCAAAAGATAATGGATAGCTTATTAGAAGGGTTGGATGGGGTTACATGTTTCTTAGATGATATTTTAATTACTGGAAGGAATCGCCAGGAACATTTGATGCATTTATATGAAGTTTTAAGTAGATTACAGTCGGCAGGGTTAAAAATTCATTTATCAAAATGTCATTTCCTGAAAAAGGAAGTAACCTATTTAGGATATAGAATAGATAAAGACAGTTTACATACGACAAAAGAGAGGGTTGAAGCAATTGTCAAAGCTCCCCGACCTACAACAGTAACCCAAGTAAGATCTTTTATTGGATTAGTAAATAGTTACGGGAAATTTGTTCAGAATTTATCAACAATTCTCCATCCATTATTTAATTTATTTAAAAAAGATGTAAAATTCATCTGGAACGATAAATGCGAAAATGCATTTGTTAGGATTAAAAAATTATTAACGGATGCAGAAGTGTTGGTGCATTTTAATCCAGCTTTAGAGATTAAATTAACGACTGATGCGTCAAATTATGGATTAGGTGCGATATTATCCCATATTATGACCAATGGTTCGGAGAAACCAATAGCGTATGCATCCCGAACGCTAAATAATTCAGAGCGACAATATTCTCAAATTGAAAAGGAGGGGTTAGCAATAATTTTTGGAGTTACCAAATTTAATCAATATCTATATGGAAAACATTTTACCTTAGTCACTGACCATAAACCACTCTTATCAATTTTTAGCCCACAGAAAGGAATTCCACAATTTTCGGCAAATAGATTAAGAAGGTGGGCAGTTATTTTGTCAAGTTATCAGTACCAAATTAAATTTGTTAAATCCAAAGATAACCAGGCAGATTGTTTATCAAGATTACCCCAAAATGATACTATACAAGATGAAATTATAGATGTGAATTATTCAACTTTTTTTTAATTTTGAAGAATTAAAATTACCTATAAATTTTAACACAATAAAAAAATATACGACTGAGGATAAAAATTTATTAGCTGTAAAAAGATATATAAAATATGGATGGCCAAATTTTAAAAGTTTAAGTAAACAATTAAAAATTTATTATAAAATTAGAAATGAATTAACAATTGAGAATTCGTGTTTACTTTGGAATAATAAATTAATAATACCAAGTAAATTAAGACCTTTCCTATTAGATGAATTACATTTTTCTCATTTTGGCATGGTTAAAATGAAATCGTTAGCTAGGTCATATTTTTGGTGGCCCGGATTAACTATTGATATTGAAAAAGTAGTAAATTCTTGCGAAAGCTGTACTAAGGCACGACCTAATCCACCAAAAATTGAGTTAAACCCATGGCCTCAACCAGAAAAGAAATGGGAAAGACTTCATATAGATTATTTAGGACCTTATTTAAATTACTATTTTTTAGTTGTGCTAGATTCATATTCTAAGTGGTTGGAAGTTGTACCTGTTAAAAGTATTACTACAGAAGTTACAATTCAGGCGCTTAGAACAATTTTCGCACGTTTTGGTTTTCCTAAATTAATTGTATCGGACAATGGACGGCAATTTGTATCCACTGTGTAGCAATGCTATTTTCAAATATACCGGGAGATTGTTTTGATCGAGGGCGGCGTAGAAAAAAACGAAAAACGCGACGCGGCGTGGGCGAGAGTTTTTGTTCAGGTTAAGAGAGCAGCGAGAGTTTTGGTCGCGTAAAGAGCGGCAGAGTTTTTGGTTATTTAAATCGGGAGTCAGATTGGCCGATTTTGCTTGGTGTTTACCGATAGCATGCACAGTTTAAGTGCTGCTAATTGATCGAGGTCCTTACCGGAGTTTTGAGCCGTGAGCGCTTTCTGGGAGCCCGGTGATTATTCCCGAAGAAGCCATTTTTCGTCGCCTTGCCGTCCTACCGTACGTTGTTTCCCTCCCGCTGTCCCGCACAACGCACTTGGACTCCGTCGGAACAAGAGACGCTGAGTGAGTGCATGCTGACTTTGAAGCAGATAAGTTATTTTTTTTAATTATTACTACATTGAAGAGCTACAAAAACATTTATTGTGTTCCCTGATACGTCTCAGTACGTTATTACTGAGTGGCGCCCATGTTTAGTTGTGGACATTGTCGAATTAATTTTGTTTTGTTTCGGAATATTTTCAATTTTCACTAGCATAAGTTATTGTTTATATATTGTTTTCGTTATTTGTTAATACACTTTGTTCAATTCTATAAAACGGATTTTTCATTTACTGAACCCACGCCCAGCCCCGCAAAAATTGAGAGCCGGGAATGTTACACTGGCGCCTAACGTGTTGGGGCATTTAAGTGATTTGGAGTTGTCAATTATTACGAGTAAATGTCAAATCCCGTTCTAAAATAATTTCTGTATTTTAAATTATATTATATAATTATTGTTAGTAGCTCTTCAAACATGAATATAAATTATCTACGCAAGTCAGAAATAATTTATGAATTGAAACTTCGCGGATTTTCATTCACAGAAAATATTGACGTGTCGGATTTAAAATTTATTTTAAGAAAATTACTGGCATTCACACGGTAATGACAACGCAAGATCGTACCGAGATTTTAGAATCATTATCGGAATTAGAAAAAAATATTGCATCTTTTCCGGGTAAGGACGCGAAAATTTCCGAGAGAAAAATACTATCGCGGCTAACACATGTTAGGGAACGTATATACCGATATGAAAGTTCAGATATCGCAGAATTTTCAAATTTAAAAAATGAGTTACTAAGTAAATGCGAGTTAATCGAAGCTAAGCTATCGCGTGCGATAAAGAGTCTGACCAAAGCAATGTCTAGTACGTTTTTAGAGGGCGAAAGTGCGAGATTTGACCCCCCTGAAAGCGATACTGATGATGATGATGATGAAGTAGCGGTATCGCAGAAAAATATTAATAGTTACGCGAATAGATTTACAGTTCCGGTTTATAAATGGGGATTAAAATTCGACGGCAATGCAAGTGCCGATGAATTATTAATATTTTTAGAGAGGGTAGACGAACTACGTATAGCAAGGGGCATCTCTAAAGATGAACTTTTTCGTACTGCTATAGATCTTTTTTCGGGCACTGCCATTCTGTGGTTTAGATCTGTTAGGAATAGAGTAGATAATTGGGACGATTTAGTTAAATGTTTAAAGCGCGATTTTCTACCGGATGATTTCGATGAATTTATATGGGATCAGTTACGTAATAGATTCCAAGAAAAAAATGAACGGGCTGTAATATTTGTTGCTGCTATGGAAAATTTGTTTTCACGGTTGTCTGAATTACCTCACGAGGAATTAAGAGTTAAGTTAGAGTTATCAAACAAAATAAACATTGTTGAAACTAAATTAACTACTTCCGGTAATCCACCAGTTTCGTCCCGCAATGAAAATATAGTATCGAGTAAAAACGACACCTGCTGGAATTGTGATAAAGTAGGTCACACTTTCAGTAATTGCAAATTAAGCAGAAAATTTCAGTTTTGTTATGGTTGTGGCAAGAGAGGGGTTAATAAACTTCAATGTCCTAAGTGCTCAAAAAACTAGAACAAAGGGAGGACAACGGTCGATCTTCCCTTAGGACTATCGTTAAGACCGAAAATAAAAACAGCCCGGGCTGGCAATCATGGCTAGATAGGGTGAAACAAATTTGCGTTCCGCGATTAGCAATTAACAATTTATTTTATTATAGAGATGGGGATGATAGACCTCATATTGAAGTAACTATCTTTAACAAAAAATTTAGCGCGCTAATAGACACCGGGGCGAACCGATCGGTAATTGGTTCGGAATTCTACAAATTTCTTAAGGAGAACAAAATTCATATACAGCCAAATAGAATTTCCTCAGTAAAAACAGCAGATGGAGTTTCACAAGAAGTGATTGGAAGCGCAAACATTTCTTTCGAGACTGCAAATGTTAAATATCACATTGAATGTCTGGTAGTACCATCATTGGAAGTGAATTTAATTTTTGGAATGGATTTTCTAAAAAAATATAAGGTCCGTGTTGATTTTACTACCGATAATTGGTTTTCAAATAAAGTTGACATTGATTTGAGTCAAAACACGAAACCAAATGTGTGTGGTGTCAGTAATCGTGCGTTACTTACACCGATTGATGCCGCAAAGCTCGATGAGAGGATACAAAAATTTGTAAATCTTTCTTCTAACGGGTTGGGTCGCACATCCCTCGTTGAACACTTTATCGCTACAGGTGACTCGAAACCATTTAAAGTAAGGCCTTTTCCGTTATCTCCGGCGATGCAACAACACTTAAATTCCGAGATTGACAATATGCTTCAATTAAAAGTTATTAAACCAAGTAAGTCGCCGTGGTCATCTCCCGTGCTTTTAGTCAAGAAAAAATCGGGCGAATATAGGTTTTGTTTCGATGGGCGAAAATTAAACGCGGTGACGAAACGCGATGCTTATCCTCTTCCCCGTTTAGATAACATATTAGATAGGTTGCGTGATGCGCGATTCATAAGTAGTATCGACTTAAAGAGTACGTTTTGGCAAGTGCCACTCGAAGCATCTTCTAAAGAAAAGACTGCTTTTTCTATATTAGGCCGCGGTCTATTTGAGTTCGACGTAATGCCATTTGGTTTAAATAATGCGGCCCAAACTCAACAACGTCTTATGGATGAGATTTTTGGTCCTGAAATGGAGCCTAATGTTTTTGTCTATTTAGACGACATAATTGTCGTTAATACAAGTTTTGAGGAACACCTTAAGACGTTGGATGAAGTATACGAACGACTTAGGAAAGCTTCTCTTAGCGTTAATGTCGAGAAGTGTGAGTTTTGTAAAAAATCGCTTAAATATTTGGGGTACGTTGTTGATGAGCAAGGGCTACATACAGACCCTGACAAAATATCGTCGGTACTGAACTATCCGGTCCCACGAACCGCGACTGAGATTAAACGTTTTATGGGTATGTGTTCGTGGTACAGAAGGTTCATAAAAGATTTTTCTACTCTGGTTGCACCTATTAATGAGTTATTGCATGGGAAGAGAAAAAATAATCAGATTCAGTGGTCAGAAGACGCACAGTCATCTTTTGTTAAAATTAAAAACGCCTTAGTTTCCGCACCAGTACTAACAGCACCCGATTTCTCTAAAGAATTCATTGTTCAATCAGATGCGTCTAACGTCGGTGTGGGGGCTGTACTATCACAAATAATGTCAGACAGCGGCGAGCATGTTATAGCATATGCTAGCAGAACATTAAGTAAGGCAGAGAGAAATTATTCCGTAACCGAGCGCGAATGTCTGGCACTTATTTTCGCCGTAGAAAAATTCCGTCCATATATCGAGGGTACGCGTTTTAGAGCAGTGACTGATCACTACTCTTTGTTATGGTTGACTAAAATGCAAGACCCTGTAGGCCGTTTAGCTCGGTGGGCCATGAAATTATCGCAATTTGACATGACTCTAGAGCACAGAAAAGGAAAACTCCATGCGGTACCGGACGCGCTCTCGCGTATGCCTATCGTCAGCGCGGTTGAAAATAATTCAACGGATCAGTGGTATATTAAATTATTATCAGAAGTCAAAAATAATCCGGAGAAATACACAAGGTTTCGTATCAATGACGGTAAACTGTTTAAATTTTTTGAAAATAAATATAAATTTCCGTTGAATAATTATGAATGGAAACAAATCATTCCCCGCGATGAACGACCCCTTATACTTGAATCCGCACATGGTAGCCCTACTGCCGGACATTTTGGACACTTCAAAACTCTTAGACGGGTTCGCGAAAAGTACTATTGGCCAAAAATGAAAAGCGATGTATATAAATATGTAAACGCTTGTAGAGTATGCGGTTCGCAAAAGTCGCCTAACACTTCCTGCGCTGGGTTAATGGGAAAGCAAAAGGAGGTTAGTTTCCCTTTTCAAGTTATCTCGCTTGACCTTGTAGGGCCCTTACCGCGTTCGAAAAAAGGGAACACGTTTTTGCTTGTCATAACAGATTGGTTTTCGAAATTTGTGTTAGTCGAACCGTTGAGAAAAGCAACGTCTAATGAGATTACGAAATATTTGGAGAATCGAGTTTTCTTATTGTTCGGTGTCCCACAGATAATTATGGTAGATAACGGTACCCAATTCACTAGTTCTCAATTTCGAAACTTGATTAAACAGTACGGGATACAAAAGTTATGGTACAATGCGAAGTATCATCCTCAGGTGAATTTTACAGAAAGGGTAAATCGAGTTATCGGTACGATCATACGATCATACATAAAAAATGATGCAAACCATGACAAGTGGGACGAGGAAATTTATCGCATTGGTTACGCGATTCGATCCGCGGTACACGAAATTACGGGATTTTCGCCTAATACCCTTGTATTCGGTCGTACGGTACCGATTCTTGGAGACTATTACGGAACGTTTCTGGATGAGGGCGATGTCGAAATATCAACGGCTTCACGTAAGAGCTACGCAGAAAAACTTTCGGAAATATCCAACATCTTTCAGACTATAAAAACGCGGTTAGACAAGGCATATGCTCGGAATGCCAAGACTTACAATCTTAGAAAGCGCGACATTCGCTTCGAAGAGGGCGATCTCGTGTGGAAATCAAATAAGGTATTATCGAGCGCTGTTGATAAATTTTCCGCCAAGCTAGCACCTAAATATATACTATGTTCAGTGAAGAAAGTAATTTCTGCAGTTGTTTATGAATTGTGTGACGAAGACGGTGTTGATGTCGGTAAATGGCACATCAAAGACTTAAAACCTTATTTCGGGCCACTTAACTTAAACGAGAGATAATCTAGAGAAAAAGATAAAAATCTTCCTAAGATTTTTATTTATGAGGGAGAGGGGTAGTGTAGCAATGCTATTTTCAAATATACCGGGAGATTGTTTTGATCGAGGGCGGCGTAGAAAAAAACGAAAAACGCGACGCGGCGTGGGCGAGAGTTTTTGTTCAGGTTAGGAGAGCAGCGAGAGTTTTGGTCGCGTAAAGAGCGGCAGAGTTTTTGGTTATTTAAATCGGGAGTCAGATTGGCCGATTTTGCTTGGTGTTTACCGATAGCATGCACAGTTTAAGTGCTGCTAATTGATCGAGGTCCTTACCGGAGTTTTGAGCCGTGAGCGCTTTCTGGGAGCCCGGTGATTATTCCCGAAGAAGCCATTTTTCGTCGCCTTGCCGTCCTACCGTACGTTGTTTCCCTCCCGCTGTCCCGCACAACGCACTTGGACTCCGTCGGAACAAGAGACGCTGAGTGAGTGCATGCTGACTTTGAAGCAGATAAGTTATTTTTTTTAATTATTACTACATTGAAGTGCTACAAAAACATTTATTGTGTTCCCTGATACGTCTCAGTACGTTATTACTGAGTGGCGCCCATGTTTAGTTGTGGACATTGTCGAATTAATTTTGTTTTGTTTCGGAATATTTTCAATTTTCACTAGCATAAGTTATTGTTTATATATTGTTTTCGTTATTTGTTAATACACTTTGTTCAATTCTATAAAACGGATTTTTCATTTACTGAACCCACGCCCAGCCCCGCAAAAATTGAGAGCCAGGAATGTTACAACTGATTTTGAAAACTTTTTAAAATTAAATGGTATAAGTCACTTAACCATTTCTCCTTACCATGCACAGTCAAATGGTGCGGCAGAAAATTCCGTTAAGACTATCAAGTTGGCACTGCAAAAGGCTTTTGATGTCAATAAAACAATTAATATCAATTTAAAATTAAATACATTTGTAATTGATTACCGGAATACACCGCACTGTACTACAGGTTTTGCACCATCAGTTCTAATGTTTGGTGAAAAAGTCAGAACACGGTTTGATTTATTGCGACAGGAAGTTGATGAAAATGTTAGATCCGCGCATAACAAACAAAAATATTATTATCAGGGTAGAAGAATGGTAAAATTTGAAATTGGTGAAACAGTTTTTGTCAGAGATTACAGAAATAGTGTACAAAAACCAACATGGTCAAAAACAATTGTTATTAAAAAAATTGGTAATTGTAATTATATTGTAAAATTATATGAAAATCCTGTATTGGAGTGGGAGCGCCACTCTAACCAAATTATTAAAAAAGGGCATACTGACTTTAAATTACCCCCAAACGATAAGAAAAGGGAAGACAGTGAAAGTGTAAGTGACGAAAATTTGAATAAAAACGCTAATAGTGCGGTAGTGGATGAACTTGGGGAAGAAAGACCGAAGCGTGAGGTTAAAAAACCAGATAGATTAAATTATGTTTCATTTAAATAAATGTTTATTCATAAATAACTATTTGTTATAATAAGTAATTTCAAAATTTATTGAAATTATATTAGGTATATATTTTTTTATTTGTTTTACAAAATTTTTGTATATAAAAAATTAGGGGGGACATATTGTAATGTATTTAATATAAACTGGCGGAGTAAAAATGTATTCTAGTTTTTTTTGTACATGTTGTCCGCCTAGGAGTACGGCCATGCGCTGCGCGCAGTCTGAGTTCTAATCTTGTGTAGATCACGTGTAAATTATAATTAATATTCGAGTGAATAAAGTTTATTTAAATTTCAATATATATATATATATATATATATATATATATATATATATATATATATATATATGTGTGTGTTTAATTAATAATAGTAAAACACAACATTTAGCTTCATATTTTTGGTGACTGACGTGGATATATGTGCTAGTGAAGGTAGTAAATTCCATAACATTTTTATTTTCAGTTGCCTGACACGTGTTTCGGTCATTCCTGATAATTTTCAAAGTATAAATCTAATTAGTTTTGTACTTTGAAAATGATCAGGAAAATATTATGGAACTTAACAAGTGTTTTACCCCATCTAATTACATAAAATGTTTATATACAGGTTGCCTGTTACGAGATGGTGACCGTATTGTGGATCCCTATTCATCAGGTATTAGCATCTACTTCCACAAGTATTTTTAATCCCATGATTGCGTTTTCATCGGTGATTTCTTTGCTTATTTTTAAAAATCGATGCTGTCTATGAAACCGTTGACTAGATCTCTGCTCTTGTCTCCCTTGAAACTCGCTTTCAGTGAGTAAAATGCTTCGCGGTGTTAGCCTGATAGTGTGCAGAATTTCTTGAATTTGTTGCTGTGTGAAGGTCAAATTTCCGCTGGACTGGCTGCTCGTTACCAGAATTCCTAGTATTCTGGTCTTTACCACAATAAGCTAGTACAATGACTGGCAATTTTTTGACGTTAAATGTATTTTATTTACAATGAAAGAGAATATTTCTACAACGATGCCTCTACAGATGATGTCGGACGTCGTTTTCTTGTAGTGAAAACCTGAGGTCATCTTATTTGGCTCACGTACGGAACCTTCACAATACAACCCGGATCAACTGCTTGGAAGGCAACGATGATGACCATTACACCACCATCGCAACTTGCTTTTACTCCTTTTTAGGATAGTTGCCTTATAAAATAAGGAGTGGAAAATATATGGTAGAATTATTGGAATGTGAATGATATGCGAAGAGTGTGATTAAATAGAAGACTGGCTACTCGGTTGGCCAATGAAAGAGACAACTAAGTCGACAGTCAAGGAAAGAGCGAAAGGTAAAAATAATAGTAAAAATAAAATAATGTAATATGGAGTTTATAGTATTTAAATATCAACAGAAATATAAAAAGGGACGCAATTTTCCTGTTCCCTGATGGATTCCTATTCATCAGATGTTTTCATCTAATTCCACGCTGTAGAGTGCGTAAAATTCTTCGCTGAAAGTGTCGGCCTGAGAGTCTGCAAAATTTTTCGCTGGAGTGGCTTCTCGTTACCTGCTTCTTGGGGAGTTTTGACTGCGCAATTTACCCTTCTACCCTTCAATCTAGGGATGGATGGTATGTAATTCAGATATTGAATACTCTAAAAATGTAATTATAAATTGCTAACTGTTGTGTCGTAATTATGAAATTATTTTATCATATTCTCCACATGCATGCTGCCATCCAATCTTGAATTCCATGCATCTTAAGAACTTCCTTTGCACCATTTCTAAACGGTTAATATTAGTTAGAGTGAATGGTGTCCATACAACAAAGGCATATTCTAAATGGCAACGTACTAGTGAGAAATAAAGAGTTTTTATATATCCAGCATTCAAATTTTTACTATTATGACAAACGTAGCCCCATATCTGTAATGCATTAATATTTAATATGTGGGTGTTAAGTAAAAATTTGGATTCAAATGTACCTAGATCTTTGATAGTATCAACTCCTGTAAGACTAGATGCACAATTTAATATGTATATTTAATTCTATTACCACCTCTCGATGTAGTAATTGAATAGCATTTGTTTATATTTAAAATCAGTTTAGGACTAGAACACCACTCATTCAAACAAATTCGATTCCTGCATCTTATGACAGTCATCACGAGTAAAAATTGTTTTATAAATTTTGCGATCGTCTGTACATAATTAAAATTTGCAGTTTAATAATATATTTCATTTCATTAATAAAAATTTTAAACAAAACTGGCCAATAAAAACGTAAAGCATTTTCGATAAATGTGAACAATCATCATGTTGAGCGTTTAGTCTTTCAAAAAGAACTAATAAAGGTTTCAAATTTGTGTTAATATAAAAACATTTGCTAATTATTAATACCTTAACTATCGACTACACGTAAAATTACTACGACTACCAACTGCTTATTGTCTAGTTGGATTCCCCTACCCTGACGAGCTGGTGCCTATAACACCCTAAAAATCGAGTAAACGTGAAATTACTACCACCTAGTCATCGGCATGTGAACTATGCCAATTTTTATTTTGTGGCACGATCGTAATTTTTTTCTATGACTACCTAAGTGCCTATGCAAGGTATTAATAATGTAATTTATGTATGTAAATGTAAATTTTGTACCGTTCCACATTAATACCATAAAATTCAAGTAAACGTGAAATGACTACCACCAACCGCTTATTGTCTAGTTGTCATTGGCATGCGACCTACCGATTTTTAGGGTACCATCGTAAATTTAAAATCCAGACGAAGGTTTAATGGGCAATTTCAGTTTTCTTTGTTGTGAGAGAAAAGGAGGGTCGGGCAAAAAGAGCATCTTCGGGTGAAAACTTAGGTCATCTTATTTGGCCTACGTAAGTAATATTTCTAACATAAAAAACTGTATTTGCGATGGCCGGGAATCGAACCCGGATCAACTGCTTGGAAGGCAACTATGCTGACCATTACAACACCATCGCAACTTAGTTTTATTTCCATTTAAGAATATTGCGTATTTTAATAAAAACTAGTCTAGAATATGGATCGAAATAGATTATAGAATAATGACAGTTGAGAGTAATTTCAGTCCAATATTTGAGAACTTAGGTGACAAATCAGTTCAAATAAGGATAAGTGATTAACAACGAGGGTAAGGAGGTGCATGAGTAAGTTATGATAGAAGGACAAGAAATATTACATGCTTGTGTAGAAAGAGATTGGCAGGCAAGAAATCATATATTGGTCCGCAATATCTATCAGTAGTTAATAACATGGTTTTATCAATGAGTTTAGTCTCACAAAGGAAAGAAGTTTGTCAATCACAAACCATATTTTAATATGTATTTTATCAAGTGGATAATATTTTCACTGCATCAATATTTCAACTAGAAATATGTTTAATTAGCAGTTTATTTTTTTGTCACTGAATTGATTGATGAGAAATCTTTTAATAATAATAATAATAATAATTTATTCACGAGTAGCCCCATTTACAATAATAATTACAGATACATTGATATACATAAAACTAAAACTAAATTACAATAGTAATTACAAAATTTAAAAATAATATTTTGAACACGCCGGTGGTGGCGCATTCGGTTGCTGGTGACCGGTACCATTCACAATTGGGATACAATTAATTGTGCTTTGAAGTGACGGGGGCGATCCTTTAAAAGTAACAAGCTCATTTACACACACACACAAATACACAAATAACACATGGCGGAAGGACTAAGTGGTCGATAGCCTAACACTACTACTACTACTAATATTTTGAATTGTACATCAGCAAAATGAAACTTAAGTTCAAATGGACAATTTACAATATACTTAAACAAAAAAGACTTTAAAATTCAAATTGAGGTAAACAAGAAATTAAATAAATAGTTTCTTTTTTAAATACACTTCAAACGAAGAATAAGAAGAACCAAATAAATTAAACCAAGGTTCATTAAATAATCCATTAGAAATAGACATACTCCCCTGTATTCAATTATTCGCACCAATATTAGTGTTGTGTAAACTCTGACGAAAAAGAGGTGTATTTCTGGTGGTCCTGTTGCTGGGTACGTTGAAATCTAATTCACCTAGTAGGTCAGGGCAGTCCAAGGAATCATTAATTAGACGATGAAGACAGCCCAAGTCACCTATCGTTCTTTTCTTTCCTAACGAATCTATATGATGTTAGCGTATGAACCCTGGATATGAATTTGACCTGTCTTGTACTCCATATTTTGAAGAAATTTATTTTGAATTCAATCCAGTTTGATGTCTGTGTGTGGTCATCAAACTGCCAACGCATATTCTAAGTGGCAGCGAACCAATGCACAATATAGTAATCGAAGACAGTCCAAACCTAGTTCTTTACCAATATGCCATAAAAATCCCCATTTTTTAAGAGACATATTGCAAATTAATTTAATATGTTGGTTAAAGTTGAGAAGAGAATCAAAAGTAACCCCTAAATCAGTAACTGCAGTTTTTTTCGAGTGGTCTTGCGTTAATTTTATAAATAAAATCAATAAAATTTTTAGAGCGGGTAAAAGATATTGAAATGCACTTATTAATATTTAAGTCAAGTAGATTCATCATACACCATACATATAAACTATTTAAAACATTCTGTAACTCAGAGCAGTCGTTCAAGAATTTAATGGTTTTGAAAAATTCAGCATACATTAAAATATTACTATTTTTTAATACAATGTACAAATCATTAATAAAAAGTAAAAACAGTATAGGCCCACAATGAGATCCTTGTGGAACACCCGATGACACTGAAATTGGAGTCGAACAAAAAAAATATGCTTACAATTTTAATTCTATTAAGCAAAAACGAGTTTATCCAAGAAAGACTAGATCCATGTAAACCCATAATAGATAGTTTACGTACCGAGAGCTCTACATTGACTCTGATAAAAGCTTTAACGGAGATTGTTCTGAAGTTAATTTCTCAAGCATCTTAGGTATACATGATTGAATACAAATTCCTCTGTAATTGTGCATTGAATGACGATCTCCTGCTTTAAATTTTGGGGTGATGTAGCCGATCTTCCAAACATTCGGAATAGTGCTAAGTTTTAATGATTTGCTGAATAAAATGTATACTGGTGTACAAAGCGAATAAATGCAATTAACAAGAAAGCTGCTAGGTATTTTATCAGGACCTGCAACATTAGTAATTTATAAGCTTAATATAGAATTGAACACCTTCTCTTTCCTGATGGAAAACGAGAAATTGCTAGTTCCAATTGGGAAAGTCTTCTTATATTCCCAATTTATTACACCACCACTGTTGAAGATATATATTGAAGAAAAAAATTTAGCGAATAGGTTGGCGATATCCTTGCCGGTATTAGCAGTAACATCATTAGATACCATACTATTAGGTTACGTTTCTTTACAGCAGTTATCATTAACAAATCGCCAAAAATATTTTGAATCAGTATTAATCCTAGATTCGACAGTTAATAAATAAGTATCACGGGCAATCTTATGTACTTAATTTATTGCACGCTGCTCTGAGGTTGGAAAAAATCTTCATAATCTTGCGAAAGTCCCGAATTGTTATATTTAATATGGGCAGCCTTCTTCTTACGAATTAGTTGCCTCAATTAATCCATAAATTTAAGACAAGAGGCATTGGAATTGCATATGTATTTATATGAAATGAAGTAGTCAATAGTGTAATACTGGAATAAAAGTTATCAGTAATTTTTTTCATGTCCTTACCAAAGTTTTACGTTCCAGTCGATAATTTTAAAAATTTATTAATTGGTTCATAATCTCCTAAATTATATAAAAAAATTCATCTCATATGAGCGTAAAGTCGGAGTCATAATAACAGGTAACTGAATTGAATATGCAGGATGATGTTGACTTGTAGGTAATAAAATATTGTCTGCCAAATTAACAGAGACATTGGCCAGTTGCGTGAATATCAAATCTAAAAATACAGCTTGAGCATTCGGGATAAAGTTAATTTGATTAAGATTGGAAAAACTATAGCTATTTAAAAGCAAATTGCCATCAAGTGAGTTGAGGTTTGACGCAATAGAAATCTGCTCAACCAATTAATTTTGTGCAGATTGTAATCTCCACACATCAAGAAATTAGAATAATTATTACATAGAATTTTAATTGGCATTATTATTATAAATATGAACCGACGGGAGGAATATATACACAGCAAATTACATAAATAATTTTGTTGATGGAAATAGAGATGAACATATGTCCGATTTTATTGCACTTGGTAATAAGTGCCGAATTCAAGCACTTCTTAACTGCGATAAGTAGTCCACAACCACCACCAACGCTAAGATCCGATCTATAAATATTATATTGGTTGAAATGTAATAAGATATTAGCCAAGTCGCTATATAACCATGTTTCACAATATATAATAATATCAAAATTAGTTGAATTAATTGAAAACATTATATCCGTAAGCTTAGTTCGAATACCGCCACAGTTTTGATAATAAATATTATTTTTTTAACTGAAATACATTAGAACGATTGTTAGAGGCAATGAAAGGAATATTATTTCTATACTTAATGTGCAAGTTGGTGGACTTGAGTTCGTTTTAATTTTGTTGAAATAATCAATTTGTTTTTTTGTTCGATCCGGACAAAATTTCATCCTCGAATCAGGTTGAACAGAGTTACTTTTAATTGCACACAAAGCATCGTTGTCGTTATTAAGTATTAATTTTAAAGACCTCGGTTTATTATTGTTATTATCTATGCCCAAACGAAATGCCTTAACATGTTTATCATCAATATTTCTAGTTTCTTGACTAGAATAAACTTCTACAATGTCATCTTTTACTTTATCAGCAAGAGCACTCGCTCGAGATTCAGAAAGATTAAATAGTATTACATTCTTTTTTCTTGCAGATCTTTCACACATTTCTTCAATAACCTTCTCGGTTATAAAGTTCTTATCGGACATTGCCATTTTAATATTATCAATGTAGTGGCTAAGGGTTTTATTAGTAATATGGCCGGCGATCAAGACGGTCGTGCTGCGAATAAAGCGGGTAATTCCAATATGAAAAACGGCACTACAAACGATAGTGTCCCAAAAATATGCCGCTGTGGATCCGCGGCGAAAACTGGCGTAAAGTGCACACTTTGTAAGTCAATATATAACGCAAGTTGTTAAAAATATGTGGCTAATACTTCCGGACAATGGAAGTGCAGACGTCGACGCAGAAGAGATTGATTTCCGGACGGAGGCATATACAACATTAAAAGAGAGAGTAAGTGAACAATCTATAATTATTACTCTTATGCAAGAAAAAATTAATAAACTAGAAGAAGAAAATAAACACCTTCGTTAAGAGGTTATTAAAATCCCGCCAAAATCTAGTGCGGCGACCAAAAATCAAAACAATCGTGAAGTGAGTTCCTTCCGCGAAATTGTCGCTAAAACAGTTGCCTCCAAATCAACTGCAACGAAGTCAACACTAAATAATATAAATACACCTGAAGTACTTTCTAACAATACGAACACACCGATAAGAGATATTAGGTCTCTGACCCCTAACGAAAATCACTGACCCGCTAGTAATAACAATAAACGCGCGCTAGGATTAAAAATTGCGAGTGAGCGAAGCAGTGCTCAAATAAATAGCATTAATGCGAGCAACTTAGTTGAGGCAATTGATTTTACAAGGGTTTCTAATAGGAGAAAACGAAACCAGAAAATTAAAAACACATTTATTGGCACAGGTGCCGGCATTTCCAACGTAGAGGCTGAACCCAAAAAAACTTGGTTGTGCGTAAAGAGATTAAAGAGCCATATCCCCGCAGATGATTTAAAAAAATCATGTCAAATATTTAATAATATCATATGCGAAGAAATGTTCTGCCTATCCAGCATTTAAAATAGGAACAGACTTTACACATCATGAAATATTAACAAACCCCCAAAACTGGCCCCAAGGTGTTATTGTCGAAAGATTTCTTTTTTGAAGGAAGGGCCGCTCAAGAATCAACGATTAACATAAAGAAATACCAACAGGTAGAACAGCAAGAACAAAACTCATATACGCTGGATCTGCTTTTTCAGAACATTCGCTAGAAATAAGGTAAACGAAATGGAAGCGTTTTTAATATTTAATAATGATTTACAATTAATCTGTTTATGTGAACATTGGTTAAATGAAACAGAGATCGCCGCTTTCACACTACAAACGTTCATTGTGGCATCTCATTTTACTCGATAATTGTATAAGCATGGTGGAGTTATGCAGTTAACTCGCTAAACCTCCGAATTGAAATCGATACATAAATTGTTTGTCGAAAAAAATTGCGAGATATGTGCAACACTTCTACCAGATTATAACCTAATTATAATTAAAATTTATAGATCTCCGTTGGGTGATTTTAATGAGTTTCTTGTTATTAGCAACTCCTTACTAGATAAATTAGACCTGAACAAAAACATCATTTTCGGAGGAGATTTTAATGTTAATTTTAACAATAATGATAACAAAGTACACTCAATACAGAACTTATATCATTCTTATAGCTTAACAAGTACAGTAAATTTTAACACTAGACTTAACAACTGTTTAGGTAATATTTTTACAAATATTGATAATGAATATCAGAATATAAGAATATTTCAGGTAGAAAAATGTGATAATGCTTTATCTGACCATGTAGGTATAAAAGTGCGTATATTAATAAATAACCTAAAAGACTAAAAGAAAACAGGTCCATTAAAAACTAGACCATACACACACGATGGTTGTTTTAAGCTCTATCAGGTTCTATTAGAAACAAATTGGGCTGCTATTACCAACGGCCGAGGAGAAGTTGAAACAGAATTTAACTACTTTTTAAATTTATTACAAAATACTGCAATCCAGTGTTTACCAGAAAAAATGTAAAGAATAAATTTTCGTGGTTCGACTTAACTCTGCGGCAAATGAGGGAAACATTAATTCTCTTAAAACAAGCTAGTGAGGGCAATCCAATGTATATACGGTATTTAAAAAATTATAGATGTGTCTACCGTGAAGAATTACATAAAAACGTTTAGCTACAAATACAGAATATCGAATACAGAATATATCAAATCTAACAGTAACCATCTAAAGCACTATGGTTCCTAATCAAAGGCAACAGAACATCTCAGAATCCCGTAGACTGTAATATTGGCGCTGAAACATTCAACAATCACTTTTGCAATATTGCAGCAAACGTGCTAAATAGTATGCCTGATTGTGACTTGCGTGAATCTACGCGGGACGCACTACTCTCGTTTGTCGAAGAGATCTATGAGGGCTTCAAAAAACGCAACACATTTGTAGCCACATGGATCTCAGCAAAGCAATCGATTGCGTCTCGGATGATGTTCTACTGCAGAAGCTATACTTCTATAACTTCCACCACAGTACCTGTCGCCTACCAAACTCTTACTTGTCCGAGAGACAGCAGTCGGTTAAATTGAATATTGAGACTATTTCATCTAAACAAAAAATATACTACGTTGTTCTGCAAGGGTCTATTTTAGGCCTTTTACTATTCTTACTGTACATAAAAAATTGCCTCTTCAACTTATTGACACGGAATTTGTACTCTATGCTGATGATACCATTATAAAAAATCAGTCGTCAGGCGAAGAATCAGCCCGTGTCCTGAATACGAATGCTAATAATATTGCTTCTAATTATCTTTACAAACAAACTACATTTAAATCTTGAGAATTCTAAACCATATATCAAAAACAATTAACATTAAAATGTTTCTGCATCGTCATTAAAAAAAAACATCTTCCCGTTGAAGCACTTAGAACTGCGTATTTCAGCCTCTGTCAAAGTATTATTGCGTATGGCATATTAATTTGAGGTTATAGTGGTATTAAGACTTCCATATTTAAATTACAAGGCAGAGCAGTCAGGATTGTCAGGTCCGTAGCCTATCGTGAAGATTGCCGACAAACATTCGTACGATTGCAAATTTTAATACTACCGTCAATCTTTATTTTAGAACAACGTAGATGTTTGAGAGCTATGTTACAGTTGGACTACAGACATGATGTTCGAGGGTATTTAATCGTCCTGAACATATTAACGGTTCCCTCCATGTACATTTTCAGTAGTATACTGTTAGTTAAAAAACATTTTAAGAATTATATAAGCGCGGATCATCATGGCTACAATACTAGAACATCTTCCCAATTGCAGTAAATTACACTCCTATATATAGAACACGGAGTAGCCTGAATTACTACGGACCATTATTTTTTAATAAATTACCTGCCTCACTTATGTCTGAACGTTTTTTAACTTTTAAACTTAAATTAAAAACACTATTATGTACAAAAGCCTACTATAACTGGAAATATTTCCTCGAAGATAGTCTGTAACTTTAATATATGTTTATATATACAATATTTCTGTGTAATCTTTTGACTTGTGTAACTCTGTATTAGCACTAACCAAGGCTCTGTCTTCTGCCCTACCTTATTTTGTCAACAATACCACAGTACACGTTCGACACAGAGTTCCTGTCAAAAAGTGCGGCTAAGCATTTGCACACCTACATCTATCAAGTAAAAAACTGGATCAGCAATTGAAAAATTTCCCTCAACACTTCAAAACTCAAGACATTATATTCCACCATCCACACAAAGTCAGAGGATATGACATGTTTCTGCACATCACCATATAAAGACTATACATAAAGCCAGGTCACATATCTCGGTTTTATACTTTCGCAGACCTTGAATTATTCAACAATAATTGAATTTTTCACTTCACAACATCTCGTTGATCTCGCCATAATTCGGAAAAGTTTCCGGTTCTTTCTTGAACACCTCAGCGAAGGCCTCCGCGAACTCAGGTGACCAGACAACCGACAATATTAGATCCAGTCAACAGCCAAACTCCTAAAATCCTCATCGAACTGAAACCGAAATCCAAAATCTAAGAAGCCAGACCTTGCAATCTGCCTGCTAAGCTGCGCTGTGACCCTCTCCGACGATGCCTAGAAGATTCTAGGCGAGGCCTCCACAGAGCTAAGATAGCAACTCCGCCCCAATGGCCGCCCTCTAGTTTAATCCACATCCTTAATATCTTCTTCTATCCACAAGAGAGGTTTTAGTTGGTAGGCACGCCAGAAGGTTGTGAATCCAACACTACTCCAAAAATACGGGTCTTTTGAAGATTTTATCTCTTCTCGGTGGGATTTTCGATTAATATGTACGTCTGTTTATACTAAGATAAGAAGCTCGAGGTACGCTGTGGCTGTGAAGTGCCGGATTCCTTGACTATTTTTTCTGTTTGAGATTACAGTTGTCGTTCGCGTTTTCTGTATTATTCCTTCATATGTCCTAACGATTTGCAGAAAGTATATTTCGTGCATTTGTCCTAGCTCTTCTCCTCTTTGGTGTTATTGATACTAGTCCTGGGTATTCGGATTCGAATGCTAAACATTAGTAGACTTTAGATCATAATCATATCTAGCTCCATGTTTTTGGTGAATGACGTGGATATCTGTGCTAATAAATTTAGTTTTTTTCTTAATGAATATGTTGTGGGTTCACCGGTCTTCTGTGTGATTAAAAAATTACATAAAATGTTTATATGCAGGTGGCTATGTAGCAAATTCATTTGTGCCTGTTACCAGATGGGGACCGTGTTGTGGTTCCCTATCCATCAGGTGTCAGCATCTACTTCCACAAGTATCATTAATCCCATGATTGCGTTTTCATTGGTAATTTTTTCGCTTATTTTATAGAAATTGATGCTCTCTATGAAATCGTTGACTAGATCTCTCTTTTTGTCTTCCTTGAATCTCGCTGTTCAGTGAGTGAAATGCTTCACGGTAAGTGTTGGTCTGAGAGTGTGGAGAATTTCTTGCATTTGTTGCAGTGTGAAGGCGATCTTTCCGCTGGACTGGATGCTTGTTGCCAGAATTCTGCTAGTTACTTAGTATTCTGGTGTCTACCACAGTAAGCTAATACAACGACAGGCATTTTTTTTACGTTAAATGTATTTCATTAACAATGGAAGAGAATATTTCTACAACGGTGCCTCTACAGCTGTTGTCGTTTTCTTGTAGTGAAAACCTAGGGTCGTCTTATTTGGCTCACGTACGGAACCTTCACAATACAAAAAACTGTATTTGCGACGGCCGGGAACCGAACCCGGATCAACTGCTTGGAAGGCAACTATGCTGACCATTACACCACCATCGCAACCTGCTTTTACTCCTTTTTAGGATTATTGCCTTATAAAATAAGGAGTGGAAACGATATGGTGGGATTATTGGAAATGTGAATGATATGCGAAGAGTGTGATTAAATAGAAGGCTGGCTACTCGCATGGCCAATGAAAGAGACAACTAAGTCGGCAGTCAAGGAAAGAGCGAAAGGTAGAAATAATAGTAAAAATAAAATATTGTAATATGAAGTTTATAGTGTTTAAATATCAACAGAAAAAAAATAATGCTTGTAGCACTACACTCTTGATGGAAACATATATTAATATTTTGTGAAGAGTACACTTGTTTTGTTCCATAATGTTTTTATTCTCAGTTGCCAGTTTAACTTTGATAATAGTTTGCAAAGACCAAAACACGCGTCAAGAAACTGAGAATAAAAACATTATGGAATAAAACAAGTATTGTTATCAACAAAAATATAAAGAGGGACGCAAATGGATTCCTATTCATCAGATGTTTTCATCTATCTCCACGCTATACAGTGCGTAAAGTCCTTCGCTGGAAGTGTTGGCCTGAGAGTCTGCAAAATTGTTCGCTGGTGTGGCTTCTAGTTACCAGAATTCTACTAATGTCTCCCTTCCTTTCTTTATTACTTTTGTGTACACTGTAGTGAGCTAATATAATATGAGGCGACTTTTTGGACGTCAAATGTATTTTATTTACAATGAAAGAGAATACTTGTACAGTGGTGCTGCTATAGTTGTTGTCGGGCGTCGTTTCTTTAGGGGGGCGACTGTGGTGAAAACTCAGGTCATCTTATTTGGTCTAGGTAAGGAATATTTATAACATAAAAAAAACTGTATTTGCGATGGCCGGGAATCGAACCCGGATCAACTGCTTGGAAGGCAACTATGCTGACCATTACACCACCATCGCAAGTTAGTTTTACTTCTTTTTAGGACTATTGCTTTATAAAATAAGGACTGGTAAAGATACATTGGAATTATTGGAAATGTGAATGACATGCAAAGAGTTGACAGTCACGGAAAGAGTAAAGGGCAGAAATAATAGTAAAAATAAAAGAATATAATGTGGAGTTTATACAGTGTTTAATTATCAACATGGACATACAGAGGGACGAGGTTGTTTTATATGTTAATAAAAACTAGTATAGAAAAGCGATCGAAATAAATTATAGAATATACTAAGGACAATTAGTGACAAAGTAGTAGTTGAACCTCCAACGAGGACGAACGTGCCCCACAAACCTTCGGTAAAGTCATAAAATTCAAATTACGAAATGGCGCCTGAGCTGCGATCGAAAAGTGAAGATGTACTTGCATTTTTAAAGAGTGTGGAGTTCGATTCTATTTAAAAAATATTGATAGAATACCACACTAAACAATTAAATAGTGAAATTAGTAAATTAAAAAGTGGAGTATGTGATTTAAAGACATGCATCAAAAATTTAAATGTGATGAAAAATAAAGAAGTGAGGCAAAGAAATAAAGTGATTGAAGTTACTGAAAATTCTTAAATATCCAAAAAGAATAAGGAAACGGAAAAATACTCGGAAACCAAAAAACAACAGAAATAGCGACAGAAAAGCCAGAAAATAATGGACTTTCGGAAATGAAAGAAATCCTAGTAAAAGGATGGGAAATCAAAAGAAATAGGAGAAAGCGAAACAACAAAATTCAACGGCAAAAGTGAAAATATAAGTGAGATTGAAAGTTTCACCTCATACTCATATTTCTATGTTTGTAAACTTGATCCTGAAATTAACGAGAAGAAATTAAGTAATTATCTAAAAAGCAAAAATTTTGAGAACATCAAATGTACACAAAAGTGGAGCCAAAGTGCTCAGAAGAATATTCATCATTCAAAATATCGGTGCCCGCAGAAAAAGCAAATGAATTATTAAACCTTGAACTATGGCCAAAGAACACATATGTTGACAACTTTTTATTCCACATCAAGAAAAGGCAAACGCAACATCATTCGCTAAGCCAACAAAAATTTCAAAATTAACACTTATTAATTAGAATCTACAATCGAAATGGAAATTCATCAGATACTTTCAGCAAAGAATTAAACAAACGTAACTACGATGTAATATTCATAACCGAGCATTAGAAAAATTAAGAGCAACTGGAATCAATAGGACTTGAACATTTCAAACTATCTTCAGCCTACTGTAGGAAATACAATCAACACGGAGGTGTCGCTACACCAAACAAGGACTTTAATATCGTGAAATGCGGAGTATAACTAATATTAGTAAGCCATTTTTTTTTTGAATGCACTGCCATAAATGTTGTAAATACTGTAGATAATTTAATAGTTGTAGTGTTATATAAACCGCCCAATTCTTGCGTTGAAGATTTCCTTTTAAAATTTGAACTGCTCCCAGAGTTGGTAAGTAATGAAAATAAAATAGCATTAATTCCAGACGATTTTAATATTAATTTTAATAGTAATAGTCCCCACAAGCAAAACACAATTCACTAATAGCTATGGTTTCCATAAAATGTTGTAATGAACCAACAATGATTACACAAAGCTTATAAACGTGCATAGATAATATATTTGTAAATTATACTGACATTTGCGAAGGTAATATCATTAATATGCTAAAAATTACCTTAAATAAAGAAAACAATACCAACAAAATTCGAAAAAGAGTATTTAATGAAACAAATTTAGAGAGGCAATTAAATTTGTAAATTGGAACGGTGTTTATAATATAATAGAGTCACACGTAAATGAACACTGAAACTTATTTAGCTAAGTTACCGTAACGTACTTTTCTATTGAAGAACATTATATAGAAAAGATTTTGGTTATTAAATGTATAATATTGGCTTTATTTGAAACGGAGCGTGCATTTTTAGATGTTCATTTTGGACAAAATTTTCGAATTTCCGGAAAACTTGACGTTGACAGATGACTTTGCGTTACTTACTACACTTACCTCACACTTTCTGTAATCCAGAATTTTATCCAGGTGTTCTGAGTAGCGATTTCAAGATTTTTGTCTTTATTCATTAAACACTTATGAAATTAAGTACAAACATTCTAATAACATATTTCATGTGGGAAAACATATTTTTAATTCAAAACGTAGTCAAGGTCAGGTTTAAACAATTGAATTTTTGAGAGGTAGTCCAAGTATTTATATTTTATAGTGCTCTCACAAATCTTTCAATATTCTAAGATTAGATTTCTTAGCATTCGGGAATTGCTGTTGATAACTAGGCACATATTTATATAGGTACAGCTTTTGCTCTTCTGAATTCGTAATCAAACTTTTTAGCTAACGCTACGGCTCTTTTAGCCATGTCAATCACCACGCGCAACTGTAATAAATATTTTTTTGATTTACTATATTCGTCATTTGATTCCCACAAACTAGGATCAATGTTCATAAAATCTTTGTCGATTTCGAAACGCGAGAACAATTTTTCACTTTGATTCGGAACCAAGTCTTGAATTTCACGGTTTTTCCACAACTCTAACTCGGGTGCACTACTCAAATTGATTTTATCCCGCTTAGACTGAACATCGCACTTAATATTGTTATTAAACGTATCGACGAAGACATTTTCATTAAATATCAACAATCCCATCGCTTTATCGATCGAATAAATAAATAATAAATAGATTATTCGCGAATTTTTGAGCGCGGCAGAAGCAACTACCGTCATTTTCCTCTTTATAAAGTATCAAGTTCTACAGATACTTAAAATCATTGCTTGGACTAGATAACGCATTCTAAGCAGTGAACCACGCTTTTATAAAAACTTTACAGTAAATATATTCGATCAAAATGTCTCCGTCGATACGAATGGAAAAATTGTCGACACGTTGAAAAACAACATTTAGTGCGATGTCTAAACCTGAACTTGACCACTATTTGAATTAAAAGCATTTTTTCCCACATGAGATATGTTATTATAATGTTAGCACTTTCATAAGTGTTTAATGAATAAAGACAAAAATCTTGATTCGCCTCTCAAAGCACCTGGACGAAATTCCGTGTTACAGAAAGCGAGAGGTGCCAGTAAGTGGCGCAAAGGTCTTGCACTAAGTCTTACATGTATTCTTTAGTGTTTAAGACCAATAACAGCGATGAAGTCATCTGTCAACCGAAGTTATACGTTAAGGCAAATTCACATAATCACCACTAGAGTGCCCCAAGGAAGTCTGACCACACCAACAGTCTATTTATTATTAATTTATGATATAATAAGTTCAAATATATATAGTTGTGACTGAAATCTGATATTATACTTAACAGTAACGTAATTAATTTTTGCGACTTTAATCTGAGTGACTTTATTACTAACCCAACGTTAAATCCTTCATATACATGCATGCATACCAGTATTAAATTTTGGACATAATTTTAATAATATGCAGTAATCTATAAATCGAGTTGATCCAATTACTGCCGAAGATAAACATCGCCCAGCTTTAGAGTTAACACTTGACACACCTGCAAGTAAAAATAATCCTATTTCATCGATGCTGTTTAAAAATGATACTTCTGTATATTTTATTTTAAGAAAGCTAATTGCCATAACTTATATGACTATATATTATTTCTATTGATTGGTCTGATGTTCTATCAATTCATTCTGTCAATTATGCTTGCACTATATTCTATAATAAACTGTTTAAAGTGTTTCAAAATAACGTTTCTTTGGTCAAACGTAGATCAAATAAATTTCCCCCGTGGTTTTCGGGTGGACTTAAGGGAAAAATTCGTGAGAAGAATAAATTTTTCCAGCTGAAAATATCAAATCCTCTATCACAGTTTTTTAAAGTAAGATATTCTAATTTACAACGTGAAGTGAAATTACCTGTGAAATTGACTATAATCCATTTATTAGCAGCACCGAAAATAAAGTATCGAGGAAACGATGTAAATGGATGGATGGAATTTTATCAATACTGTTTGTAATGAATCATCAGTTCCACCCAATTTGCAATATGAAAATAAAAGAACTTTCTTCACCACATGATGTCTAAAATGCTTTAGTAACGCATTTTTCTAAATCATATTCTGAACCTTCTAAATCTAACTCTTGTGAAGTTTATGACAAGTCAATCATTACTCATGAATATCTTATTATTTCTACAATTAGTACTGACACCGTGATTGAAGCACTTGCAAAATTGGGTAATAAAGTTAGTGCAGGTTTTGATGGTGTATCTGCTCTAGTCCTTAATAATTGCCGTTATATCTTAGCTATACCCTTAAAGCATATTTTTAATTTATTACTTACTTCTAATGAGATTCCTGTATTTTGGAAAAGTGCACCGTTTCCAATATTTTACTTCAAACTCAATTTCTTTCTAAACATATTGATAATCGCACTATGGTTGATGTCATATACACGGACATATCTAAAGCTGTTGATAGAATCGATCATAAATTACTCTTAAATAATATAAGCTTCTGGGATTTTATCCTAATATTTGTCATTTAGTCAATAACTACCTATCGAATAGATCTTTATTCGTAGAATGTAGGAGATTTAAGTCAAGACAATTTACAGCAGTATCCAAAGGCCTATGTAACATTCGATTCAATTAAAGTTGTGAAAAATAAATTAATAATTAACGAAGAAAAAACAAACATAATTCAATAAAAAAGCACTAAGCCCGGAAAACCAAATTTAGTCAATGGACATAGGTGGAGAATCCATAAATATCAGTCAAAATGTTAAACTCCTTGGTGTGTATATCGATATTAAAATTACTTGGAATGAACATATTAACTCAATAAGAAATAAACTAAACTCGGTTATATTTATGCTAAGAGAACTATCGAAATACCTAAGAAAACGATTGTAAAGACCGCATTTACAGCAAATTTCGATAGCGATGGAATAAAAGGAATAAAATAAAAAAGCTATAAGGGTTATTTTAAATATTAACTACAAACAATCATGTCGAGGGCTTTTTAAGAGCAATAATATGTTTACGATGTATAGAATATAGATAATGGAGACAATCTTATTTCACTTAATAAAACACTGGTAATTTTGATTATAATGGAGTTTCATCAAGTAACGGCCTCGTCTATTCAATACAATCTTATTTTATCACAAACATCTTAAAGGAAATGATAATAAAAGTACAAATTATAATACACGAACAAATGACTACATCTATCCCCAACACAAACTGAATGCAACAGAATATTCACTTGAATACTCTTCGATGATTAAATTATTTAATTCACCTTTCAATAATATTAAAGTCCCCACACACGATTTTAAACGTTTAAAGGGAGTTCTTGAATTTTGGAGGCGTTTACTTCATGGTACATTTTCGATTTTTAAATAAAGAAAACACTTTAATGTTTTTATACCACTTATATTTTCTTTATTCTTTATTCAAATTTTTAATAAAAATAAAAAAAATTACAAGTGGTAAGTTAAGTATTTTCTTTATTAAAAAAAAGTTTAAAAAGAGAATTATTTGACTTCTCAGTTGTATGTGAGCCCTACTCAATTAAAGAATTGATTAATAAATAATATATTTCTTCTTTAAGATTAAATTAAGTAATATTAGATTTAAGCTAGTTCATAAGTTTTGACGCAAATTTATGTACATGACAGTGATTAACAGCGAGAGTAAAATTATGAAGGAGCAAATTATGACTGAAGGATAAGAGATATTTTATGATGGTGTAGAAATGATTGGTCAGGCAAGAAATCATATATTAGTTCACATGATCCATTAGTAATTAATAACATGGTTATCAAAGAGTTAAATCTCACAGAAGAAAGACATTTGTCAATAACGTACCATATTTTAATATGAGAATATTTTTACTGTAGCTTGCATCAATATTTCAACTATAAATACGTTTAATTTGTTTGTCACTGAATTGAGTGATGTGAAATATTTTATACTATTACAAACTAAATCAAAATGCCTTCTCTCATTTATTATATAAATTAGTATCAAATTCATATTTCGAGTACTAGGTACTCGATTTTAATATACCGTCGGCATACTGGGCTAATGTTGACTTTGGTCTTGTTTATGTCAATTCTAATCCTGAACCAGCAAATTTACTAGTTTCCTATTTTAGTTATCATAATCTTAAACAACTGTGTCATATTCCTAATGAAAATAATATATTTTTAGATCTATTTTTTTCAAATATTAATTTTTCTGTTTCAAAAGCAATAGATACAATTTTCCCTATAACCTACCATCATATTCCTTATTGCATTTCAAAAAATTTCACTGATAACATTAAGTCTATTAGTTATGATGAGTATATCTATGATGTCTTAAGTACAGATTATTTGTCTTTGAACCAGCATCTTGCGTCAATTGATTGGATCAATGTATTAAACGTCAATGATATCGATCTTATGCTTGAGTTATTCTATGATGTTTTGTATATTGCTGTGACACTGTTTACACCAATTAAACGCATGAAGTGCTCAAAATATCCTTGTTGGTATAGTAAAGAACTTATTAAATTAGTTAATGATAAAAAATTGGCTCATAAACGTTATAAGAGGTTTCAAACTTCTGAAAATTACGCTCATTTTAAACTATGTGATCATTTAAAACACAATTTATATAACAATTATATTGAATCTATTAACACTAAAATTTCAGCGAATCCTAAAAGATTTTGGAATTTTGTAAGGGCCACAAATCGCGATTCTGGTATTCCTGGTGAAATGTTTTATAATAATGAAACTAGCAGTGATGGTCCTGAATGTGCTAATCTTTCCGCAAAATTTTTCTCATCGGTTTATTCTTATGACAAGCCTATACATTCACCTGTATTTAATAAAAGTAATGTTATCATCGACATTCCTTAGAATATTTCTAAAATTGAAATGTTTAACGCAATCAATTCACTGAAACCGTGCAATAATCCAGGCCCTGATGGCATACCACCTAATGTTATTAAAAACTGCATTTGTTCTTTGACTACACCATTGTTTTTTTATTTTTAATTACTCTTTTGACAAAAGTGTTTTTCCTGTTGTTTGGAAACGGAGTTATGTAATTCATATATTTAAATCTGGCAATAAAAAAGATATTAGTAATTATAGAGGAGTAACCATTCAGTCTACTATACCTAAGCTGTTTGATAAGCTAATATATATTAAACTGGATTCGATGACTCGCCAAATGATAATAGAGGAACAACATGGTTTCCGAACTGGTAGGTCCACAACTACAAATTTGTTAATTTTTTCATTCGAATGCCATTAATGTCTTGGAAAATAATTCCTCGATGGATACAGTCTACATGGATATTTCCAAAGCTTTTGACAGAGTATGTCATGTTACACTAATATCCAAATTACAATCGAATGGGTTTAGTCAATCCATTATTGCATGGTTTCAAAACTTCTTAAGTGGTCTTTCTCAATGTATAAAAATTAATAATCATCTATCTAAAATATTTCATGTTCCTTCAGGTGTACCGCAAGGGTCGCATTGTGGTCCTTTATTATTCCTTCTGTTTATAAATGACATATCACATGCTATTAACAACTCAAATTTTCTGCTATTTGCGGATGATTTGAAGATTTTTAAAGAAATACGTAATATTCAGGATTGTAGACTTCTTAAAAGCGATATCTCATCTATAGCAAATTGGCGTTGTGCTAATAGACTTAATTTTAACATTGACAAATGTAAATTTATGGCTTTCTCTAGGAAGAAACAGGTTCACCATTTTGATTATTGTTTTAATAATGCAGTTATTGATAAAGCCGACATATTCAAAGATCTCGGAGTCCGGTTTAATAGTAAATTGAGTTTTGTTCACTATATTAACTATATTTGTAACCGAGATGCTAAAATGTTAGGTTTTGTTAAGCGTATGTCCACAACTTATCAGTTTCTTCTATTAAAATTGTATATTTTGCATATTTTCGCTCGCACCTCGAGTACGCCTCTAGTGTTTGGTCGCCTTATCAATTAAAATATATTAATTAAATAGAAAATATTCAAAGTGCGTTTATTAAATTCATGTCTTTTAGGTTAAGTTTTGACTCAACCGTGGATAGTGAATTTATAATTAATATTTTACATATTGATCATTTATGTTGTAGAAGAGTATATGCAGTTATGTCAATTTTGTATAAATTGTTATAAATGGTGAGATACAATGTTCTGTTATTCTGTCTATGCTGAGTTTCTACATCAAATCTGACAATCGTCGTAGCCGTCATATGCCTATTTTTCGTATGCCTTTTCATAGGACAAATTATTGGTATAATAGTCCTATCAATCGGTTTATGCGCACATGCAATAGGTTATCTACTTTTAATAGGTTTGACTTATTTTGTAATTCTTTACCCACTTTTCTTGAGACCATTAAATCTTTGAAGTTTTGTCATTAGTATTGTTTAATATTATTTAATGCACTTCTGTTTGCTATTTAGTTTTATTTTTACGTCTTTGTATTTATATGTATTTTTTTAAATCTATCTATATATTTTAATTTTATATTATCACTTTGTACAATGGATATATCCGTCAATAAATGATTATTATTATTATTACTAATTATCAATGGTTTGTGAAACAGTTTAACCAAAAATGCAAGAAAAAATACAAATATGTATGTGTTCTTAAGTTTTGTAAAGATTATATTAATAATAAAAACGCCGGTAAATTCCTTTCTTCGCTGTTATAATTTAAGCACTAGATGTATATTTCGGACACTATGTGTCCATTATCAATAGTTGATTAATCTAGTGCTTAAACCGCGTTGTTATTAAACATAAAAATTGTATTATTAGTTTGACGGATTATTTTTGAAATTTACTTTGATAATAAGCTTAACAGAGTCTTGTCTAAGGGGATTAAATGTGTGTTTAAGAGATTACACTTGTGTTATGCATTTCTAATGCTGCTTGCATGTTTATTCCATGTTTGTTTGATTTTTTCAAGTCATAATATATAATAAAAAAAGAAATATGGCCCGTTTCAGAATTATGACTAAAGCGTATTTACCTGCTTTTATTTTTGATTATTTTTCTGTAAACTTCCCATTATTTGTCCTTAGATTCATTACATGCTATTTTATAAATTACTGACTCTTATATAAACAGTAGTTATAAATATTTCAGTATAATTAGTGAAATATTGATTTAAAATTATTATTTATTAGATAAAATAAGACTGTAAATATTTTTAGTTTAAATAGCTTCTATAGCCCGAATTTAATTCTGAATATAATACAAATAACTGACGCGTAAAGACAAACGAATGGCGTTATTTTAAGCACACTACATTGCCAAATAAAAATAAATAAGCCATTTTAATATCTGAATTATTTATCATACGATTAACATATATTCATAGAGTAATTGATGATGTGCTATTTCTGGTGCTTTGTCAGGAATGCAGGATTAGCTCTATTATACATAAGGGCTGAATGTGGTTAAAACGAGAGAGATATCGACCGTATCCGGGTCTCTAACAGGTGGAACTCACGCCAGGATCACATTAACCCAGGAGCCCGGACTCGTCCTCGTTCGATGTGTTGTTTCCAGGACACGCTCTTGTGCTGCCTCTAATTCGCTTTATATTATTTTATAATTAACTACACTTTATATACATCACTTACTAAACCCATGCAATCATATTAATCAAATTAAATCCAATCTGACGTATTAATAGAATGCAATAGGATATTCATTTAGTAACCATAATAAATAGGTCATCGAAAAAAAAATTACTCCCTGATAATAATAAATATTATCGTGTGTCCAAACGCAATTACTTATTTACGATAATATAGGACGTGGTAGTTCATGGTTATAAATTAAGTAGTATATAGATCAAGGACTGTAGGCCTGCCGAGAATAAGTAGGGCCGAAAATTTAATTATTGGGCGAGTATAAAAAAATTGTGTTATGTCCATATTATTATTTCTACATTACAAAATAATATTCTATATATGGTAAAGCAATGTAAGCATTAATGATACATAATATTTATACTGCTAACTTAAAAATCGATATATTGTTAAATTAAAATAAGCTTTTAGGTATTTACATTGTGAACTTTCAGAAGGAATTTATTATTCAAATGCAACATATCTTACTACTACTTAATATATACTACTAAAAAAACCCACGACTACTGTGATTAGTATAAATTTCCTTATGAGATAGGTTTCTTTAAATAAAGATTTTAAAACAAAAATTACAAATATTTTATGGTATAAAAACTGCATTAACAATTATAACAAATATTTTTGGCCTGTAATTTTATTTTGCAACAATCATATGGATTAATTTTGTAATTACACACAAATTTAATTTATTTCAATAGGTAATAACAAATAATATATTCAGTAACTAAAATAATTCTAATTATTATTGTAATTGTAGTGGATATGTCTTTCTGCTTTTTGGATAGCACAAAGTATGTTGCCTGAAAGATAATGCCAATGTATGCCAATTGTCAGAAACATTACCATATTTTTACCAGCTAACCTTAATCGTGATTAATCGAAATTAAAATCGTCTGCTAATATTTAATATTTTCCCCTCCTGTCATATTAATTTCGTACTTTATAGGTTTTAATGACAGTGGTCCATTATCAAGAATAATGTACGAACGTAATTTTAATAGGTTATTGTATATAAAATTCGAATAATAAGCGCGCTTAAAATCGGGCAAACCTAGAGCTCTTCATTTTTGACCATGTTTTTGTATGATGCTTAGGCTTTACTAATCTGAATTGATGAGGCTGTTACCTGTTATAACTCCATATGACCTAATAAAATACTGACACAGTATATGAATTCAAAATGGTTTTGAAACTATATACTGTGTCGGTATTTTATTAAATTTTACTAATCTCTAGACCTTCCAGGTAGTTGAGATTTTCCCTATATTACTTAAGTAAAATATTTTACAATTATGTGTGCTAAAATAATGATTATAAGTTACAAAATGTTTAACAAAACCAGTAGTATGCTTATTATTAAATATTTCTGTGCGATGTTCTTTTAATCGTGTATCAAGACCGACTTGTTTGTTCTGCGTATAAAGCGTCACATTCTTCACATGTTATCTCATATATTCCACTTCTTTTTATCTTATTGTTTTCGGGTTTAATTATTTATTAGCAGTTTTGCTAAATTAATTGAATTGGTCATAGTAATATTGTATTCTTTACTGTTTAATGTATTTTTGATTTTTTGCAAGAGATGTGTTAAATATTGCAATCTTGCCCCATAAAGACAATTTCTTCCAATTAGACAACTGGGGAGAAAGTTTTATAGAAATTTATACCTTATTTTTCCTAGAGCCCTTGGCCACTAGTTGTGCACGATACCGAACTTCACCTCGAACGTCATATTTTTTTAAAACCCATTTGCAATCCACTGCACAACCGGTGATTGGCAGTTGGTTAGATCCTGGGCATGCGCATCATAAAAGGACTTTACCTCTTCTCAAATGGCCATCCATTAGGGGTCGTTGTCTCGTCTTGACACTGCCTTATTCACCGTAAGGGGGTCACATTTTAGAGTTGTATCTGTTACACATAGTTTAGTTTAGTTTATTATACTTTAGCTTCTTTCTTAGAGAATACATAAAAAATACAAAAATATTATATAAAATATACAAACATTTGAATAGATGAAGCTGGGCGGAATTTTTTACTGGTATATAGTGGGAGTCCCTCTTTAAGCCTATATTCATCTTTTGGAGATTATTATGTAAAATACATATATATAGAAGTACACATGTTAGGTCTAGTTTATGCCCGAAAAATTGAATGACAAGATCTCTTCAAGACTGTAAAAACAGTTACTTTTTAAGATACGTTTCATAGTTCTCAAAAGATTTCGGTTTGGGTTTTCTGGCTGACCTTCTTACCGCTTCTAAATAATCTTCATTTGTTACCTGACGTGTTTCTTCATCATCTAGGATTTGTTCTTCTGCAGTTTCTTGTTAGTTTTCAATGTTAGTTCCAACTGAATTTAAGATTCTGACCAATACGCTATCAGTTTCATTCTCCATTAGAATTACATCTCTACCGATGATTACCTTATTCCTGATTTTGTAATACAGTTTATATTCTTTCGTGTGATCACTGTAGCCCAAAAGAATAATCTTTCTGGATTTCTTAACCCATTTGATTCTCTGCGCTTTTGGAATATGCATCATAGATTAGCTTGAAAAAATACTTATGTTGCTTATATCAGGTTTTGTGTTGTTCCATATTTCAAATCGTGTTTTATCCTTTATTCCTAAACAAATTGATGTGTTCCTTAAATTTGCGGCAGTGTTCACAGCTTCTGCCCGAATTTTTTTTTGAAAATTTATATCGGAAAGCCCCTTCTGCCAAAGTTCTGTTGATTTTATTCTGATAGGTCATTTTGTTTTGCAGTGTATGGTGCTGTTTGGTGTATTAGGATGATTCTTAAGAGTGTTACCAACCTGATCTTGTTACGAAACGCGCTTTCTTTCGCAGAGCAATTTGTCTCTAAATCCAGTAACTTAGACTTGATGGCAGTCTATTCATCCTCTTCAATAGCGGAAGAGGAATAAAAATCCTGCAGGTGAACCTTCAACACGCAAAAGCCGCATCGGCAACGCTGTGTAGGAGGTTCAACAAAGAAGGCATAGATATAGCCCTCCTGCAAGAACCTTGGTTACTCCGAGGGAACCGGTGGCCTAGTGGGTAGAGTGCCTGCTCACGGGCCACACGGTTGTGGGTTCAAATCCCAGCCGGGCGGTGGATTTTTCTAAAGGAAGAATTCTCCGTCCGGATCCATGGATGTTCGTGTATGTCCCTCATTGGTATCACAACGGGCCTATCTAGGCCTAAGTGTGCATCTCTTCGCGGTGCACGAAGAGGTGCTGCCACACCAACCTAACCTAACCTACTCCGAGGGAAAATAGCAGGCCTAGCGCCACAACACTCTCAGGTAATATACAGACCAAACGCCGAAAGGCCAAGGGCATGCATAATTCACAGTGATAGAGTCAAATGTACTCTAATACCGCAATTATGCACTGAAGATTCTGTTACAGGCATTATGTCGGCCAGGACGGAGGAAGGAGAGAGGAGCTGGGTCATCTGCTCACCCTACTTCCCAGGAGATGAGAGAGAATGCCCTCCGCGATTTCTAAGCGAAATAGTTGCATACTGCGCGGAGAAGGCATACCAACTCATAATAGGGTGCGACGCCAATGCGCATCACACGCTCTGGGGTAGCTCGGACATCAACAAACGAGGTGAGTCTTTACTTAACTTTATCTCCGCAGAGGGACTTATAGTGACCAATATCGGCAATAAGACCACGTTCATCACGAAAAACCGTAAAGAAGTACTAGTCCTAACGATCTGTACCGGGAAAGTGAGTGATAGTATAGCGAATTGGCATGTGTCAGAAGAACCATCGTGCTCCGACCACAGGCAAATCCGCTTCGATCTAGTCACATCTCTCATGACGAACAAGTACAGAAACCCAAGAGAGACGACCTGGGTAGGATATAAAGAGTCCCTCAGAGAAGCTCTCAAGGGAGGTACAGCATCGCAAGAGAGATTGATGGGCTGGAGCTGGCAGTGGAACAAATCAATGACGCCATCAGGACGGCTTATTTGAAAAACTGCCCGGAAAAAACAGCCAAGCAGAGGGGCTGCGGAACAGTCTGGTGGAACCAGAAACTCGAAAAGATGAGGATCGAGGTTCGAAGGCTATTTAATAGGGCCAAAAACAACCAGGACTAGGACACCTACAGAGGAAAGCTCACTCAATATAACAAAGAAATCCGAAAAGCCAAAAGGGACTCGTGACGGAAGTTCTGCGAGGAGATTAACGACACTTCTAGAATTCACAAAGTTCTGGCTAAGGACGGCAGTGCTGCCAAAGAGGTAGGCTTCCTCAAGAAACCGGAAGGAACCTACACAGAAACAATAGAGGAAAGTCTCAAGGAACTATTAAAAGTCCACTTTCCAGCCTCAAAAATTCTGGCAGAACACAACAAGCCAGACAATCCCAGCCAAAGACCTAAAAGGCCCGACCGAAAGGACTGGAGATTAGCCTTATTAAATGGGCCATCAGCAGGTTCCAACCTTACAAGTTCGCGGGACCGAATGGGATTTATCCCATTCTGTTACAAATGGGCATAGAGGAATTGGTGCCGCACCTGTCAAAAATCTTCAAAGCCTGCCTGGCATGGGGATATATACCAAAATCATGGCAAAGCGTAAGGGTAATCTACCTGCCGAAGGTAGGCAGAATAGCTGACCTAACGCCAAAGACATACAGACCTATCAGCTTATCTTCATTCTTACTAAAAACAATGGAAAGACTGATTGATATTGATTGACATAAGGGACGAGATACTGTTAAAAGATCCCCTCAACAACAGGCAATGTGCATATCAGCCAGGTAAGTCAACGGACTCGGCGCTGGACGATCTAAACAGGCTCATCACAAAGTCATGAGAAGACAAAGATATAGCCATGGCCACATTTCTGGATATAGAAGGGGCGTTTAACAACGTCACAAAAAACTCTCTCGTGGAGGCACAAGCAAGGAAAGGAGTCCCGTCAAGCCTTTACCAATGGACCAAGGCCAGCCTAGAGAAAAGGACAATCATATTCACTTTGGGGGTGCCATACCATTAAGGCTAAGGCAGGGGTGGGCTGCCCACAAGGAGGAGTGCTATCTCCACTGTTATAGGCTACACTAGTAGATGACCTTCTAGGAAAACTGTCTAAAGAGGACTTCAACTGCCTAGGGTACGCGGATGACTTAGCCATTGTCATCAGGGGCCGGTTCGCGGGAGTTGTCTCGGAGCGAGCACAAAGAGCCCTAAACATAGTAGACAATTGGTTCAAACAGGAGCGATTGACAATCAATCCACAAAAAATACAAATTGTCGTATTTACAAAAATACGAGCATTGCAAGGCCTAAAGCCACTGAAGCTCGGGGGTACGGAAATCCCCCTCGTAGGGGAGGCAAAGTACCTGGGAGTAACCTTTGACGCCAAAATGACGTGGAGACCACACACTACAAAAGCCATTAAAAAAGCAACAATATCATTGGACAGGTGTCGCAGAATGTGCCCTAAGCACCACCACAACAGCAGCCCTAGAAACCATCTTGAACATATCACCATTACAGGCGCCCATAATCCGATTACACGGAAAAACGCACCAATGGCTAGAAGACGAGCTGAAGGCTAACGCGATTACAGCAATGCCTAGCGATGCCATGGTGAAAAAATACAAATTCGAGAAGAAATACAAGGTTCTAATCCCACAAAGAGAAGACTGGGTCGAAGGCCAACCTACTAAAGCAGAATCATGCTGGTTTACGGACGGCTCAAAGACCGACAAAGGGGTAGGAGGTATATACGGCACAAAACCCGAGACAAAGATTTCTGTCAGTCTCACCAAGGACACCACGGTGTTCCAAGCAGAGGCGATAGCTCTTCACCACTGCACAAGAGAAATAGCAAGACAACACACCAAAAGTAGGTCAATTGCTATATTCTCCGACAGCCAGGTGCTACTAAGAGCACTAAGCTCGACACAGGTCGAATCTAAGCTAGTGTGGGACTGTATACGCGCTCTTAACCAACTTGGCTGTCACAAAAAAGTAACAATCACATGGGTCCCAGAACACGGAGGACATCCGGGAATGACATAGCAGACGAACTGGCCAAACAAGGCTCGTCAAAAGCAGTAATTGGCCCGGAACCCTCTTGCAGAATCTCCAAAACCGCAGTCAAACGATCCATAAAAAAATGGGTGGAGACACAGGCCCATACCTGGTGGACGAACTCACCAGGACAGAGACAGGCGAAACAGTTCCTTAAGAAACAATCGCCAAAATTCACGACCGAACTCCTGAACCAAGACAGGAAAATGTTCAAAACAATAGTAGGCCTGATAACAGGACACTGCAAGCTCAACAAACATATGAGCAAAATAGGCCTGGTGGAAGAAACACCATGCAGATTCTGCCTAGAGGAAGAAGAGGACTCGTTCCACATCCTATGCCACTGCGAGGGTCTAGCAAGGATTAGATATCAAAAGCTAGGCACTACAAACCCAAGCCCCTCTGGCAGGGCTAATAGGACTAATCAAAAAGGACAAAGCTAGAGCTGGTCATCTGAGATAAACAGGGATCCATAATAGACCTGAAAATGTCGCGGTGGAATAGGCGCTGGTGCCACCCATATAACATCTATCTATCTAATGGCAGTCTAGCATTCGGGGATAATATAAGCACGATCAGAGGATCAGAGGAGAAAATCTTTCAGGCAAACCTGCTAGTAGAAGCATCCCTTTTCCAGTACGTTTTAGCTTCTGTTCTGTTACCATAATTTGATTTACAAATTCCGTAATGGAATTAATCTTTCGCACAATTTTTCTAACGTTTTCAGGAGACTAATTGAGCGGTGTGATTTGGATAGTGTATAATCTATACGACCAGGTTTTGGTATGAAGATAACTTTTACTTCTCTTCATGCTAGAGGGATGTATCTGAACGCAATATATGCCCTGAAGATTTTGGCTAGGTGGGCTGATAATATGTGCAGCCCCCATTGGAGGAGGGCCGGGAATACACCGTCCAAGCCTGGTTCAAATGGTAGAAAATTAAATAATAATTTAAAAATACGAAAACATTTCGTGACATTTCCACAACGAACTGAAGGATTTTAATACATTTTATTATTCAATTATTCTCTAAGTGGGTATTTTTCCTTAATCCCGAACGTAATGATTTTTGTACATGCCTGAGTAAGTTATTTACATTTCATTATATTTATTATTATATTTCATTATATTTATTTTAGTAAATGTTTTTATTTGTATTTAAAATCATTTTCATAATAAAGCTGTACTGAAGAGAGCGAAAGTTTGAAACACGTGTCTGCAGATGATTATAAACTTGAATGCTAGATTTTTAATTGCTATTGCTAATTTAATTTAATGAAATCAGTTTAAATTCAATATTTGTTCATATTTTTTCATATTATAGCCACATTTAAACAATCTAAAATACACTTTATTCGTTTATTAGCTTATTCAACACAAATAATTTCATTCAAATTAGTGTTGCTTTGATAGTTGTACTATTCGTAACACGCAAATTAATTTTGTTTTATTCAATGTCTATCGAAGTATTAGCTAGAGAAGTAGTTGTTTCAAAATTGATTTGTTTTGTAGTCTTAGTAAGACTCATTGTTGTAGATTTACGAAATGTTTTCGTATTTTTAAATTATTATTTAATTTTCTACAGCGAACTGAATGATTTAGTTTAGAATATAACACATTTTGTTTTGTTTGTATTTAATGATAGTTGATTAATTTTAAACCATTCATTGAGAATATTGATATATTTTTCAAATTCTAATTTAATTGCTGGATAGTCCGGACGTGTAATGATAATAGCTGTATCATCCGCGTACGTTATAATACTATGTTCGCAATGCCGAAATTGATAATTAATGTCATTAATGTATATGACAAAAAGTCAGGGTCCCAAAATACTACCCTGAGGTATACCCTTGATCACCGTTTTGTTATTCGACCTAATTTCCACACCATCTATATTAAGTTTAACTATTTGTTGTCGTTTTTTTAAATATGATTTGAACCAAGAGAGAGCGATTCCCCTAACTCCATAGCATTCTAACTTTTTAAGAAGTATAGTATGATCGATGCTATCGAAAGCTTTCGATAGATCAAGGAACATACCACATGCAATATATTTATACTCCAGTGCCGTCAAAATGCTATTTGTGCAGTCGTATAATGCAGTTTCAATGCTTTCTCCTGGCATAAATCCATGTTGACAATTGTTAAATAAATTACAACTTTTAAAGAAATTTAATAAGCGTGAATAAACTAAACTAAATGCTCTATTATTTTAGAAAATGATATTAGTACACTAATCGGTCGATAATGTTTTAATATATTTGGATCACCATGTGTATATATTGGCGTAACGACTGATATTTTAAATGATTCTGGAAATATTCCGCTTCCTAAGGATTTGTTTATAAGTTGGAGCAACGGTGTATTAATTCTAGACTTGATATTATGAGGTGCATTGGAATATCATCGGTACCACAGCTATCTAAATTTTTCATGCCAAGAATGTAATTGCGTAATTCGATTTCTGTAACCGGATACATGTAAAAAGATTTTGTATTTTTTATATGACGGTATAACAAATAGTTTTGATTTGTATCAAGTGCATTATCGGCAATATTCACAAAGAATTCATTGAAAGCATGAGCCAAATCTTTGTGTATTTCCACATCTGGAAATATATTATGAGTTGATGTTTTACCTCTTTCAGCATTTATTATTTTTCACTTTTCCTTGGATTTGTTTTTGGAAATGTGAATTTTATTCTGGATATATTGTTTCTTGTCGAGTTCTAGTAATTCACAGTATACTTTTTGGCAATATTTAAAATTAGGCCTGTAACTTGCATCTAATTGTGATAGCGCTCGATATAGTGATAATTTATGTTTCATTTCTAATAATTCGGGAATTAGATAAGGTATTTTATTTAAATGTTTTCTTATGTGTTTTTTAGTATAGGGAAAATTTGCGTTAACATAAATATGGAACGTATTTAAAAATGCACTACAACTACTATTTATATCGTCTGCTAAAGAATATTATTCCAATTTTCTTGTGATATGCTACTTATAATTGTGTTAAGGTTTGTGTCAATGAATGCTCTATATTGATAGAAACGTTTCTTTAAGGGACTATTTTCCGTTATTACCTCCAATAAAATTGAACAATGATCTGAGAATCCTTGATGGGATACATAAGATTTGTACATTATAAAATTTATAAAATGGTCGTAAACAATAATATTGTCAAGACATGTAGTAGAATATTGCGTAATTCTTCTTGGTTCTTGAATAATCAATTGGGATCCATATGAGGTTATAATATTATAAAAGTGGGACGAAGTTCTACATTTTACTAATGTATTTATGTTAAAATCTCCTGTTACAATGTATGGGCAATTTAATTTATTTAATATTCATTTAATAGAGTTTCAAATTTAAAGAGAAACAGGTCTATATCACTTAAAGGAGATCTATATATACATATAATGGCGCATTTCGCATTTGCAATGTAAGTCCACACCGCACACATTTCAAAGACCAAGTATTCAGATGTAATGTTATAACACCGCATTTCTTCACTGAATTTTGTATATATATATATATATATATATATATATATATATATATATATTGCAGATCCTCCATGGTATCCAGAATTCCTACAGAAACTGTCGACTAGATTATAGTTCTCAATGCTACAGTTCTTCAGTTCCATATCGCTTAGCCAATATTCTGTAATACAGATGATCTTGACTGTAATTGTTAATTCATTTATGCTTGTATTTAAACACTGTACTTTATGGTAATATATATTTAAGTTACTTCGGTTTTCACATTTTGCATCTTTTATTGGTATATTTGTGATTTCCTCTTGTTCGGTATGTTTACTAGGTTTGGACGAAATGGAAAACGATTAATAGCAGCATTATTGGGCCATACATTCGGTTGAATAATATCGTTTGAATATTCCATTGGAACAGAAACGAATAATACTCTTCTGGATGTCTAAATTGCAATTTTTCGCATTTAGAGTTTGTTGTTCCATTATCATTCAAATGTTTAATGATATCGCCCGGGCTTGTGTCTGGCTGTAATCTGTATACATGATAGTGATAGAATCGTATGGCTTCTTTAATTATACTATTTTCCGATGAACCAAAAATAAATTGATTTTACTGATCTACGTTTGTTCCTTACTTTTATCCAGCCCTCGTGTGATTCCTCTGTTTCCATTTTTAATAAATCTTCTTTTGAATTGAGACGGTTTCCTATGTCCCTATAAATTTGGAGCGCTTGCTTATTAGTCTGAGCTGGCAGATTCTTAGATACATAGGTGTTGCTCTTATTGCATATGGGAGATTTAATAATGATTTTTTCTTTTTGACGATCAAGTTGTTTCGGAGGACTATGCAGTAAAGTATTCTTCTCTTCAAGAGATGGCGCCTTGCTTGTGTTCACAGATAACTGTTTGTGTATATTTTGGATTTTCTTATTGGTTACCTTTTTTTCAAAATCATTGATCTTTAAGGTTAGTTGTACTATTTTATTATTTTTAGCTTCAATTTCCTGACCTTGTTTGTGTAGTTGCTCCTTTAATCCCTGAATTTCTTTCTTCAGTAGAATAAGTACTTGTAAACTAATCCGCTGAATTCCATTTTTCTCACATTTTAAACATGCGGTTATGCCAAACTTGTCATCCGATTTTATACAATTCTGATAATAGTATAAATCACAAACACTGCACTGTTCTTGATTTTGTAAGATTACTTCCTTGCAGTTATTACATATTAATTCTGGGTTTATTAACACTGAGTTGCATGAGTTTAAATCACTTTCGCTAACGGAACGACTAATCTTACTCGCCACCATGATAACTAGCTTAAGAGAATTGGTGTATGTAATAGATCATTTCAGTTATTATGGCCATTAGTTATTGACAGGAATTATAAAAAACAGTAGTACCACCACTTAAAAACAAAAATATTTTTTTATTGGTGCATCCAATAAAAACTAAAATATACTGTTTCAAAGATCATTTAATTTAATAGCTTTTTTGTCTCTTAATAATATTTGGTATCTTGTACGGTTTTCGCACAAAAAATAAAATATGAATATAGTATGCTCATTATGCTGCTATTAATATGTAAATCAACTTACTTAAATGAATAAAAATTAAATAATATCCATTTTTAGGTCTATTAGGATACTACAGAAAGTTTATCAAACCATTTATGAATTGTTTAAAAAAAGATTCAAAAATTACACATGACGACAATTTCATAAAAAAATTTAAGTTATGTAAGTCAATATTAACAAACGATCCTTTATTGCAAAATCCTAATTTTGATAAACTCTTTTTATTAACGACAGATGCCTAATCATTTGTAATAGGTGCTGTTCTGTCACAAGGCCTTATAGGTAATGACTTACCGATTGCATTTGCATCAAGAACGCTCAATCATGCTGAACGTATTTACTCAACTATAGAGAAAAAATTCTTAGCCATTGTATGCGCTACAAACAATTTTCGTTCCTATCTCTTTGGTACAAATGTACCATAATAACAGACCATAAACCTCTTCAACTGCTAATGTTTTTAAAAGAGCCTAACGATAGACTAGTATGTTGGACCCACAACATATATAATTCAACAATGAAGTAAAATTTCAAGGATCGAAAAAAAAAACAAAAAAATAAAAATGTTGAGCGCCACTTGATTTTCAAAAATTCTTTAAATTTCTTTCCCTCTCTAAACCAAGAAACTCAAGGAGGAAAATAAAGGTAAAAATAATTAATTAAAAGAACATTTAAATCATATGCAAAATTTAATTAAAGAAATATACATTTATTACTATATTAAGAAAAATAAATTAAATAATAATTGATTAATTCACGAACACTCAATAACATACAAATATCAAAATCGCTTTCAAAAAGAACAATAACCGAATCTCAATTCAATCAAACAAGTAAAAATGTGCGAAACAATCGTTATAAAAAAAAACATAATCCCATCTAAATCAAAATAAATAATCATCAATCAAATTAAGATAGAATGACGTCACTCTTCTTTACATGTGCCATACAATAGTTTTAATTCAAATCTTAATCTAAAGAAAATCGTAACCAAAAAATAATCCCTCTACCCGTATTTTTTCTTTACTACGAATCCTTATTCTAATTAATTCAATTAGTGTAATTGCTTTATAAAATTGTCTTGCTTCTATAAATAATTGGCAAAATTAAAGTAAGAATATCAAATTATTTATCGATCAATTAATGCAACTACAAATTTCCAAATATTAACTAAAGCTAAATAATTTCCTTATCATAAGCGCTAATTTATCATTACGTGAAACAACTGAACAAATTAATTATTTTATAATTAAATTAAAAATCAACAGTTTTTTTTTGGTCACTTATCCGGCGAATTCTTTCGGTTCAATACAACATCTCCTATCTCCAGGATCAGCAAAATATAACTCGATCCTTTCAGAAGTCCGCCCACGCAATCCTTCGAAATCGCCGTGGCAAAAAATTTAACTTCGAACTGCATTATGGAAATCGCCAAAAATTCCAAAAAGGATGGGCTCAAATGAACTTTATTTATATTGTCACAATAATATGTTAATAAACTCCCACGCGGAAAAAAAAAATTATTAGATGTCGAAAATATAAACTTCAATTATCCCTCTCACGAGCGAAATGACAAACGTTAAAATAGAAGATGCTCAAATTATAATTAACAAAAATACGCGTGATTCCTCCTTAAGGTGACCTGTTGACCTTTTTCTAACAACCGCAATTGAATTGAACACACCAAATATTGAGGATTCGTCCCTTACGTCCTTATGGATGCCCAATCGCATAATAGCCGGTGAATATATGATGTGAATTGCAAAAAAATTTATTAGATCGAAATATATAATTTCTATTTATTTTTATCTTCCTGTTAATTGGGTCGCCTATGTTAAATCGCTGTTTTTGAATTTATTAAATTTTCATTAATTTCCTATGGTTCTCTTCTTATCTTAAAATCTGTTCTTGTAAAAAAAAAGGGGTGACGAAACGTGAACGTTACATTATTTTTTGTGTTCTCTCTTTTGTTCAACTTTAAATTGGGTAGCCATTACAACTCACTTTCATATTGAAACCGTATCTTAAAATTAACTTACCCCAATCTTACAATTATAATTATTTGCCTAACCTAACCTACTCCTGCTTGGTAACTTATAACTAACAAATCCTTAAACGGTTCAACTGTATAGAGAGAATATTTGAATTTAAGATATTTGCAAATAAAATAGGAAACTCGAACTCGAAAAAAAACGACCCCAACCTACGGTTATGTATCATAATTATTCTGCCTTTTCTACATTATCTCCAAAATAAAATTTTAAATAATATTTTAGGTGTCAACGCCCTAATCCCTTGCCATTTACATTCTTTACTTCGTACATTAATGGAGAGACTACCTCTGATACCTCATAAAGCACATATTTCGACGCTAACTTAGCTGCGAATTTTTTTGATGGCTTTGACAAAACATAGTTTTTTTCCAAACGAGAATTTCAAATTCCTTTTAGCGTTCTTCTGATATGCTTTCTCTAATCTATCTTTCAATTCGGAATATATGACAGAAAGATTTCCTAAATCCTGCGCAAACTGGTTAGGGTCACTATCTTCAACCTTAATGTTATTTAGTTCGGGCTGAATCCGGTTACCTCGTGTACTGATAATCTTATCGCGTGTCCTATCTCATAAATATGTTCATTCCGATCATTGTTAGAGTTATCCCTCAGATAAACCTAATTGCGATCCCTGCCACCCGGTTCTACCTTTTCGTAAAGTTGACCTGTTTTATTTTATACTTTTCTGACAACTCTTTGATCTTGGACGATATGAATTGTTTGCCGTTATCCATCATAATAATTTGTGGAACACCGAATAAGAGGAATACCTGGTTTTCCATGTAACTACAGACTTTAGAAGTCGTGGCCTTCCTTAAAAGACTCAACAATACGAATTTTGAGAACCACTTCGTCACTACTAAGAGATAACAGTTACCCTTTTTCGATCTAGGTAGAGGCCCAATTAGATCCGTTGAGATCACCTGAAAAGGGATTTGCACCTTTTTTGGCTTCCCATTAATCCTGCCCTGACGACATTTGGTACTTTTTGTTCACCGTATACCCTACAGTTCGTTACATATATTGATACGTAATCGCACATTTTTGGCCAGTAGAACATGTCGCTTACTTTTCTGGGCGTTTTCATGGGCCCATTTTAATACTGTCAACCACTGGGAACTTGGCACTACTAATCTCTATTCTGACGTGTTCGATGTGATGAGAGTCTTACTCTGCACGTATTTATATATTCGCTCTTCTTCCACTCTCCCAGATGGATACTTATCCGGAAACTTACCTATCTTAGCATTCTTTCCTTGGTACCAAGAGTCGGGATTTGTACAATTTACTGTTAGTCATAAATGAACCTTCGCCTACATCCAACGCTACTACATCTCCAACTTGATTTTTATCAGCAGGTGTCCCAGACAGCGCATCTGGCACAACATGAAACTTCCCCTTGTGATGACGTAATTCCATGTCGTAATGGCTTAGCTTCAAAGACCATCTTACTGATCGTCCAGTGGGATCCTTCAATCGCTGAAACCAAAGGAGAGAATAATGATCGGTAATCGCAACAAAACGCGTTCCTTCTATGTAGGGTTTAAATTTCTCTACCGCGAAAATTAACGCTAGACATGCACGTTCCGTAGCGCTGTAGTTCCGCTCGGCTCTCGACAGAGACCTACTCGCAAAAGAAATCATGTGTTCCTCTTCGCCTTGTTTATGTTTATGTTTATTATTCTTTAGCTTACTATCCAAAAATTTAAAAAAATACATATCAATATATGTAGAAAAATTATATGAAACGTACAAAAATTTTGGATGGACGAAGCTGGGCGGAGTTCGTGCAGCAGCGACGATCTTCCACTCTAACCCTCATTTGGCCACGATGCTGAAGGAGCAAATTCTCTCTTGGATATCTGGATTCTTCTATAAATCCTTCTTCGGATTGGGCAAGAACGGCTCCTGTTCCCATATCAGAAGCGTCGCACTGGATACAAAACGGTTTCGAAAAATCCGGACTGGCTAAAACAGGTGCTGTTATTAAGGCTTCTTTTATAGCCTGGAAGGCCATCTCGGCGCTGACATCCCACTAAATAGATTGCCGATTCTTTATCCCTGTTAGACGTGCATTAATTTTTCTACCAATGTAGAAAACTGAGGTATAGACCTTTGATACCAGGAACATAATCCGAGGAACCGTTTAGTTACTGTCACGGTCGTTAGTACTGGATATACCACCATCGCCGCTACCTTATCTGGATCCTAAGTCCACCCCTGTCAACTATATACCCTAAATACTTTAAGTAAGACCTAACAAACTTGCACTTTTTAAAATTGATAGTAAGTTTTGCGTCATCCAAACAACCATGTACTTCCTTTAGCGTATTTTTGGTGCTCCTCAATAATCCTGTTGCATACAATAATGTCGTCTAAATAGACAAACACATTGGGTTCCAGTTCTGGTCCGAATAGTTTGTCCAGACGCTGCTGAGTCTGAGCTGAATTGTGTAGCCCAAAAGGCATAACCACAAACTCATGCAAGCCCTTTCCTGGAACAGCAAAAGTGGTTTTCTCTCGAGAATCTGCGTCCAATGAGATTTGCTAAAATGCGTGCTTCAAATCTACAGCTGAAATTATTCGTGCTTCTCTTAACCTGTTGAGTATGGCATCGACTTTAGGAAGGGGGTAAGCGTCTCTCTTCGTTACCTCGTTCAATCGACGACCGTCAAAACAAAATCTATAATTACCGCTGGACTTCTTCGTTAAAACGACTGGTGAAGACCACGGACTAGAGGAAGGTTCGATCACACCAAATTTAATCATCTCGTTCAATTTCTCGCCCATGATTTTCTGCATGAAGGGTGACAGACTGTAGTGCCTTTGTTTGACTGGCTCTATACTTCCAGTATCAATTGTATGAGTTATTTAGATAGGTTTTTGAACAGACCGACCATAGACTCCAACTTCGTCTTTTCGTCCAGACTTAGATTTGAAAACTCGATAATACCATTTTCGTCTTTTTCCACGAGGTTACGTGCTTCTATAGAGCTAATCGAATTACCTAACAACACTATTCGTAAGCCCAAATCCTTCATTGCATCAGCGCCTAATATTAGCGTATTCATTATCTACGTAACAACTAAAGCGTTAACCTAATACAACAAAAATAGAACTAATACACCCTTTTGAACAGAAATACTGTACGACTTTCAACCACTGGTCTCATTCGTTTCTTTGGGTCTGATTTGGACACAATCTGTGGCGACCCTTGGACAGCCCGAAATCTAGTTTTTTGAAGAAACCTGTTCATTAAGTGTTTCTTTACCGTATTTCGCAATATGGCCCCTTTTTCGACAACGGTAACATATTAGAGAGGATCTCGGGTAACATATCAGAGAGGATCTTGATCTATCTTGAGCCTGCTCAGCACGCCTTCCTTGGACATCATTTCTGGTTGCTGTAACCGGATTATCTGCCTCTAATTTTCTGCACAAATCTGCCAGTTGGTGAATACTCGTAATCTCATGGAGACTGAGACTTTGTCGAATCCTCCACACTTGAGATACTTCATCAGGTGGATTACTTAACCTAGAAAATTTTTGCACAAGGGACGCTATATAAATAGCAACTCTTTCAGTTCGCACTTGTTTCCTATTGATATTATCTTCCAGGAGACTGTCATTGATGTTTGGTGGAAGAAAAACTGCTTTTAAGGCCGCTACTAAGGAATCCCAATTAGAAAGTACGCTCCTTTTGGGCCTAAACCATTGAAGAACGTCCCCTGAAAATAAATCCGCCGCTGATCGAAACAATTCATCCTTTGAGACTCCCTGGGCTTCTCTCAGCTCTTCGACTCTTCCTAGAAATTCCAAAAGTGACGATCCACCGTCAAATGTGAGACAGAAACGTGACATACCTTGCGGTTATTTCCTATAGGCTTAGAGGGAGAACTTTTAACAAAAGACACACCCTTTTCATCTTCATCGTCTTCGCCAGATGCGACTCCTTCTCCAGCTAAAGATGAGTGTCGACCATCTTAAAATCTGTTCTTATAAGAAAAAAGGGGTGACAAAACGTGAACGTTAAAACATTCAAACTAGTATTGATTTGATATATCCGCTATTTGTAACAGGCAAATTACCTTTGTGTAATTCAATTATAGATGATGTGTTTTGTATTTTTTACATCATTAGCTAAATTATATTTCAAATTATAATTGAAACAGAAATACGGATTCTTCTAATTATTTTTAATGGTATATCGATCGCTTTTCTATTTTTTAAATATAAAAATATGTATTCTTTGTGGGTTTACTCAGGTGAATTTCCGGAAATGATATGATGCGGCTTTGTTCTTTCTTTCATTCAAAACTTGATCAAAGAAACATTTGTAAAAGATTATAAATAAATACACAATTTAAATAGGACGTACATATTATTGAAATAATTCTATAGATTTACATGTCTTAATTTAATTAAATGAGTATACTGAAATTCTTGAGAACATTGTCTAAATAAATGAAAATTCAACGTTTAACACATTTCATTTCACATTTGCTGCATTAGGAAATAAATAATAAAATTGTTTTTTTGCAGCCAGTACATTATTTAACATATTATATTACTCAACATAAACTGAAGAATCGTAAACGTGTAATTATGTGATAATATATAAATATTTCTTCCTTTCAAATTTTATTTCGATATCACTAAAAATTCCAGAGATATTAACTTGGTTCCATACATATGCCAATATGTTTTCTTCTTCTTAATTGTTTGTTGACAATCGAACCATTTAACAAATCATTAATTAAATTCGTACCATTTTAATTCTTTCTGTTAATTTTTATTCGTTAAATCTTTTTTATAAAACTAATATCTCACGTAAAAATAATTTATATGTGAAATTACTTTAAAATGACTGAAAATAATGTTGTGTAATCTGGTCGATTAATAAAAGTCCTCTATTCATGGGTACAAACTTGACCGTAGACTTAATTAAAAGTGATTGAAATTAGTTAATTAATTTGAAGTACCCTTGTATAATACTCGATGTACACTTCACTTGTCTGGTAAGTGATTTTTCCTGTTCATTAGGGTAATTGCTTCTGTTTTAATAGACTATCAATATAAATTACTAGCTTCGATTAATCCAATTAATTAAACGTCGTGATTGTAATTAATAATTCTAGCGGATAAGCGGAATTACTTACGACTTTTTAAATGAAATTAGCAATTAGTAAGTTTTAGAGCTATTGTGTCCTTCTGCAATCACATAATTATAATTCATTTGGAAAGTTCTGGGAGTACGTGAGTTTCGCATAATTTTAGTTTTTCGTAGGACCGATAAAAAAGGTATAATTTGTTATAAAGAAGTATTTCGCTGATCATTAAATTCATAGAAAAGGGCCACAGTGTTGGCCTCTAACCAAATTTAGACACACGAAAGAAAACAATACATTAGAACTAACAAGGGTCGGGCTGCAATCAATATAAGATTGTGATGTTGAGTGTAGTTTATTATCATAGTTCGCTGGTGCATAATTATAAGATTAGGTCGGCGACCCGGAATAAATCTATAAAATTGGTGGATCCCTTTAGAATAAGTTAAGTTATTATTCTGTTTTAGGAAAATAATGATTATAATGTGGAACCGGTAATATGTTCTTATTCATTGTGAAGTAAAAAAACATTACTTGTTTCCTTAAAATTATATCACAAATAAATAAATAAAATAAACATTAATAACAAATTGGCATGTACAGTAAACGTAAAACAAATTAAAAACTGCTCAGCTCAGTTAACTGGTTCTCCTTCTATCTCTAAATTCGGGATTTATCGATTAACGTGTGTACTAATGGAAGTTTTAATATCGTTTCCGCTATAGAGAATAGAACCCTGCTATATAACATTCTCTAATACATATTAGGAGAGCGAATCTCTTACACGTACTGAAAAACTACAGTGCGACTACGTATTTTCTCTCAAAAAAGCAGCTTGTATAGCTTTCTATTTATGGATTAGATGGTAAATGGAGACATTGTGTTTCTAATATCGGGACTGATAGTGTACGTTTAATTCTCGTAACTCGAGGATGTACTACTGTAGCTTCTCTCTATATTGATGAGTACTCCCCTCTTTTCCATATTTGATTGTGAAGTATTAGAATACTTTTCTAAAAGTAAACTTTAAATCATTTTCTTTGAGATAGTATTGGGTCGGGACAAAGGTATTTGTTAGTACAAAGTTCTTCAAATTTTTGTATTGTAAATGATAAAAAAATTGTTAAAAAGTTAATTGAAATTTCTTGCACGCCCTTCCTACACACGAAATCAGAAGAATACTTGGAATAATTAGTTGAGCTGTAGAAGTGCTTATTTAATGGCTTCTCTGCCGCAGAAGGCTTCAATGCATAGGCCAATAGGCTAAGGTAATAAAATTTTTAGAGTTAGTTATACAGTTATATTCAATAGAGATATAGTAGAATACTCTACGACTTTAAGAAGATCCGTCTTCAGTGAAATATCTGTGAAAATTGTCGCCTCTCTTAGGAGTATACCTCCTCCTTCCTGGGTGTCTTAAATTCTCTAACTGAAAACATGTTTTGACAACAAAAGTGTGTTTCTTAGAGACAAATACAGAAGGTCTTGTACCTTGTTATAATTATTTTCAATTCCCAGTAGTGCGATAAACATCTATTATAATTTCATTGAACTATTTATTAAAGTCCTTTGAAAAGATAAAATTATATGAAGAAAGACAACAAATAATAATATTTATATCCTTGAACATACGTTAACTTATATAATAGGAGTAAGAAAATCGTCAATACAATGTAAATACAATGAAATGTATGATACATAATTTATCCTACATACTATAACTAATCTAACAAATCTAAGTATTAAATAAAATCTGTTTCTAGCGTATTCAAACATTTCCACAACAAAACTTTTGTAGATTACACACCTTTCAAATGCTGCAGTATTGTGTGATGGTGACTGAAAACAGTTTCTGTTCCTGGTTTGATAAACATGATTATTTATGTTAAATAAGTGTTTATTTTATCTAACATTATTTTTGTCGTAGACATACGCCGAGGTAAGTGTTAAAATGACATTTTCCCTAAAAGCTTGAATCCCTCGGTTTAAGAGATGTTGCTCTAACAACCCGTTTTTGTATCATAAACAAATGTTTGCGTTATGACTTCATAACGCATAATTACATGACAGTATGCGTAATAAGCCGTTATAGCAATGGGAAAACAACTTTTCTTTCTAAAGGACGTAAGTAGAAAACATTGTGTGCTTAGCTTTATTGCTAATGATTCAATATGTTGTTCCCAAGTAACTTAGACCGAGAATTCTCATCACTTTGCTCACTGCGTATCACTATTCAAATTTAACTCGTATTGCATTAATATATTTGATAAATAGAATGAAAAGTATAGTAGATACAAAAGAAAAAAAAGAAAATTATATAATGCTCTAATCAAACACGGACAGCACGGGTACTACGCCTCTTGCTGGTACGGGGCCCGGAGAACGGAGGTTCTTCCACAGAATCGATCTCGCGTGGGGGTTGCTCTGGGCTATGGCCACGGTATCGCGGATGGGGGATGCGGACGGGCAGACGGAGGACAGCATGCGACTCTGCTGGTTTTCGCCGTGAGACGAAACGTCCATTATTGCGGTTTGTTACAATGGCAATGTCTTGGACAAGTATTGGAAAAAACTGTTTGTTTTCGATCTGTCAAATATGAAGTTAATAGTTTTAAACTAGACCCATCGAAATTGTAATGACTAATTTTCTTGATTAGCAGATCATGTGGGACACTGTAAATGGCCTTGCTTAAATCGAGAAACGATGCCATGCAATAGGTCTTACTTTCAAAGCTGTCGCTGATTAAGTCTCTGAGTTGTAATAATGCATCGGTAGTTGATTTCCCTTGCCTAAAACAATATTGTTCACTGTATAATAATTTTTTTTCAAAATATCTGATTATTTATTTTTGATAATGCCGGCAGTAATGAAATTGGACGGTAGTTGTTAACGTCATTCATATCACATTTTTTAAAGACGGGTATTACTTTACCAAATTTAAGAATACTTGGGAAAATTCCATTTCTAATGCAACAATTAATTAGGTGCGTTAGAGCGAGTATGAGATGGTCTTTAATGGTTTTTAGGATTTCTAGACTAATACCAAAAATGTCCGTGCTTTTTTTGCTTTTCATATTATTATAGCATCTCTAACTTGAACAGGCGTAAAGTTTCAGTAAAATTGAATTTAATGTTAGGTATAACGTATTTTTGTTTACAGAAGTATATTTTTAATCTTAAAAATATAGCCCTTTTCTCTATTTATAATTTTCCATAAACCTTTAGTTTTATTGTTACAACTTTTAATATAAATTTGATTCGCACATTATTTTGCTGAAATTATAGCCGCTTTATATTGTTTATTATACTCCACTTTGAGTTTTTTGTTTTCTTTAGATGGAAGTTTGACATAGTCCTCTTGTATAAGGTGTAAGGTGTTTCTCATTGAGCAAAGCTCAGGTGTAAATCACTTTATGTTATTTAGTTTACCATTTTTTAATTTTATATTTTTAATTGGAAATGCGTTATGTATCGCCTCAATCAGATAGTTAGTCATGCATTCGTTCCAATTTAATATTAATATCAATATCGTCTTTAATAAAGTTCCAATTGACCACGCTTAATAAATCAAACAAAATTTGCTTACCCAAGGTATTAATAGACCTTAGAGCTGTACTGTTTACTGGTTTTGATTTATGAGAGATTTTTAAGCTAAGTGATAAACCAACATGATCCGATAGAGAGGTAAAAATATTTATTTGTCTCTTTTGTAAACGTCAATTTGTCAAAACATTGTATTAATCAAGAAAGTTTCTATTTTCACGTCACTATGCCGTTACTAACTTGTAAAGTATATTAACTTGTAAACATTTTTCAAGTTAGTAGACACACTATTTTAACGAAATTGATGATATAGTGAAATAAACAACACGCGTAGTCACGGTAATGCTTTCATAACTTATTACAAATTATTGAGGGTTATAAGTAATTGAAATTGAAATTTAACAATATGTACAAATGATTAACAAATAAATTATATAACAATACACGCACGTCGTTAACGGGCTTTACTAACTCCAGAAGGTGACTAGCTCGTCTGTCGACTCGCCAGTCATATCTTTCTGTCCGCCAGGAAAAACCATATTAACCTTACTAGTATTGTTAAATACTATATCTATACAGTTTCTTCGCTTGGTATTAAACGTCATAGTTTTATATAAGCTATATGACGGTTTTATGATCATTATAATTGAAATTGACATTAAAATCTCCAAATCTCCCCCCAGGATAATAGAACTTTGATGGTAGCAAATCTTATCTAAAAACGGTTGTAACAGTATAAAATTATTTATTATATAAGTATTTTTAATTGATTTTTGGGTGTTTATTGTATGCAGCCTAACAAACAATCGATTCGTATTTTATTTGCGAATCTTTCAATTAGTCGGACTCGCGGTTTCTTTTTTTCGCAGAGGTATTTTCTTCTTATCAGTCTTCTTCGGGTCAGATTTAGTCTCATCCTCGTGGCGATTGAACGCAATTTTCACTTAATAATATACAAAGTGTGTTTTATTGTATTATTATTACGACAAGTACGTCGGATAAATAGTGGAAATTAGTTCATTAAATTGTGAATATTATGGGAATGGATTAAGTTCACAATACGACGCATTGTCGGATTATTTTCACCACGGGCAAGACTATCTGCACTCATTAATCAAACACTTGGAGGAAATTTATCAAAATTAATTACGATTCGTCCAAGAAATAAAACCAATAAAACCGCACAAGATCTCAGGTATGTTCGTTCTTCGCTATTTAATCTCCCAATAAATCAGTAAGATGTAATATTTTATTAAACAAATTTCTTACACAAATCTCCATTTTTAGGTTTTTTTATCCATATAAAATTTGATATTTTATTCGCCGTTTCGTTACTGTATTGAGAACTACGGCTATGTCTCAACAAACAGAATTACTAAATGCAGCACGAACTGAATTGAAACTAAGGCAGCAGGGCGGCGAAACAAATCTAACTATTAAATTCATTAAGGGGCATCCTCGTGTCATTGCCACCTCTGCATGAAAATCGTTACCCTCTGGAAATATTTCAGTTTATTATCAAAACGTTCGTGGATTAAACACTAAAATCGATACTTTTTTCTCTAATGTTAGTGATTGTGATCATGATGTTGTGCTTCTTACTGAAACCTTTCTAACAACTCCTGTGAGCAGCAGTGAATTATTTAATGATTCTTATTTAGTTTTTAGGTCAGATCGTGATAATGAAACTACTGGAAGATCGAAGGGTGTTGGAGTGTTGATAGCGGTGCGTAATTTTTTTTAAAGTTGATATAATTTCCACGGATTTTATTAAATTACACGTACCAATAATAGACATTACAGTATGTAAATTGAAACTAAAATCTAGCTCATTATTTATTATTCTAGTATAGATTCCACCAGACACTTCTACTGACGATGTTAAATTATTTTTTAATTTGTTATCTCAACTAAATTTTGATAATGATAACATTATTTTTGCTGGTGACTTTAACTGTCCATCAATTTCAAATTCTTTAGATAATTTTGTTACTAAAGCAACCTTTATTTATAATTTTTGTACTTTTCTAGGCTTCGACAATATAACACAATTAGAAATTCTTCAAATAATGTTTTAGATTTAATATATTCCAACGTTACCTGTCAAATTGATAGAGAAACATTTCCGCTTGTTTTGGAAGATTCTTATCATCCCGCTCTTAAATTTACTTTGCAATGCTCACCGACTATGGCTTCAATTAATAGTGATGTTATTAAATTAAACTTTAAAAACGGAAATTATCCAGAATTATATGAACATTTATGTGGCATTGATTGGGATATACTATTAAGTTTCTCTGAAGTTAATCTCGCTCTTTCTGAATTTTATAATATTTTCAACTCTGCTCTTTTAAAGTTTAATCCAACTTGTAAATTTAATAAAAATAAAAGAAAGTACCCGCCTTGGTATAATTCTGAAATAATACATTTAATTAAAGAAAAGAATACCATTAGAACTAAAGTCAAATCTAACTCAATCTCCATGAGGGCTAATTTTCGACACCTCCGAGCATCAATTATACGTAAAATCAAATCTGCTTATAACTCATACATGTCCACCATTGAAAATCAAGTTACTTCAAACCCAGGTCAGTTTTGGACGTACATAAACTCTAAGAGATCTAGTACATCCAGAATTCCTTCGACATTGATAGATAATGATGATAAACTGGACAACCCTGAAAAGATTGTTAATGGCTTTCGTAATTTTTTTGAATCTGTTCATGTTACCCCATCTAAAAATGTTCATTTATCTAATTTCAGCTATATTCCCAGTTTTTCATTTTCCCCTGTTTCTGATAAAGTTGTTTATAAAATTCTTAAGAAACTTCCTAATAAATTTTCTTCCGGTGATGACAATATACCTGCTTTTATTTTGAAAGATTGTGCTCCTATTCTTTGTTATCCGCTTACAATTATTTTCAACTTATCCATTCAACTAAGAGCATAATTTAATAATACAATATATAAGTCCTTTACGTTGTAGAAAATTAATTAATAATTATGAAATATTTTCGTGTTTTTTCTAATTATTATCCATTCAAACTTCTACCTTTCCCAATAAATTGAAAATAACATCAGTCTGCCCAATACCTAAATCAAGTGCCAATATTCTCAACATTAATAACTATCGACCTATAGCAATTTTATCACTTATTGCCAAAGTTTTTGAACGTGTGCTATATGACCAGATTTACATTCATATTAAACCATTTTTCTCTGATAATCAGCATGTATTCATTCCTAATAGCTCGACAGTGACTAATCTATTTGCTCTCATAACATTGCTGAAGTTCTTGACTCCTCTAGTCAAATTGATGTCATATACACGGATATGTCGAAAGCTTTCGACAAAGTTAACCATAATCTTTTAATTTCTAAGTTGGATAACTTTGGCTTTTGCAATTCATCTACCTCTGTAATGTCGTCTTACTTAAGTAAACGTGAATCGTATGTCACTTTCAATAATTTTAAATCTAGTTCTTATTTCCCTACGTCTGGTGTTCCCCAAGGATCAATTTTAGGCCCCTTGCTTTTTAACATATTTATTAACGACTTTTCCACAACATTGACCTGTCAATATCTTTTATATGCGGATGATCTCAAAATATAAACGACAATCAACAATCATAATGATTGCTTGTATTTGCAGGACGAGCTTGGTAAGGTCGTTACATGATGTGAAGTAAATGGACTGGAATTAAATATTAATAAGTGCAAGTTCATGTCATTTACTAAAAAAACTAATCCTGTGAGATTCATTTATTCAATCAATGCCACTAATTGAAAATGTTTCAACATTTAAAGATTTAGGTGTTCATTTTGACACGAAATTAACTTTTAACTGTCACATTGGTGAAGTAACTAAGGGTTCATTAAGAGCTCTAGGTTTCATATATCGCAATACTAAAAATTTTAAAAATGTAAATACCTTAATTACTTTATATAATGCTTATGTGAGGTCGAAGTTGGAATATGCTTCCTTAATTTGGTTTCCCCAAACCCAACAGCAGAAATACATGATTGAGGGCATTCAACTTAAATTTTTAAAATATTTATATTTTAAGTCGGAAGGTTATTATCCTAATAGAGGGTTCGATCATGCAACGTTACTTAAAAAGTTTAACCTTCAATCTGTTGAATCCCGACGTTTCATATCGAGCATTGTTTTTGGGTACAAAATACTTCACGGTTCTATTGATTCAGCTGAGATTTTACATAATAGTAGGTTGCATGTTCCACCCTTTAGTAGTAGACAAAAGCCAACTTTTAAGATTTTACCTCATAAAACCAATTATCGACTTAAGTCTCCGATAAACATTGTTTGCGCTAACTGTAATCAGGTATCATCTTATTGTGATATATTTAATGACTCTCTGAGTTATGTAATTGCTCAATGTAATCATTCACTTTTAGTTAGTATGTAACCATTTATTGTTTTGAGTTTAAGTTATGCTAGTATGTAAATTTACTTTCTTCTTTATATATGTTGCCATGTAATTGGGATTTTTTCCTGTAGGGTAATACATATATTTATTTATGTTGTGGAGGTCCGTATAATTTCCTTGGAAAATAAACCAACTGGGATTTGATGGAATCAGTTCTGGTCGGTGGAGGAGTGGATGATATAAGACGGAGGGAGTTGTTGCCAACCAGGACCACACCAAGTCCAGATAAGATTTATATATTTTATTTTGTCGATTTATTCTTTTCATATTTAATACGGCAGCCAGAATTATATATAGTGTTGTTTTTTTCTTCTGCTTGAATTAGTTTATATTTTGCGAATTATTATTTTTATCTTTTTTTTGTGGCGTATATAATTATAATTCTATGTACGACCGCGTATTTATAGAGCATCTTCAAGATTAATTAAATTACTGTTTTCGTGTGTAATATGACGTCGGAACGGAAGAATTATTTATTATTAGCATTATTTTATTTTTATTAGAGTTCTCTATAATTACTGGTCTAATTAATAACTTGTATTTAAATAATATATGCAGTAGTTAGGTCTTACGTGCATCCTACTGGTATTATTATTATTATTACTATTATTTTTTTAAATATATATATATATATATATATATATATATATATATATATATATATGTTACATCTTAGGTTTTCGCGGGTGTAATCTGGTTTTGTGGTTTTTCGGGTGTTGTCCCGCGTGGAGTTTTTCGAGTTTTCTCGACGTTTCGGCGACTTCACATTCGCCATCTTCAGGAGTGTTTTGGTATCTTGAAATATTCAATTTAACTGATAATACGCTGGGTGGACTTTCTATTTATGTATTTTGCTGTCTTGCTCGGCTGCGTGTAATTGGTCCGCTTCTGGTCGCATCATGAATTTGCATAATCGGCGGTTGGAGGCTGTTCGCCGAAATGTGATTAACCAGCCTACCCTCATTAGCTGGGGGATTTTGGGATTGGGGTCAACGTCAAGCTAGCACCCACAGACCTATTAATTAGTTTTGACGTAAAATCATTGTTCACTCAAATACCAATACAGGAAGCACTAAACATAATCAACGAGAAATACAAACCACCTCCGGACATCATGACACTTGCTAAACATTGCCTATCAACAACCTACTTCTCGTTCAAGGGACAAAAATATAAACAAACAGAAGGAGCCCCAATGGGGTCACCCCTATCCCCAATAGTGGCGAACCTCTTCATGGAAGATTTCGAAACTAAGGTACTACAATCCCACATCTTAAAACCTAAACTATGGCTCCGATATGTAGACGAC